>VDFB02256468.1:0-227531 GCA_007258455.2 Sequoia sempervirens | reverse complement strand
TGTTTGTGGTATCGGATGTGCTTTGAATATTCTATGACATGTAAGACTATGAATAACTATTTGTCTTTGGGACAAATATAAACTGATTATAATACAATTTTGGTGGTATAGTGATTCGAGTACACTTGTTGACTTTGTGGGTGAAAATTGTTTTACAATTGCATATTAAAAGGGGGTCCTATACACCCTATGTTTGGAGGTCCACATGTTTCTACATGATATTGTTTACAATTGCTTACATGAATTATTTTGCTTACCAAGGATATAGAATTGCTAGAATTGATGAGGCAAAATGTATATATATATATATATGTTCGAAGTTGACCTGCCCTTCTTCTATTTGTCTATTCCTCATTACACAATCAATGATTGTGCAAATACATATATATGTATGTGCAAAATAACTTTGTAGTTTAATTTGGAAGGTTGTGTGCCATGCACTTGTACTATTCTATTCTTTAGTGCACTTGTTTATTAATTTGTATTGCATAAAAATGTATGTGCATACTTTCATACATATATGCATATACATATGTGTGTGTGTGTATATATATATATATATATATACACACACACACACACAATTATGCATAAACATAAAAGTACATATATATGCATATAGATATATAAACGTATGTACATATATGCATCTACAAATATATGTGCATATACATATTAAAAGCATAGGTGGCATTGTCACGGGGTGGGCAATTCAATGATGAAAGATTTTGGCTAACCATGAGAGGAAAGAAACATAATAAATTAAACCCATTAAAGACTGAGTGATGCTAGAAAGAAGCATTATTTTCCTTGAAAAATAAAGTGTGTTGAAGAATTTTTTTTTTTGAAGTGTTCATAAACACCCTAGATGCCGTACACTTCATCAAGCACATTCTGCATGCACCAAGAAAGCCATAAAATTCCTTCAATTTAAGAAACAGCAAAAAAATATGATCAAAATAAGCAAGACAACAAAAAACCATTTACTGACAGGAGAAAGTGGTAGAGCCTTAGTTAGGTTAGAAACCTCACCTATATAGTATGGATTTGCCCGATGTTGTGTCTTGTTGCACTCACCTTTATCTTGCTTACTGCAAGAACAAATGAAAGGAGGGATCAATCAATACATAAAGAATATTACATGAATGTAGGGAGTGCTTAGCTTAATACACAAAGAATATTACAAAATTGTATAGGGGCATGTGCAGGATCATGATGGGCCAAAAAGTGGCAATATGATGGGTATGTGTGGGGTATGTGGTTGATGACTTTTTTTATGCAAAATTGATGAAATGAAAAGGGTTTTTAAAGGATATTCTTAGCTTTCCACAAATATAAATTATGATTTACTTTGAATTTAATAAATAACTATTATAATTCATTTTTTATTTGAATTATGACTGAAGTCTTGATTGATAGGCTGATTGAAAAAAATCTATAGCTTTCAAATAGTATCATATTTTTTGAATCCAAAACATTTGTCACATTCTATGGTTCACATGCTATAGGATTAAAAAAAATAAAAGTTGAATTTCATGAAGTTTTGACCAAGTTATTGTGGTTAGGGTGGTTAGACAAACACCTACTTTTTAATTTTTCCCTAAAATTTAAGTACCATTGCATTGAAATTTCAAATTTTCACCAAATAGATTTCATTTTTAAAAATTAAACCTAGTAGTTTAGAAACTACATTCAATTTAATATGGATTATATTCTTACATATTTTTGAAATAATATAAATGACTTATTCAAATTTTTATGTCAAGTTGCCTAACTCTGACTTTTCTAAATTTTTTGCCACTTAAGGGCCTGTTATTTCCATGATGATCCTACACATACCCATAGCTTTCAATTGCAACACACCATTAGTGAAGCTTGGAAGGAACAATGGGTTGGGCTAGTCATGTATTTCTTTGCACACTGATGAAGCAGAGTGAACAAGACACAAAATGACAAGGTGTCAGCCGAATATACCATAATCTCTATGATATATAGTAAGCAAAATAATTCATATAAGCAATTGTAAACACTATCATGTAGAAACATGTGGACCTCCAAACATAGGGTGTATAGGACCCCCTTAATATGCAATTGTAAAACAATTTTCACCCACAAAGTCAACGAGCGTACTCAAATCACTGTACCACCAAAATTGCATTATAATCGGTTTATATTTATCCTAGACACAAATAGTTATTCACAATCTTACATGTCATAGAATATTCAAACCACATATGATACCACAAACATACAAGCCATATTGATTGTTAATGGCCTGTAACATTAAAACATGCATCCAAAATATAAAATTAGTATAACCCACACTCCCCTATAATATCACCACTTGCATTACATCACCGCCAATATTTTCATACATCCAATGGCATGAGAACAACAAATTGACAGGAATGTCCCACCACCAAATCCAATCGAACCTCTTCCCTATCCCACTTTGCATAACATACAACAGATTGATAAAAAGGTGAAGTTGTTCTTTTGTGATGGAAAGTGTAATGATGTTGTTGCTTATGGTCTTGTGACCACCCCGCATTAAAACTAGTCTGAGCATATCCCTTTGCTATGCATCATTTCTTCCATTCATTAGACTCTCCATCTAAAAGAGCAACTTCAATTTTTTATTTGGGCAGATGAATGTATATAGTTCCATGTAGATATGAATATGGAAGTGAGGCTCTGGTAAATGGAAATTGGAAAAGATTGAGAAATGAATTTTTGAATTTGTAGATCTCTAATGGTGTTTTGTTATGGAGCCTTTAATTCATGCACTCCTTTTTCAAATTTGAAAATTTGTTTGGATGCCTTCAATTGCAAAGATTGTATGTATTCATGGCCTGCAATCCTTGTTTGTTTCTCAAGTGATTATGGTGGGCTTAACACATTGTTTTTTGGTAGTTGCATGTGGCAAAAGGGTAGAAGGAAACTATAGTTGTGTGTCATAATCTGACTAGTGGAACACATGCAAATGATTTATGTTCCATGAGTGTTGTGTTGGTGGGAAAATGGGATATATATATATATATAATTTTCCACTGCCTTTAATATTTTGTTGTTATGCACAAACTTTAACTCTACAATTTTCCTTTAATATTTTTTTGTTATACCCAAATATGATAATGGGTTAAGTTGTTTTCATTTCCATGTTTGGTAGTAACAATGAAATAAAGAAAGCATTTCATAGACAAAACCATTGTGCATGGAAGAACAGACGAATACAATTTCATGGCATTCAAAGGCATAAAGAATTAATAAAAAAGTGAAGTCACTCTCTTCGATGGAGAGTGTAACAATGCTCGTGCTTATGGTGTGGCATCCACCCCACATTAAAAGTATGTGGTACATATCCTTTGGTAATGCATCATTCGTTCCATTCGTTACAGTCTCCATTAAATTGAACAACTTCATTTTTTTGTTTGGGGAGTTGAATGTCTGCAGTTCCATGTAGATATGAACATGGAAGTAAATCATGGTAAATAGAAATTGGAAAATATGGAGATATGCATTTTTTAATTTGTAAATTTCTTTATATGTTCAATGCTGGTTCGGTATGGAGTCTTTAATTGCATGGCATAATATCTTTGAATAAAAACAAGTTAACTCATTTTCATATTTGTGAATACCAAAAACATAGCAAAGGAAAATTGCAAAGTGAAAGTTTGTGCATTGTCGAACAAACGAATACAAGTGCATGGCAGATAACCCTATAATTGTGAACCAATCAAACCCTTTCCATGTTTGGTAGTATGAATGAAATAAAAAAAATCATCTCGCGGACAAAATAATTGTGCATGGAAGAACATAATAATACAATTGCATAGCAAAATATCTTCAAAATGAAAATGATTGATACCATATTCATATTCTGTAGTAACAATTACATATAAATACATGTAATTATATAAATATATAAATATATATATATATATATATATATATATATATATATATATATATCTTTGAATGGCATAAAATCTTCGAAATGAAAACAAGTACAAACCAATTTTCATATTTGGGAATAACAGAAAAATATGGAAGGCAATTTGTAGAGTTAAAGTTCATGCAATGTCAAACACAGGAATAGAAGTGCGTGCCAGAAAACCTTGTAATTGTGAACCAGTCAAACACTTTCCATATTTGGTATTAACAATGAAATTAACAAAAGCATGGAAAAATATGTTCAAAATTACAACCACTGCTACCATTTCCATATTTCGGATTGTCATGAGATTATTTTAAGCAAATTGTAGAGTAAAAGTTTATGGAATGACAAACACATGAATAGAATAACAGTCAAGTTTTTTCCATATTGTGCAATGAGGAACACACGAATGCAAGTGCATGGCGGAAACACTCGAAATGATAAACATTATAAATCTATGAATAATAAAAATAGTGTAACCATTTCCGTATTTAGGAATAACAAAGAAATGTAAAAAAATAAATTGCAGAGTTACAGTTTGTGGAATATAAAACACACAAATACAAAACCAGTCAAGCCCTTTGCATATTTCGTCAAAGAAGTGTAATATCAACGAAAAAACATTTCATGCAGGACAACCCACTTCATATTTTGTATAAGGAAGCAAAAATGAAAATCACAATGCCGAGTAAACATTGTGCAAATAAAAAAACTAGAAAAATATGTTCGAAATTAAAACCAGTGCCACCATTTTCATATTTTCGAATGAAATGAGATTATTTAAAGAAAATTACAGACTTAAAGTCTGTGTAATGAGGAATGGTTCACATGAATGCAAGTGCATGGAAGAAACCCTCGAAATGATAAACATTATAACCCTATGAATAATAAAAATAGTGTAACCATTTCCATATTTTGGAAAAATAAAGAAATGTAATAAAAGAAATTAAAGAGTTAAAGTTTGTGGAATGACAAACACACTTATACAAAACCAGCCAAGCCCTTTCCATATTTCGTCGAAGAAGCCAAATAGTAATGTGAAGTCATTTAAACTAGTAAAACCCATTTCATATTTCGTATAAGGAAGCAAATATGAAAAACGCAATGCAGAGTAAACATTGTGCAATGAATAAAGGAATAGTAGGAGTGCATGGTCAAGTATAGAGGAAAAGAAAACCATTGAAACCCTCCCCACATTTCATTTTATGCATCAGATTGAAAGAAAAAAATTCACAAATAATTTTTTTTAGAAAAACTAAGTGCATGGCAAAATACCATCGTATTCATTGAGATTGGTAGAGATTGAGTGAGGTTATATTCCTCACCTGAAAGAGGAAGGGAGTTGTCGAGAGTGTAGAGCCAAACAAAGAAGCATGAAGAGCTGAACAATGAAGCGTGGAGAGCCAGACAAGTTTCGGTACAAAACAAAAAAGAAAAATCGAGAATGTTTGCAAACAAAAGGAATGAGACTCAGCAAGATATGCGAGAATGTGAAGCATTGAATGAACCTTGATCTCTGAATAACACACCCGACAGATAGAGTAAATGTGAAGTGACGCATAAGGAAAGTTGGCCAATGGAGGAAACAAAGGAGGCGGTGAGCGTTTAATGCTCTAAATTGTTGGTTCAGGGTGGTAAAGCTATCGTGTACATACGGCCATCCGATCTAGTGTATGTAGATGTGCTCGCCGATTAAGAGGCCAGTGGGCTCCACTTTCTGGAAGAGGGAAACATCGGCCCATTTTGGACATGTCGGCATAAATGGTGCTTGACAGGTGGCAGGGTGATCATTTAAAAAAATATATATATATGGCTAGATGCACAAGTGGTAGGGTGACGTGGTGAGAATTTTTTTAAATTTGTTTGGTCCACATGAATTGCCATGTGGACCTCCAAAGTTGACCTGCCCTACTATGGGCCTCTCTCCCCTACTTCATCTCACACACATATTGGTTATACTGACATTGTAGTAGAAAGCCATCCCTTTTTGAGAGTAAATGAAGTTGTAAATGTCAATGAGGCTAATGTTTCGAAGAGAACAATGGGACCATTGGAGAAGGCATTTAATAATGATGCAAGACAACTTGCTGACCAAGCCATTGGAAGATGCTTCTATGTAAATGGTATCTCTTTCAATGTTGTTCGATCACCTTATTGGTAAGACATGATAAGAAAAGAAAATGAAGCTCCAAAGGGGTGCACAAGCCTAGGTTATGAGAAGGTTCATACCACTATATTGTCAAAGGAGGTCAAACATATAGAAGATGCATTATATCCCATCAAGGCTTTATGGAAAGAAATAGGTATGTCTATTATTTCTAATGAATGGAACAATGCAAGAAATAGACCATTGATTAATGTGATTGCAATGTGCCCTAAAGGGGCAATGTTTCTAAAAGCTATGGATTGTGAGGGGCAGGTAAAGGATGCACAATTTATTGCCGACATCCTTATACAATGCATTAATGAAGTGGGACCTCAAAATTTTGTCCAAGTTATAACAAAAAATGCAAATAATTGTAGAGCTACTAGTATAATAGTTAAGTCATGATTCCAGCATATATTTTGGACACCTTGTGTCTTGTATTTCTGCAACCTCATGCTACAAAATTTGGGTACAAAAATAGATTGGATAAAAAAACTCTATGTTGAAGCTAAAGATATCCAAATGTTCATAACAAATCACCACATGTTGCAAGCTATCTTTAGATCATTCTCACGCGACTAGAGCTATTGAAGGTGACTCAAACTTCAAACATTGCATTTTTTTAATGTTATGTTTTACTTCAATAATTTATTTAGAATACATTATATATTGATTTTCATTATTTACTTTTTTATTTTCAAATAGGTAGATTTGCATCCAACACAATCATCTTGAGATGAATTGTGAAGGTGTGAGAGATGCTTTTTGTTATGGTCATTAGCCAATCATCATCTATATGGAGGCAATCAAACAGTGAAAGGGTAGCAAATCTAAAACATAAGATTCTAGATGACATTTGGTGGGATCGGTTGCAATATCTTCTTGCTTTCACCGAGACAAAATTGAGCATGATATGCTTTACTGACATGGATAAGCCATGCTTGGGGGAGGTTTATGATGGCATTGACTCAAAGCTAAAGATGAAAACTGTCATATGTGAAAAGAGCAAGATCCTGAAGAAACCTTCTTCAAAGAGGTGCATGCAATTTGTATTGATCGGTGGAACAAAATGACCACCCCGCTCCATCTTCTTGCCTTTGCTTTGACTCCCAAATTTTACAGCGCCCAAGTCTTTGCTATACCAAAAAAAATTCCACCATACTATGATTCAAAAGTCAATGAAGGGTTTAGGAAAGCTCATGTTAAACTCTTCCTTGATCCTGAGATGGAAGATATAGTTTCAACTGAATTTGCTAGTTTTGTTAACTCTAATAATAAAAGTCCTACTATCCGTGATAAATATAAGACGGATGCTCACTCTTGGTGGTACCTCAATGGCTACAAGATGCCACACCTCCAAGTTCTTGCAATAAAATTCTTATCTCAAGTAAGTTTTAACTTTTTAAGTTTTATCATTTAAAAATTAAAAATTAAAATGCATTATTTTCAAATTTGAAGTTTGATTTACAATTTTTTAAATTTAACAACTCTAATGAGAGCCCCTTTGCTTCAATAGGTTGCTAGTTCTTCTTCAACTGAGTAGAATTGGAGTACATACTCCTTCATCCACTAAATGAAGTGCAATCGATGGGCATCAAGCAAATTAGAGGAGCTAGTTTTTGTCCATTCCAACTTGTACCTTCTTACTCACAAAGACGATGAGTACAAAGAAGGGGTAGCAAAGATGTGGGATGTAGAACCAAAGTTAGTTGACCTAGATCTTTCTTTGGCTTCAATTGCACTTGATCTTCTTCAATTTTTTAGGAGTCAAGTGGTCAACATACTTTTAGTGCAAGTGCTAATTGTTGGTATGTGGCGATTGTTCAAGCTAGACAAGATACATACAGATGCCAATCCAGCGTATATGTTTACGAAGACGGTGACAAGGGAGAAGTTGAGCTCCTCTTCAACTTCATTTGGAGCTTTCAAGGTTGAATTTAGGTAAAATAGCTCATAGTAGGGTCGAAGGTACTTATTTCCAGTAGGAGTTGTAAGTGTAGCAATGTCGTCCAGGATTAGTCTCCAAGTGGGAGATTGTGTTGGTGTGGAGCATGATCAGTCTCCAAGTGGGAGATTGTTGGTATGTGGTGACTGATCATGCTATACTGTACACCTAGCATGTATCCTCACCAGGGTCCGGGGCTAGGCTAGGCCCCGGGCAGGGGTTTGGGGGCGGCAGCCCCCGAGAAAAAAAAATTCCCCTTTTTATCGCGTCGTCATCGAAAAAGGAAAAATTGTTGAAAAAGAAAAAAAATGACTTTATAAAACCCTAATTCTAGAAGCTTTTAGAAAGCTTGTTATCAAGGGTTGGGATGAGGACTACAGTATGTAGAAAAAGGCGATTATTTGCAAGATTGTAATAAGTTTTGCACTGGATAATAAAATCATTGGATGGCTGCAGTTTTGTGGATGTAGCCCGGATTGGGTGAACCACGTTAAATTGTTTATGTTGTCTTGTTTCTCCTATAATTTTTTGTGTTTTATTTCTTTGTTTTTTTGATCAAATCTAAAATTTAATTGTTAGATATTTGTTTTCTAACCCTAACACTAATGTAGTTCCATCATCTAATGTTAATGTTGATGATGATCTTAGTCTTGATGATGAGCCATTTGATGCAATTGCAAATTAGTGAATTTTTTACTATTTGTATTTTTTAAATGTTAAACAATGATTATCTATCATGAAATTCAAAATTGATCGTTTTGATATTGAAAACTGAATTTAAATTAGTATATGTTTCAAAAATTGAAAATTTTTAGGTGGTTTTGTTTATCATATGTATTGGTATATGGCATTCTAAACTTAATTTTGTTTCTAGGTTGCATATATAAACGTATTTAAATATTTTATTATATTTTTGTACGGACGTACCCAAACCCCCAAAAAATTTGGTCATACCCACGTACCTGTACCAGTGCTCGTACTCGATTCGTCAACTTAGTTCTTACGTGTACAACTATTGGGGTAGCAATGTACAAGCATTGGAGTATTTTATATTAAAAATTTTTCCTATCAAAAATATAAAAGGTGAGCACAATAAATACATAAACTATTCACTTGTTGGTAAAACATAGTAAAAATTGCTAGATAGAACAATGAGTATGTTACAATTTTGGAAAATGTTAAAAAAGAAATGAAAAAATTAATACATCAAGCTAAAATATGAAATGACATAGTTTGGGAGGATTCTACACTCCCCTAAAGCTATTCCTATAGACAAACTCAATGGAAATTTCTCAAACTAGTTTAAACAAGAAAAATACCTCAATTCCTTTAAAAGTTGAATCAAAGACACATCAAACATGCCAAATAAACAGACCAGAAGAACTGACACACATAATCCCCTACCAATTCCTATCCTAATGAATCCTACCTCATCAAATTATGATACTAAATGCTCACCCAACCAACAAATCCCCAATTTACCCAAAAGAGGGTTTTTCTCTCTCAATTTTTCTTCACAAATAAAATATTATGAAAAATGAAGTGTCTTTCCCTATTTGACCTTTTTCTAATTTCAAATTAAAGCAATATAAAATTTATTTTCTATTTCCTTAAATCTCATTTTTTTTCAAATCCAAATAGACACATCAATCAATTTCTAAAACACATATATCATTTAAATTCAAGATTTAAAACCATATAAGCATATATTCATTTCAATTTACAAAATTCAAAATTCAAACACGATATTTAGATCAAACACAACCTACAATTCCCAACCCACTAAATTTTCACAATATTATTAAACAATAGCTTAACTTCATTTGTGCTTTCATTCTATTTTTCCTCTTTCCCGAAATACAAAGAATATTTTAATAACCAAGATGGGAAATCATTTAAATTCATAATATTTTATTTGCAGAAAATATGGAATTTAAACTAATAATTAAATTATACATTTATTATAAGTTCATGACATAGAAAAAAATCTAGAATCACCTTTGATTTGGATCGAGGTTCACATAGGATCAAACATGACACATACTGTACTCGATGCAAGTACGATCAAGGAATATATAGGCAAGCACAATGTGGTCCATCTTCAAATTAACCATTGCCAGGGAATAACTCAAACCTGTATAGCTAGGTGGAGTGTTATGCTCTAAATTTTGACTGAAGGGCAAAAACACAACCAACATTTTTTTTTTAAAACACACATATGCAAAAGTTAAAGCACCACTCTACCACGTTATACATGGTACCCTACTACTTTTCTTAGATGACGTTGCTTGTGCAACATCATTGTTGATCCTAACACCCTGGGTTGAACTAAATATATAAAGCTACTACTTGAATCAATACCAAAATTGGAGTTACATAAGCGAGGGCCTTCTTCGCATGGTAGGAATGAAATGTATGCTACCTAGGTCCGTTGTTACTATAAGATATATTTGGGTTATACTTTTAGTAATTATATACTATAGTTATCCATTAACTTCTCAAATAGGGGTACACACTCACATATGAATATGAGGAAAATAACCTTTGAGCCTATACAATAATATTTTAGAAACATAAGTTTTACAATAGAATGACATAATTAAGCATTTTTCATACATGTATACTTAAAAGCATAAAGTTTCCACAGTCCATGATAATGAAGAGAGCAATTTTTGGATCAAATTGTGTCAATTTTTTGAATCCATTGACATAGTTTAATCCAAAAATTTCTCTCTTGAATACATGTATATGTTATTATTATTATTATTATCATTTACAAGCATATAATCAAATACATATTTCATTAAATAAGCCTTCCCTAAAATTATGTGAAGTGATTCATCGAATGATAATACTATCAATAAGGTTATTTAATAGGAATAGTCCATTAATGTTCAAATGATAGTTTATTATTATTCTCAAACTAATGAATTCTTAAGCTAAATATCCAACATTAATGATGCTCCTATTCATTGCTCAATAAGCGAAGAATAACATTATTAGTTACAATTTATTTAACAATACCACATTGTTATTTCAACCAAATCCCAATAAAATTTTATTTAATAATTCAACAATAAATCCTTACTATTATCAACGTCATTGATTACTCAGCAGTCAATAATATTACTATTAGTTAAACCTTGATTGTATATTATCATAGTTATTTTACCTCAGGAACAATAATAATACCATTTCTTACTAACCATAATTTAAGTACTAAAGCTATCCTCATTCTCCTTAATAACCATGACATTATTGTGGGGTTCCCCCTTCATCATAAATATTGCTCCATTTTATTTTATTTCTCTTAACAATATGCTTGTTGTAGTTGGAATGAGTTTTCCACAGTCCATGAAATTCTATGCAAGCTTTTGGATTCAATTGTGTATGTTTTTGTGTCTATGCTTGTTAACCATATTAATGATTCGTATTAAAATTGTGGAGGCATTATGAAAGATATTCCAAATATTTATATTTATATTCATAACAATAGTCATTTTAATAATAGTATCAATCTTCATATGATCATAAATTTATACTATTAATGTCTGGGTTTCACTTCAATACCACTAACCATATTATTAGTAAATATAAGGATCTTAACTTTAATTCTATCATAGAATTAGTATAATAATTTATTAATCTCATTGATTACAACCTTAATGTTTATTTCCAAGTTTCTAGTAATATCCCTTATTTATGGTAACTTAAAGACATAACGTCTTATTAATCTTTCATTAATATTCCTCATAATACTAATTTTTTTTGTATATTTGATTTTAGCAATCAATATTTATCTTATAAATAATATATTGTTAATATATTTATAAAACAGATAAATCAAACAATAAAATTTATATCCTTACTCGTTGAATTAATTTCCTAAGTAATGTTAAATGATGTTACTTATATCACCAGTAGAAGATCTTTTACGCAAGCTTTCATAATCTAAATTTCATCTTTTAATAGCACTTATATTGATATGGATGTCTAGATATTAATCAAATTATGAGGAAAAATTGTCACACCCAAGCCAGGGCCACCTCATTTAACTCTCTTTGACCTTTGTTGCACGGTAAGCATTATATACCTAGCGACATTCTGTTTATTTCTTCTTGGAATGATAGGAGGACCGGCGCTAGGTATGCAAATTTAATGTTTATTTTGCTCACCCCTTCCAAACTCCTACGGCTGGGTGGGCCTGGCATATATACAGAGGCATTTATGATGCTCAACGTTATTTTACTAACCTAATCGCTAAGATCGAGAGGTATTAGGTACTTAGGTGCAGGAAAAAATTAAGGTGATTAAATGAAACTCATGTAGAAATACTCAGCAGGGATGCAATTTATGGCTTGCAAGACGATGAGGTCGACTCATGGTGAAGTGTATAGGGTGTAGCACTTGCTATGGTTGCCATCAACCAGTTACTTGACTTGACAATGCCAACGTCAGCTATGAAGGCATCCACTGCCTATGTTGATTGCGTGACAAGATCTTTTCAGGCTCCAAAACATCGAAACAAGATTTTTGCAGCTTGACCGGATGATTGCCTGGCAAGATTTTTTCAAAAGGAATGTCAGACAAGTTACTTCGGCGGCGTATGTTTTGTTTCAAACGTGACACCTATATTTCCCCAAATTTCCTCGGGCATGGAAAATGTACCAAATCATTACATCTTCACTAACTACTTGGTGTATGTATTTTTTTATATTATTTATGTCAAAGTAGCTTCACTATAATGGAAGAAGTTGAAAATATTCTTTTCAAAATTTGACAAGTATCAACATAACCTCTTTCCTAACAATAGGTACCAATAAATCTATTTCTATATATAAAAAATAATAAAAATAATAAAAAAATCGCTTTTCACTTCTTTAGTCAATAAAGTTTTTAAAACGGTCCATTTTACTTCCGAAACCTACCCTAAAACCTCTCACTATTGTCTCCGGTTTTATTTTCCACTGATATTTTCATATTTTATATTCACGTTTGCAGCAACGGATTCTTCTGATCAATGAATGAAAACGTGAAGACAGTTCATAACAAAAATCCCGCTTCCCAGCAGATGTCTTCTTCATCCGAGGATTTCTCTTCTGCCCCTGCCGAATCATCATACGATTCGGGCAATACCGAGAAAATCTCTATTCCACCATCCGTTAAACAACAGAAAAAAAGCCCTCCCCAAAAAAATAAAACCAATATGTCAACCTCATCTCAACCCTCTTCTTCAGTCAAGCGCACCAGAGAAGCCCAAGAAAAGCAGGGGACCAACCCTTGGTCCAAGAAATTGAAGAACTCTGCGCAGGAAGATAATAAGGAGAAAGCGGCGGCGGTTTCAGAAGTTGAGAAATCTACAAAGAAGAACGGTTCGATATGGAATGCTCATGATGAGGTTGCGTTTCTAAAGAGGCTTGTGGCGCGCTACAAAAAGGGTAAGGGTTTATCCAAAAATATGGGCGTTTTTTACGATACTGTTAAAAAGGATTTGGGTGGTGATTATAGTAACGATCAGCTGTATAATAAGTTCAGGGGTCTTAAGAAGAGGTTTTATGGGGCTAGGGATAAGATTAAGGATAAAGGTTTTGTTGGGTTCAAGAATGCGCATGAAGACACTGTGTATATATTGTCTAAGCAAGTTTGGGGAAATAGGGAAGATGATAAGGGAGGTAATGCAAGAGCGGAGGAGAAGAAGGAGGCGGTGGTGGTGGATCTAGAGGGAGAGAGAGAAGAGGTGAAAAAGAACAGAAATGAAGTTGTGGACATGGACGTAAAGGAGCAAGATAGAGAAGAAGAGGAAGACGAAGATGAAAGCGATGATGAAGAAAAAGGGGAGGGGCATGATCAAGGTGAGCAAAATTACAATGTGAAGATGAAGACTAAGGAGGAGGAGGAGGGGACTTCACATATCGCTAAAAGTGTGCGAAATAGGGTTTCAGGCACAGGCATAAGCACACATAGAAGCGAGGAGAAGGTGGGAGAAGAGAAGGTATTTCCTGAGGTTAATGTGGCAGAAGAGAAAGATTCTTCTGAAGATGAGAAGAGTGAAAATGAATCGAGTGATAAGGAGAATTCAGCTGAGGGTCTGTCTGACAGGAGGAAGGTTGCAGCTGTAGGTCATCATGATGCTAGAGGGAATTTGACAACTAATGATGCTTCTGGAATGCATGATGTTTCTAATTATGAGACAGTAAATGTAACCTCATGTGCTGTAACGAAGAGTGAGTTGCTGGACATTCTTGATGGGTTCAAGAATGAGATTATGAATATGTTACAGAAAGGACTTAAAGGTTCTTCAAACACTGCGAGAACCACTCTCATTGATATCTCATTGATTAAAGAGTTTTCTTTGGAGCTGCCAGCACTGAGCGACACAGAAGTTGAAATGCTTGATCAGAAGAGGAAAACGCAGCAGCTTATTGAGATGGAAGCTGCCTCGGGGCATTTAGCGTTACTGCAAATAGAGTACCAACTACGCTTGGAAAAGCTTCGTCGTAAGTAGATTTCTTGCATTGCTATGTCAAAATTTTGTAGTATCTATTCAATATCACTTCTTCCGAGATTTAGTATCAGATTGCACATTGAGAATTGACATGACGAAATTACAGTTTTGCCCTACAGTACCTATAGCCAGTTTTGTTGCTTTGAGATGCAGGGGGAGACTGAAGAATGCATGATCAACCAGATTTGTTGCCGCGTGATCTTCAGTTTACTTTTCAGCATGATGATAGTGATCTTCAGTATACTTTTCAGACCCTACCCTCAGAGATCCTGTTGAGTCTACATGCTTTGATATTCCTTGTCTAATAATTTGTGTGCCCCCATGTTGGATGTAGTCGTTCCTGAGTTAGGAGTGAAGGTGATTGATTGCTTGACTAATTTTGGATAAGGTTAACCGGAAAATGTTATCTAATCAATGGGTATTGGGACTTATCTATGATTATTAGATGTATTAAGTGATAATGGTTATTGGTGACTTGTAATTAGCTTATTTGTGGATGATCTTTTTTATTATTAATCAATCAGATTTATATGATGTCTTCTAGTGTAATCCTTTGGTGATTCTAGACGATTATGAGACTTAGTGTTTTATTGATGCATATTCACTTAGTGAGGATGGTGTTTGATATGATATTAGAACTCATGATTGATGATTGGTTTGGTGCATATCTTGGAAGGTATTGATGTAATTGACACCCCTCTATTTGCGCCCTCTTGTTTTTCTTATATTGGATGATATACCTATAGCACATTAATACATTCTTGATACTCATACTATTATGATGATGGTGATGATGCACTATTATAATCTAGATGTTATGTTTGATGAATGTCATGTTTGTAGTACGTTATGATAATTTTGTTCCCTTTACAAAAGTGGCATATTTAATTTGCAATCAGTTTGGAAAGGAAAATACTTGAAGGTTGTCGTAGAATAATAGAATACCTATTTCATAAATTTCTGATTTTTTTGAAAAGTGATGTAAATGAAACATTTATTTTTGAAGTACTATATTGTTAATGGATCTCGAGTATGAATGAAAAGGAACCCAATTCTAGCACAATATTAGAAAAATAAGATATATATATATATATATATATATATATATATATATATATATATATTGCTCTATAAATATCCTTTAAATTCAATTGATTATCGTAAATGATGTGCTGGAGGATACTTATTGGCCAATGTGGAAAAGGAAAAACTAAAGAAAGTGACTGTGGAGCACTAATAGCCTTTGCAGGGGGTTAAGAAACTCGAACAATATACAATGTTGGGTTTTCTAATTAGGTGTCCAAAAACATGACTGAATCAATGTTCTAGTGAAATTTCAAGGGATTTTCACTATATAGGCAGAGAAAGAATTAATTTTTTTATATTTTTTTGTATGTTTGTGTGTAAGCACTTGTACGTAAATATCTATGTATGAAAATGTACATATATGCATCCATAAATAGATATACATTTGCACACATATGTGGATGCATACATGCGTGGATTTTTGCTTTCTTCTATAAGTCATAGACCATGAGAGAAATGAAAATTTGCTGCATTCATAACAGTTTTGAGTTTCTTAATCTAGACTCTTCGAGGGAGGTAACAAGTTGACTCCTCTACACATCAAAATTATCCTAATTTTTATAATCAAGACAAGCAAATTTCAGACTCCATGATCACGTGGTCAAAATACCTCTTCCAGCAAAGGGAGAGTAAAGGCAGGGCAGCCCATGGCTCTAATGATGCTCAGATCATGTAAGTCACCATAGTTTTGTGGATTTTGTTCTTTTGAGACGAGCTAATATGATTATTTCTAAACTGGTATGTGTTTTTGTTCAATTTTAATTGAGTTTTGATAAAATATCGGATTCCAATAGTTTGACGTGCCTCTATTGATTTGATTTTGAGAAAGAAATTTGTAGAGGTGTATTGATGGTGCTTGATTTGATTGGCTTTTTATGTAAAAATTAAATGTGTAAGATTACAATATTTAACTTCAGAAATAATTATAGTATCCCATTAAAATATACTTATCGTGTCATTTAATGGTATTTCAAAGGATTTCAAATTTTATATGTTGTCATATTGATTTCTAAATGTTGATCAGGAAGATTTTTTATGTAGAGCTTTCTTCATTTATGCTATTGTTGGTCTGATTATCTTATAGCTCTATGTTTATTCCCTGCTCTATGTACTGGCCATTATTTTGTTTAATCTAATATAAAAAACAAAGTAGAATAGATATTTTTTTTCCATTTAAGGTCACTTATACCCGAGTTCTGACTATAGAGCTCCATGATTAAGGATTTTCATCTTCTTGCAATATACTCATTTCATATTGAATGAAGAATTCAATGATCTAATTGATGTACATATGATTCGCCAGATCAAGTCTAACATATTAAGCATCCTTTTGATTAAATAAGAAGTTGTTATGCTATAGGATGCCTTTTCATCTGATTGCATTCACATTTATTTTTCCATTTTAAAATGCTATTCTTCTCTCTCGTTTATTTTTAAGACTAATACTTCCACTTACAGGTGTTGTTTACCATGTCTGAAATTTATTATTAGATCAATTATGAACCTCTGCAACAAGGAAAACTTTAAGAAAGTGATTTTTAATGCTTTTTATAATAATTTAACTACTCTAATCAACAACCTTAATTTCATATATGGTTTAAAAAAAGTGATAACTGGTGGGCTACTAGCATATATATCTTAAATTTAAGATATATATGCTAGTACTTAATATAGTTTTAGTTCAGTATTACCTCTAATAAGCCTTCTGACACGCATGCTCAATGCAAAAATATACTACTTCACCAGCAGCTGTTTCAAACAAGACACCAAGAAATGTAAATGGGTCTAACTCAAAATGAATTGTTCTGAAGTATGTAACTCTGTAAACGGGACCATGGCAAGGGGGAAGTGAAATAAAAGAAAAAGGCATAGGGAATAGTCTGGGTAGTAAGCCAGCCATACTATCTTTTACCAAGTATATTCCGTGGACACTGAATTCATGATATTTACTTGTGTTAATGTCTGCGAGGCTTCGAAGAGGGTAGTTTCTGTTCTGGGTCTGGGTGGTAAGGAGACAGTGATAATATTACTCATGAAACTCTCTCAGCCTAACGACTTAGTCATAGTAGTCTCCTCACGTTACAATCAATAAAGTGAGCAGAATTTTGAGCATCACGAATTAGGGCATGTTTGTTTAATAAGTCCAACTACATTGTCCTCGAACAATTAACAGGTAGCTAGATTATGTCGGTGAAGAAGAGGAATGTTGAGTCCTAATAACTATAAAGCCCTCTTTAATGTTTTAGCTGGGAGGTGACCCAGTTCTGTGCAATAGTCGTACCACTCTGCAACACCATGTTTCGATGTGCCAAAAACAAAACCATGTGGGAATATTTCTTGAAGAAATTAATAGACGTCAAATCCAGTTATGGAAATTAGTAATACGTGCACTGTGCGTCAATGTCTTGATAACCCTGCAGTTGACGTACACGCCTTGAGTTATGTTAAGCCACCAACGACTCAAGGAAATGATAGTCCTAGTACATTCGCTGGTGGATCAGACCATGTAAATCTGTCGCAGGTGATTGCCTATCATATACGGTGTTTACATTTCTTTTATGACTCTCCGTCGCCCAACTAAATATTAATTAGCTAGATGATATCCTTATTACTAAAAAGATCTGAAATTGCTTAGCAAGGCGATTTGACATTTATCACGCACCACATTTCTGCCACATGATTCCAAATTCCTGTAAGAAAGTTGACGTATAGAACGTAACAAGTTAAGAATATTTATAGAAAACTGATAATATAGCAGTAACGGGCATGAGTAAGTAAATATCATGTAGAGCCACCAATTCAGGCTGCAGATCATAAAAGATAGTGTGGGACGTGGCTGACACAAGTTTGGTTCTCCCATTATCATTTTGTACTTCAGCATAGCATACTTGAACTAATCAAAATACATCCGGACTTAGGGCAGGCTATATCCACAACAATTTGGAAGCCTTCAAATTTCGGTTTATTTGAAAACATTCAAGATAATTCAAGTAGTTATGGGAATCATTATTATTATTATTTTAATGAGGAGGTAATTTATGGCAGACAACAAGCTTTGTACTTGGGCACATAGATTTCTCAGATATTACTTGAACATATATTATATTCATAAATAGTTTTTTTTAAGAATAATTGTAAAGGCCTTATTAAGTCTAGTTTTCATCTTAGGGGCTCCTTTAATCCTAGCCATTTGTGCAATCTCCTAAAAGCCAGCTTGGTCACACAATAACCTATTGATTTTAGTCAATAGCAGCCCTACCATTTAATAAGACACTCGTATTTAAGTTGAAATTTAAAAGAACAACTATAAATCTGCACAACTTTTTAAT
Organism: Sequoia sempervirens; assembly: GCA_007258455.2. NCBI lineage: Eukaryota > Viridiplantae > Streptophyta > Pinopsida > Cupressales > Cupressaceae > Sequoia > Sequoia sempervirens. The sequence goes on along the minus strand of VDFB02256468.1, from coordinate 208,583 downwards.
GGCAGATATATATGGCATTAAGTGAATTACGGTGGTTGTGCCTTTTGAGTATTATTATTGTTGAGAGTCAATGGGTTAGGCACCCTAGGTAAATAAAATAAAATAATAAATATATAGATTACTCCCCACTTGACCAAAATAATACTAATGTTATTTGCACACATCAAGTGGCATATACAAATAAAAATAGAGATAAATTGATCTATACTAAAGATTTGTTAATAATGTTTTATTAATAACATTATTATTCTTATTGTTGGAAGATTATTGAGTTATGAATAGAAGTGTAAATGATGTTATTCAGTTTACCATCACTTTGAACTTTTAGAATCTCAATCCCCACTTAAGTTTACGGCACCACTTTCGTTGTACAAGCCATTTCTCTCAAACAACGATACTATCATTTAGGTGAAGCTAAAATGTGGCCATTAATATTGAATAGGTTAAGTTTTGATGGAAAAAAAAACATGATCCAAGTTCCAAATTGTGTAATGAAATGGTAAGGATGTAAATAGTCACATTAATATATCTTTCTAAAAGAATATAAGTGCTTAAATAAGAGTGATAATTGGGAAGCATGTTTTTGTAAATGGAGATTTATTATGGACGGTTTCCTTATTTTTAGTCTTCTTTAGTAAGTGACTTTCCTAATTTCTTTTACTTCATTTTATATTCCCTTAAACTTATCATATATTGTCTTTAGATATATACTTGGTCAAAAGTAGTCTTTTTTTTTATGGTAAATTCTATGAGGTAGGAATATACCATTAATTCTTTCCTTTTTAAAGATAAGAAATTAAATAGAGTTATTTCTATTTTAAAATATTTTAGTTTAATTTAATTTATACATATGGATATATAGTGATTATGATATTTTATTTATTTATTTTATGGCTTTTGTTTAGTATCTTGAATTAGTTGATAAAGAATCATTTTTTATAAAACTATAAATAAAAATTCATTATTTATATTTATTACATTTTTTTAGTATAATATTCTTAAAGCTAAGAGTTGAAGAACAAAAAAGAAAGAATCCAGTAGTATATTGGCAACATTATATTTGAATAAAGCTTAATATCATATCCCCATTAATCTCTTTATTAAATGTTTTTGGGATAATCAATATCAACATTATATTTGAATAAAGCTTAATATCATATCCCCATTAATTTCTTTATTAAATGTTTTTGGGATAATCAATATCAAGGATTAGATAAAAGATGATGTGAAAATATTTTATCTAAGAGTAATCAATAATGGTAAATTGGAATATTGAAATTTATAAGGATAAGGGTCAAGCTACTAATATTAAAACATTCTAAATTTTTCTTTTAGAAAATGTGTACCTCGCCTACTTAGTATTTAAAATAAAAGTGGACTAATCATTATTGCTCTATCATGATAACCTAACCATTGAAGCTAATGCTCGGAAAAATTATAAAATCCAAGCCCTCACTTAGATCTTAAGGTATGGAGTGCAATAGGTTTTGCGCACCCGACTATGTCGTTCCTAACTTGTGGTATAAATTGAGTTAGGCATTTGCAAAGTTGTTCAACTAATATCATGTTGAGTGTTACACCTCAAATACTCACCATGTTAATTAGCTTAATGCTTGTAAAAAGAAAATGTTGGGTTTTTCTAGCAAAAATTTTGGGCATGACTCCATGGGCGAATATTGGTGATGCATTTCTCGAGATTTTTGTGTTTATCAAAACCAAATTCACTATAAGCAAACCATTTAACTTTTGGCTACGTAGGTGAGGTTGTGTTCCAACCTCACACAGTTAGTAACTATGCATTGCAAGATATTTTTGGTTTTTTCTTGTAATATTTTTTTGTTTAAATAGCTTATGTGCACAAGTAATGGTTTCCTCATCTAATGAAGCTTTGTTGTAGTTTTATCATGGTTGCCTCTATGTATATATACATGTATACAAATATATATGTATACATATACATATCTGTGTACATATATATACACACATGAACAGCGAGCAAATGTAATTTTGCAGCAATAATGCACCTATATTATGGTCAACTGTGTGTATATGTGAGTATATATATGGCCGACTGTGTGTATATCCATGTATACACAGATATATATGCATGTATACACAGGTATATATGCATATATATGTATATATATGCATATATATTCGTGTATACACACATATACACATAGTCTGCCATAATATAGCTTCTTCTTTTTTTTCTACCTCTACAATTTGTATATGTATAGTGGCAGTATTCAAAGTTATTATACTCTTTACTATTAAGAGTTTCTTGCAGGTAAAATATGGTCGACTGTGTCTATATATAAAAAAGTACACACACACACATATATGTGTGTACATAGTTGGTCATTTACATATACATATGCATACTTTGTGTATACATATACATACTATTTGTTAAGGGTTTCATGCAACTATATTTTTGGATGATTGTGTGTATACATATACATACCAATCATGGTTTTCTATAGCTTGACTATTAAGGGTTTCATGCACCTGTGCTTTGGCCTATTATTTCCACTGTTGTCGTGAACCCCTCCCTCACCAATTCCTGACCCCCATCATCCACTCATCCCTATCCATCATCTCTACCTGAATGGTTGAGTTTTTGTGAATATTTCATATCCATTTATAGGATTTTCGTAGTCAATTTTGTAATCATTTTAGTTTTTTAATTGACATAACATTTTAATATTATTAATAACATATATTAATATAATATTTAACAACTTAATATTATAATAAACATTATAATATTATGTATGTAGCATACACACACACATACATACATAATTTATTATGCATGTACGTATGTATGTGTGTGTGTATATGATACATACACATACATACTTACATACTATCTGCCATATGTATGTTAATATAAACATACATACATAGATATGAATTGCCATATGTATGTATGTATAGTATACACACATACACATATGTATGTGTGTATACTATACATACATACATATGACAGTTCATACATACATACAATAATGCATATGGTAGTTCATATCTATGTATGTATGAAGGTCATGCAGGTAGCCATACTTAAGGCATTTATATGTAACATACATACATTACTTTAATAGTATGATGAATGTATGTATTTGTGGAAACCAATCATACATACATACATACTTTGGCCAAAAGATAGGTGCATGCCACCCTCAACTATGGAGTGTATTCATAATGTTCCAATACTATCATTATATATATGCAAGTCGTAGATTTATAATTACATATGGCAGATATATAGAAATTGATGTTTCATATAGCCTTGTTCATTTACATTTATATGAATTCAATGTATAATTTAATTTATATTCAATTACTTTCACATGTGTGACAAAGTTGTTTGAATTCATATCAAGGTGCTGGTTGAAGCTATATATAACACATCTTAATGTTGTATCAATTGGTTGTTTTGAGTTATTCTTAAAAATCATGAAGTTGTATCAGAAAATTTCCCCAATTATTACTATCCAATTACTCTCAATCTTACATGTATGAATTTATTGTTTCAGGTTGTATCATTTTTTGATTTGTGTCAATTAGAATTGGGGATGTGATAGTATAACATGCATTTTTTGTTTCATTGCACAAATACCCTTGTTCATTTGCAATCAACTCAATTAGATGCATGGTTAGTTTGTTAATCAATTACACCCAATCTTACATGTATGAACTTGTTATTACAGTTTGTGTAGTGCCCTCCGTTGTGACCTTTCCAGATTTTGTGTAAATGTTTAATTGCGTTATTTTGTGTGATTAGTGTTAACATAATATTTGATGGAATTTGTACTCAATTAATTAAAATAGCATTGAGTCAATAAAACTAGAAATTAAGATGAAAATTAAATAAATTAGTTTTATAAAATAACAAGTAAAGAGTTATTAATAAATAAATTAATTAATTGTTTTGTAAAAGTATTCTTTAATGATATTCGATAATAATTAATAATTCATTAGTTGTTCAAAGATCATTATTATAATAAAGAATTTAAATAGATAGGAAGCTGAAGTGTTTTAATGCAAGGAAAGCAATTGGAAAAGGGAAGGTGAATAGTTTATTGCTAACTAAATAAATAATAATAAAGCATCATTTTTGGGGGGGAGAATGAGGGTAGCATTAAAGAAGTTATGCAAATCCCTTTGTAGTATGGGTGCTTCTTCGCTCAACAGTTGGAGGTTGAAAGAAGTTGTGGTTGCATCAGTGGAGAGCTCTCAGCATCAAAGCTCTGGTTTAGGCAAACAATTTGTACCAGGTTTCTTTATTCTTCTGAATTTTTATCTCTATGTTTTTAAAAGAAAATGAATGCATGTTGCATGTTATTGCTTGAAAGTTTCTTAATCCTATAAAGGGTATGCATCTTCTTCTTGCAGCTTTTTCCTGTGTTGTCCTTTAGTAGCAATCCGCAAATCATTTCATTTTGAACGCTTGCTGCATATGCTTAATCTAATTTAGATATTTATAGTTTTCTTGAATTGAATTCCTTGCTATATTTCAAGCCGTTGTCTCTTCTATTGGTTTGTGTCGAACCTCCTCATTCAAACAATTGTTGTTATTGTAAAGCAACACTCCTTTGGGGCCTCTTATGTTTCTGTAGTATTTTGTTAATTCCTGCTTGATAGGCCTTCCAAACCTCTTCCCACAGACATCTCTCTCTGTTTTCATTTTTGACCTGTTTCAGCTGCAGAGGAAGTTTGAATTTATAAATAATCTCTCTGAATACATTGTCAACCTGTCACAGCGACTCACTTGAGCATGGTAGGGTGTATAGATTTAAATAAACTCACTGATTTTATTATCAAAATCCCAAATGTTATCCGCAAGGCTGAAGGAAAATGGCTTGTCACGTTTTTGCAACCGTAACCATCTCAAACTTGGAGGAAGCTTGGTTCGTGTGTCTTCTCTGATGCCGTCATTGAGAAAATTGTTCAAGTGAAGAAATTGAGGACCAATGAGCAGATTATTTAATTCTCTTGGTCTGCGCAATGTTTCAAGCCTTTGCCAATTACCTCCGTTCAGTCGAAGCTGAGAGAAATTGATGTTATTGGATGCAGTGCTTAGATGAGCTCCTTCGCATAGTCTGGTAATCTAAATTTATATAATCTCCCTGATACCGTTGGCAACCTATCACCACTGCAGCATTTATACTTAGGAGAGTGTACAAATTTAAATAACCTCCCTGAAACCATTGGCAACCCATCTCAGCTGCAACGTCTAAAATTCTTTTTCTGATATTCTTGGCAATCTGTCACTGTTGCAGCATTTAGAATTGAGGCGTTGTACAGATTTAAATAGCCTCCCTGAAACCATTGCCCCTTTTTCAGTTGCAAATTTTAGACTTGCATGGGTGTAGTAAATTAAATATTTTCTCTGATTTCTTTTGTCAACTGTCTCAGCTGCGTACCTGAGCATAATAGGAAGTTTAAAGGTTTAATTAATCTTTCTGATTTTATTGTTAACCTGTCTCAGCTTTTTATTCAAATTAGTATGAGAATGTGGATCCAAATTAGTAGAACTTTTCAATAAGAAAATTAGAAATTACTCTCCTTTGATTAACCAGAGACTCTTCCTTAATTGTTGCATTATCATAAGTTAGTCTCCTTGGCATTGTATGTTTGGCATTTGGTATTCTATCTTCGTATGAATAGGTATGTAAATATACCCTCATTATGGAGGTAAAATGTCGAAGCAAGGTACTTAGTGAAATATTTGTATAGCGAAGTTAGGACTCTTGTAGGATGAGATTTTAAATCACTTAACTACATTAGTTATATTTTAGAATGTATAAACATATATTATTATAATTTGTTATGCCTTTTAGTAGGAAGGTCAATTTGGTTGAACTCGTTGCTTTCGTTTAGTTTCTCTTAGAATAACGAAAAATGAATATGAATTAATGAAGACATTTATTTTCTAGAATATTGAGTTCATAGTACTCCCTTATAATGGAAGTGTAGAATTAAGAGAATAATAATTCAATTTAGGAGTTTTAAATTAAATGTTGGGAATTCCGAACTCAAGTAGGTGTTATATATATATGAATGCTTGTTCTTAAGTTATGAGAAATGTTTAGTATGTACTAGTATTTAATTAAGGATGTAGTTAATGGACTTTAAAATTAGTAGAAATAAAAGAAAATTGATTTTTAATTTATATGTAGTCAAAGAAGAATTTATTTAATAGATAAAATAGAGTAGAAATGTATAGGTTGCTGAATTCTTTATAATTCTAAATGTTGTATCGTATTTGTACTGAACTCTTAAATAATACAATTGTATATCTTTTACCATGGTTAAGTATTGTAGTAAACTCGATTGACCTAACTATGGTAGTTTTATAAACTTAAGTCAATGAAACAAATTGTTCCTTGAATTGAGTTTTCATTCTTAATTATTTCTTTTGGATTGTTAGTTAGTGGATATCTTTATGACAATTTGAGTTGCTATTAAATGAGGTTCTTATATGGACGGTTATTTAGAATCTTGAAATTGTAATTGTTTTGGTTGTTGAGTAGGTTGGTATCTTTTAATTGAGAATATGATTAGATAATTGTTGTCATTGTCATATTGCTGATTTTATGAATGTAATTTCGTACCAATCTAAGGGATTCTTGTGAGGAGAAAATTGAGGTCTCCCGTGGAATACCTAGTTGGTGGCTTTAGGTTTTGTTAAGTGATTTTGTTGTATTAAAGGTTGATTTTCTCTTTTGCGTTTCCCTATTTGGGGTGACACCATTATTGATTTGTGATTAGTGTCTTATGGCTTAAAAGCATCAGATTATATCTTCACTTCGCAATATTTTAAAAGGTTGGAAATGATTGGTCTTTAAAATAATGTTCTTTATAGATTGTTTCGAGTTACTTCTTATTGGAGGAATGGATATCTTGTATTTGAATGTGTGGTTTTATGGATTGATTTGTTAGATCCTTTCGATGTGACTTTTCGTGAATTGATTTTGAGTTGGAGATTTCTCTCATTTAATTTATGTTGCTATTCATTGGGAACCCATATGTTTTCTATTGTTCTTTATTCCAAGTGGTAAATCGGTTAATGTTTCCTTTGTTATGATTGATGGTTCTGCTTGAGTTGTTAATGAGTCAAATTGAAAAGTTCTTTGAGTTATGGGTATTCCGAGAGGAGAAAATAGAGGTTTCCCTTGGATTTCTGATTTAGTTGTATCGAAGTTGTTGATGTTGTTTGAATGGAGTTGTTGATCTTATTTTGGTGTATTCTCTTATTATATTTGAATCGCAATTAGTGCTTGTGACCTTGCAATTATGGTTGTCAGTTCTTTGATGGGGAACCCTAGTGTAAACTTTTTGAGAATCTTCCAGAGGCTTGAGTTGATTGATAATTGATGTTCTCTCTCTTTATGTTCCCTTGATGTGGCAAGTGTTTTGGTATCTTTATTTTGAAAGGGTTGTACGAGACTTTGTGAGACTCTGATGTTGTACATGTTAGCGAGATGGGTAATGCCTCGCATGCTTTTATGATGTGATTCTTTGTTCAAATTATGATGGTACAACCCTTGGTTTTTATGTTGTTGGGTCTCTAGGGAGAGTGGCTCCTCGTGGGGGCCGGCGCCCCGTTTAAGGGGAAGGGCTCAGGAGAACCCACGAAGTTAGTAAACAAGTGATAACCTAATAATTAACTTAGGAGGGTTGGGTAGTAATATCATTACAAGATTTAAAATATGGATGCCTCATCTTCATTAGTGCTTCCGCAGACTAATGGAAGGCTGAGAAGGCCGTGGTTGGCAAGGTCGTGACCTCGTCCTCACGAGAGGTCTATGGCTCCGCATGAGCTACCCTATGGTGCCGCCTCAAGTAGGAGGAAGGGCCAGGAGATCCATAGATGGGGGCCGTGCCTCAATTTGGAGGAAGGGCCAGGAGAACCCATGTAGGCTATGCGATGACACTCTCCCCTAGTTGCCCATGTGTTTTACTTTATTGTGTTCCTCTGGAAGTGGGTTTTGGGAGTTGGTTTAGATTGTTGTTTGAATTGATTTAAATTGATTTATGATTATTGTTTTAATACATCTTTAGTATGTTTTGTGGTCTTGTATGATCTCATTTATATTTGATTTACAATCTTGTATCTTATGATACTGTGTTATGATGTTATTATATTGTTTAATTGCAATTTGGAATTGTATTATGTTTATTAATTCAGTTTAATTTGGAAGTATTTCATGACCCTCCTTTGGTTACTTGTTTATTGGTCATTGCTTTGATTTATGTGATGGGATTTGTGACTTTAAGTTATTATGTCGACTCTTGTAATCCTTGAGTTTTATGATACTTTTGTATGATGTTGAGTCTTGTGGTTCCATGTTTGGATGTTCTTGGTTGTGGTCTCTTTCTTGTCAGCTCCTAGCATGGGGGGTGGGTCTTCGGACTCACATGGTCGGGTGGAACGTGCTAAGCACCCCATTGGGTCCCCAATCGAGGATCGAGAGGTGTGGATTGGTGCTGTTGCGGTGACTCCAGAGTTGTATCTGTCTTGGAGCCAGTTATGATATTGTGCATCATGTTATCTTGTTGTATGGTTTCCATTCATGATTGGAAACACTTTTGTATCATTGTATCTCTAAAACATGGTACTGTAATGTAATGTTATCTCGGTGTGGATATTGGCCGTGGCAGTTATTATTCATTGTGTTGAGTTAATTATGTATATGTTGTATTTACTCATATGGTTTCTTATCAATTATTTATCATGTATGTGTTCTATTTGTTAATGTTTATTTTATTATGGGTTATATCTTTGGATTTTATTCTTTATTGTTGTCGTGTGGATCTCAGTCTCATAATGACTCCTCGTGTACCCCAAGGGATGTATGTGTTATGAATCTATTTAAATGAAATTCATGTCATGACTTAATGTGTATTGCATGTATGTTATGTTTAGTTAATTTTTTTTAAAAAAAATTGTGCTGTGATTATTGTTTAATAGTCCTTTGGGGTTCGCACGATGGGGCGTTACAGTTTGTATCATTCTTTGTTTTCTAAGAGTTAGAATTAGGGATGTGATAGTATATCATGCATCTTTTGTTTCATTGCACACACCATTGATCATTTGTAATCAAGTCAATTAGATGCATGGTTAGTTTGTTCTTCAATTAAACTCAATCTTACATGAATGGATTTGTTGTTTCAGTTTGTATCATTCTTTTATTTGTGTCAGTTAGAATTGGGGATGTGATAGTATATCATGCATCTTTTGTTTCATTGCACACACACCCTTGATCATTTGCAATCAAGTCAATTAGATGCATGGTTAGTTTGTTCTTCAATTAAACTCAATCTTACATGAATGAATTTGTTGTTTCAGTTTGTATCATTCTTTTATTTGTGTCAGTTAGAATGGGGGATGTGATAGTATATCATGCATCTTTTGTTTCATTGCACACACACCCTTGATCATTTTCAATCAAGTCAATTAGATGCATGGCTAGTTTGTTCTACAATTAAACTCAATCTTACATGAATGAATTTGTTGTTTCAGTTTGTATCATTCTTTTATTTGTGTAAGTTAGAATTGGGGATGTGATAGTATATCATGCATCTTTTGTTTCATTGCACACACACCCTCGATCATTTGTAATCAAGTCAATTAGATGCATGGTTAGTTTGTTCTTCAATTAAACTCAATCTTACATGAATGAATTTGTTGTTTTAGTTTGTATCATTCTTTTATTTGTGTCAGTTAGAATTGGGGATGTGATAGTATATCATGCATCTTTTGTTTCATTGCACACACACCCTTGATCATTTGCAATCAAGTCAATTAGATGCATGGTTAGTTTGTTCTTCAATTAAACTCAATCTTACATGAATGAATTTGTTGTTTAGTTTGTATCATTCAGATAGTGTCATGCATCTTGTTTCATTGCATCACATCCAATTGATCTTGCAGTTTGTATCATTCTTTTATTTGTGTCCATGCATCATTGCACACACACCCTTGATCATTTGCAATCAAGTCAATTAGATGCATGGTTAGTTTGTTCTTCAATTAAACTCAATCTTACATGAATGAATTTGTTGTTTCAGTTTGTATCATTCTTTTATTTGTGTTAGTTAGAATTAGGGATGTGATAGTATATCATGCATCTTTTATTTCATTGCACACACACCCTTGATCATTTGCAATCAAGTCAATTAGATGCATGGTTAGTTTGTTCTTCAATTAAACTCAATCTTACATGAATGAATTTGTTGTTTCAGTTTGTATCATTCTTTTATTTGTGTCAGTTAGAATTGGGGATGTGATAGTATATCATGCATCTTTTGTTTCATTGCACACACACCCTTGATCATTTTCAATCAAGTCAATTAGATGCATGATTAGTTTGTTCTTCAATTAGATGCATGGTTAGTTTGTTCTTCAATTTAGGGTTTTTTCTTTGAAGGTCTTTGATGGTAATCTATGTTGCAATTCACAATTGATTGGGAATTGTGGACAATTGCTACCTAGATTTCATTAGAAGGGCATTCAATATATCAATTCTCCCTAAATAATTGTTGAATAGATATAAAATTAACAATAGTCATACGTATGGTTTGTTTTTTCTTCAAGTCTATGTGATGCATGGTTAGTTTGTTCTTTAATTACCATATAATCTCACATATGTATATGTATATGTATATACATGTATATATGTATATGTATGTACATATGTATATGTAAATGTATATGTATATGTATGTACATATGCATATGTATATGTATGCACATATGTATAGTTTGTTTAAGGGTAATGGACCACTGGTGGGTAGGGTGATGTTGATAGTTTAACATACATTATTTGTTTCATTGCACAAATACACTTGATCCTTTGCAATCAACTCTATTAGATGCATGGTTAGTTTGTTCTTTAATCACACTCACTCTTACATGTATGAATTTGTTGTTTTAGTTTGTATCATTCTTTTATTTCTAAGAGTATGAATTGGGGACACCATAGTATAACATGCACTTTTTGTTTCATTGCAAACATACCATTGATCACCTCAAGGATATAAGAGTTAGAATTGTGGATATATGTTGAAATAAGTCTAATTTGTTCAAGATATACCAATCTACCGTCGATGATGGCATCCATGGTTAGTTTTTATAGCTTGTACAGATAAGACTTCTTCCAATGTATATCCCTTTGTAGCATAGAAAAATGGATCTTTGGACATTTTCACACTCATTTGGGTCCTTCTTGTGGATGTTGGCTTAGTTTTTCCTTGATTTAGTGTTTTAATGTGGTCAACACATTCACATTAGGTCTTGGGCCCTTGTGAATAAATAAGAATTTTATGATTCCTTGCAAAAGTGTTGTAACACACATTCACACTTTTCTAGGATCTTATTAATATATTTCACCTAAATATCCTCTTTTTATCATTTACCAAGCCTTATTTCAAAGTGTTCTAAAGTTTTGTAACAAACTTTCACACTTTTCTAGGCTTTTTATTAATAATTGGACCTTTCTTATGCTTTAATTGGCCCCATTTTACACTTGTAGGCCTTACTTAAGTGTATTTTTGAAAATAATCCTAATAAACATCATTTAAAATATCTAAATTCCGAAACCCACTTAAAATGACTTAAGTGGGACTCATTCACCATTAGGGGCGAATGAGTCCCCTTTGACACAAAACTCAAAATTATTTCAAATTCTTGTGGGTATTTATTTTCTAAGATCTAAGGTCAGCCTGTGATGTATTTTCGAGAATTATTGCATAATCAAGTATAAATATAGGGGTTTTCCACTCATTTCTCCTCCCCAAGCACTCAATAAATTAATCAATCAATCACTTAAGCATTCTAAGCATTTCAAGCATCTTCAAGTCTACATCCATTGGAGCTATTACTTGCATGTCTGCAAAATTCTACTTCAAGGGTATGGTCTAGGTTGCAAATTTGTCAAAGAGAAAGATTGGAAAAGTTGTCAAAAATTTGTCAAAGTCATTCAAAGTTTTCAAAACCCTAAGAGAAGCTTGGAGAACACCTATAGATCGAGTTTGACAATTTCAGACCTAAATCTAAACTTGGAGTAAAAGTGCAGACTGAGAGTTACATATTCCACTTTTGAATTTTTAGAAATCTTGAGATAGACTGATTCACCATTAGTGGAAAATGAGTCCCACTTCCCAGGCTCAAACATAGATTTTTGTAGTTCTGAATAGCTAGTTGTTTGAAACCTGTTCTGATAGAGTTTTCCCGAAACAGGACTTAGTCGCCCAGCTTGGCGTATGAGTCCCAATTGGCATCAACAGTGAATTCTTCAAGATTCCAGAGCTCCATTTCATCTCTTTCCAGTCTCTAGGTGCACACTTTTAATTGCATAAGTTTCTGAACATACAATTTACTTGCATTTCTAGGTCATTTTGCATATCACATTATGTTTTCAAATATCTTGCATTTTCTAAGTTTTGCATTAGTAGTTAATCTCTTTTATCAAATTTTCAGTATTTAGGACAATCTCATTTGCATTGGAATCTTAAGGGCTTGTTCTTGAGTGAGCCATTAATATTTTTGGTACCTCTCTCTGTTTAGGTGCAAAACCCTAGAAGTTTAAGAGGGTAAACCCACAAAAGTGGTTTACAATTTGAGTGAGGAAGGAAAACTAGAAAAAAATGACTCCATGTAAAAAAAATTATTTTTAGGGGTTCAAACAAACTTGTAGGTTCGAGCGAACCCATTAAATACTGGCCCCACATTTCCCGCCCAAAAAAAATAAAGAAAATGTAAAAGGAAAGGGGGTTCGCTATAAACTAGGGTTCGAGTGAACCCTAATTCGAGCAAAACCCTAGGGGTTCAAGCGAACCCCTATGGGTTCGCTCGAAACCCCCTTTTCCCTCATTCTGCCACTCAAGTACTTTGAAACTCCATATTTTTATGCTTCAAAGCTCAGGTTGAGGATGAAAATGAAGGAGACTTCACAAACCCAATTGGAATTAGGTAGTCCTGGGAACGAGCTATCCAATGACTATAATTTTAATATGTTTTGGTTTTATTATGTATTTGTTTTTTTAGTTCTATTAAACATATGTTTTTCACTGAAAATCAAACTCTCTATTCTGCACATGTGGAAAAATAGCAGATTATCAAAAAAAAATTGAAAAATTTGAGTGCACCAGATATTGAAGTACTTGATCCAAAAAAAAATTTTGAATTTCGATACATACAAAAAAAGTTACTCGTTATACAGTTGCGCTATGTCTGAATTGTAATTGGTTTGAATTCAAAACTTGATTAAAGAAAAAATATTCAATAAAAAACTATCTAACGAAGTGGAAGCACTAGATATTGGAGTTACAAATCTAAATTCGAAAGAATTAGAATTTTATCCTTCATGGAAAGAAATTTATACGTTATATGGTGAGCATCACTTTTTAAAAATATTATTTTATGAAAAAAACTAGTTTTCAAGGGAGATGGAAGAAGTGCAATCTGATTCCAAAAAAATTGAAAAAAAATTATTTAGAATCTACAGACAAAATGTCACGAAACTCTAGTTTGCATCATCTTCAAATTCCTCATGGTTTAGCCGCTATAGGTTCTCGAAAGTGAAGATTTAGTTAAAAAAATTATTTCAGTGTCCAGTTTGGCCAAAAATTGTAAACCACTATTGTGGGATCACCCAAAGAGCCCCACACATTTAAAAATATTTGGTTCATTTTGGTGAACCCGCATTTAGAACATCATATTTCTAATTTAGAGTGCATTTACATCCTAGGAATAGCTTACATTAGCATTTTGCATTGTTTAATTTGCATTCTAGGGTATCCAAATTTGCATTAGTGAAAAGCTCATATAGCTTCCATTATTGCATTTCATCTCATTAAAAATTACTAAAATTTTGCATTTTCCTATCATATCTGCATTAGAAAAGATACAAAGCATAAAATTCATTTTGAAAATTTTGAAAATGTTCAAAAATATCAGTACCAAGACTCATTCACCACTTAGGGAAAATTAGTCTCTTTGCATATTTTGCACTACAATTTATGTCGTTTCTAGTTCATTTTTTGAACTTTTTTTTGTTGTTGTTGCCTTTAAGTTTCAGTTTTAGTTTCCAGATTTACTATTTCATTCAATTCATTGCATCTAGTTTACTTTCATACAATTTGCATCATGGATGTGTTGTAATAAGATTTGGATGTCATTAAAATCCTTAGTTGATATGTCAAGTTGTGCCTTTAGAACCAATCCTAATGACATTGAACTTACACATGCTCCATCAACTCCTCATGCGTGTCCTCCTCATGATGTTGAAATCATTGGAGAAGATGATGCTAGCATGCATAAGTTCCTAAACGATTGTCTTGACAACCTTGAAACTAATGCCTCATTTTATCCATCCATGAACCAACCAAATCTCCTACAATACCACCTCTTGAGATGTTTGGTTACTTACATCTTGAAACAAAAGTTGAACCTAAGTTCCCTACAATAGGTGAACCTAGTTCTTCTAGACAAGCAAACACTCAACCATTTTATGATAACAAAGTAACAAACACTCCAATCAACCTTGAAGACACATTGTAATGCCCCGCCACGCAACCCCAAAGGAATTAAGTAAAATGCAACCAATTTTTTTTCTAAAAAGAACAAAGGAGTGAACATAATATAACATAATGTAACCATTATTCAAATTGCATGACTTAACCCTTTGAGGAACACGAGGTCATTACTTAAGAAATAACCCTTAACAACATGAACATTTATCTAATCATTACATGAAACATACATTTAGACATCCATAAATAAAATTGCATCAGTAACAACAATAAAGACACTGAATAGAACGATATCCAAAGTTATAACATCATTGTAGATTCCTTTCATAACCAAGTTTACAATAAAAGTACAATGCATTATCATAATATTACATCATAATAGCACCATGTGCAATAATTTACAAAACTTTCCCAACTAGATGGGAGTGATACATCAATATAAGAATAACATAAGGACATAAATCTGGAACCCACGAGCAAAGAATCAACCGCTACTGCAACTCAGCACTGAAAGATGTACTTGCATAAAGAGAGAATCCCAACGGGGTGCGAAACACGATCCACCCGACCACCCCCGTGCTAGGAGTTACTAAGGAAGGGTTCCCGACCAAGACCGAAAAGACAAAGACTCAACACCAGCTAATGAAAATCATTCAACACATGAGACCGCTCAATTTCAAACAACAAAAAAAACCACCAATACAAGACAAGTGACCAATTCCAGAGGATTTTCAAAATACAACATAAATAAGAATGTTAGAGGAGAGTGTCATCGCATGGCTTAACATGGATTCTCAAGACTACCTATTGCAAGGTGTCGCCTCCATCTACTGACGGATTATCCAGACAACCAAGCGCTAGGAGCCGCCTCCATCTATGGTTATCCAGGCTACCTATCTCAAGGAACCGCCCCATAGGGTTGCTCATGCTGAACCATTACCTTTCGAGAAGACAAGGCAACGATCATGCCAACCACGGCCTTCTCAATCCCCTTTAGTCTGTGGTAGCACTAAAAGGCGGATGAGGCAACAATTATCTTTTTAGTGTGTTACTACCCATCCCCTAGTTAATTATTTAAATTATCACTTATTTAATTCACTCTAACGAGGGCTATCCTGGCACCCCTTTGTGCGCCGACCACCCACTTAGAGCCACTCCCTCTAAACACTCAACCACAAAATGATAACATCAAGGATTGCACCGCAAAAGAGTTACATCAAAGACAATCAAAAGTGAGGCATGACCATCCCACCAATCACAAGGAAACACGTCCACAGTCTGGTACAATCCAAATGTATAAACCACAAATCTAAATTCAAAACAAAATCAAAAGTAACCACATTACCCTACCTCTGGAGTCACTTAGGTCCCTAAACAAGATTGTTAATCTCAGGTTGCCCCCACAATAAAATAAAATCCCAATAACAAGACTATAATTCAATCAATAAAAGAAATCTTATGCAAAACAAAGCCACATAGAACACAATAATTTCCACCAATGAAACAGATCATTGAATTGATAATGAACAAATCACAGAATAATTTGATAAAAGAAAATATTTTAAGACACAGTAATTTCCTCAATTGCTAAATCTAGAGAAACTCCATCTATTAACACAACATAAAAGAATTATCTCCATTTACACAACTACACTATGATTGCAAACCTACTTAAAAATTATTACATTGATATTTTCAACCAATTACATCTTTTTTTAAAAAAATTGTATATAAATGTTCCAACGAAAATATGTATAGGTACATATAACTTTATTTTAAGAAAACAACAACATATATAAATAAGCTATCTCTATAAATCCTATTGACAAACTATTATACTATTAATTTACAATATAATTATTTAGTTATGTAATATATATATATATATATATATATATGTTAATATTAAGGTTATATCAATATTAACACATATATATATATATATACATACATATTGGTATCACCCGAGATTAATTAAACTTGTCATTCAAAATAAGAATAAACTATTTATAATACATATTTCCATACATGCAAAATCTACCAAACTAGTTACACATAATTCGGAATTGGATCCTACATATATATTTGCAAATAAAAGTAAGGATGCGAAAATAAAACAAATGACTATCATAAGTTATTCGAACGCACCCATTAACCTATGAGGGAAGAACTAATAATCGTGCCATTTTACCCAACGAACACACTATGGCGAATGAAGGGACAAACGCCACTGTACACGGCACTCCGTTTAGGGAAAGAACAGGGAAATCTACGTGCGCAGCTGCCGGAAATGGAGGACAGAAAATTATGGTCGCCGCCGACCTCACCCCTCACAAACACACAGAAGTCTAGAGAGAGGCAAAAGCATAGGGCGCGAAAAAGAATAACGGCCATACCAGGGTTTACGGTTTCCAATAAAATGATTTATCGTATGCGAATTACTTTGTACAAATCGCGATTCCAAAATTTCAATACGAGTTTCAGTATGCTTACATAACTCAGAAATTGCATTACAAAGTAAGGGAAAAAATAATTTATATAAATGAATGATAAAACAGGAGTTTAAGGGCGCGACAAGACAGAGCACACACGGATTGAATAACTACTACGGATTTCAACTTCATGTTTTATAATATACAAGTTACTAAACTGGCGAACCAGAAATTCCAATACGGAATAACAAAATTAAGTTTAACAACCATGCTATATCCCATTTTGGGGTACGGACGCGACAGTCCAACACGTTGACAGAGTTCATCAGTAAGCGAATTCTGAATGAATACATTAACTTTCATCAATTACAAAAGAATGAATCAACAATTAAACCCTATATCAATATATAAAAATGAATTCCATAAAATAAAATAAAATAAAACAATAAAACTCACGGGTTTTGAAACTTAGCAATTCGTACACAACAATTAACCCTTCTCTGTTTTGAATAAAAACTACCCATATTTAATTCTGGTTCAGACATTACTCAAATATTTGTCCTGAACAATTACAATTCAAGATCTGGATTGAAACTCAAACAATAATTCCTTTGTCAACTATGGATTTAGAAATAACGTGTATTGAATAAATCTGGACAATTTTTCTCCTAGGTTTTATGGAAAATTACAAGGTTTCTACATACAGAAATTTTCAATCATAAGATTCAACACAGCCAGAGATTCAACTCAACAAACAGTACAGCCATGAATTTATAACATGAACAAAAGTGTAACCAAATAGAACAAAATTTTGAAAGGAACCTGGCGTCCTACGGCTGTAGAAGAAATCCAACATGGATGCTTTCCTCCTCTTTTCAATGCTAATCCCTTCCTATAGCTTTTTTTTTTTTTCCTCAAAACAAAATCTGAGACAATCCTCTCCCAAAAGATTCCCCCTCCATACCTTTTTTCCTCTTCTTTTAAAAAGAATACAAACTCCCCATTGCAACAGCCCCTGTCTCTTCCTCTTCCTTTCCTGTGAAAGAAGATTTCGAATTAATTAATTTTATTCTCCAAATAACCCCCACAAAAATCTCATCTTTTCTCATTTAATTATTTATTATTAATAACTTTTAAATTACCACCACTTATTTCTAAAATTTACTTTAAACGAGCTTTCTTTTTAAAAAAATAAATAAATAACTTTTAATTAACATATAATTAAACTTCAATACTTACTAACTCATAATTAATAAAATAACTTTAATTCATCTTATAACTCTAGAATAATTAAATTAACTATCACCAGCCATAAATAAATTAGATAAATCATTTAACACAAAAATCAAAATATCAAGACAAAACCAGGTCAACACAAAACTCAACAACCTCATAACGAAATGACAGACTTGGGTCGGGAATTCTTCCTTAACAACTCCTTTTAACAACATCGTACCCATTGGGTTTATTTTGTGCTCACCCTATCCTGCCAAAGCAGGTGGAATCGAGACTTTTAATCCTGCAATTCCTGCAACAGATAAATGCCAAGTAACAAATAATCTCCACTGAAAACACACTGTGAAAGGTAATAGCGGGGTAGCAGGGCGCTCGCGAGCGAGTGGTACTACTCTGTCCTTTCACCAAAATACACTAAACATGTTATCATAAACATAGTATCATGAAAATACATTATCGCATATAAATTTAAAGAACACCGTTGCATAACGAATCAAATCATCAATGTATAATATATCATCAATTGTCACACATAATATAAAGAGCAGTAAGCAAATTAACTAAGAAAACACACATGATCAAATATAAATCCACCACATAGAGCATCACAGAGTATCCACAATATCAAAAGTATCAAGAGTATCTAATGAATCAGCAAGCATGGGGTATTACATCCTCCTCCCCTAGGACATGGCTTACTCTTGGAAGCCAGAGAATAAATAAGGATAAGCCTCTCTAATGAGAGATGCATCCTCCCAAGTTGCCGAGGTCTCATCATTCAGATCCCACTGGACCCGCACCTGCTCAATATCTCTGCCCCTGAGGGCGAGACTCTGACGCTGAAGCATAGCCATGGGCTCTAGAGCTAGTTTCCCGTCCTCGACCTGCAAAGCATTCCAATCCAGTACATGAGTAACATCAGGAAAATAAGGCCTCAGAATAGAAACATGAAAAACATCATGAATCCACGATAGGCAAGGTGGCAAAGCTAGGCAGTAGGCAACCGGTCCGATTCTCTCTAACACCTCAAAAGGCCCAACAAAATGGGGTGCCAACTTAGAACCCTTTCCGTAATGAATAGGACTCTTTCATGGACACACCCGAAGAAACACACGATCCCCAACTGCAAACTGCCGATCAACATGATGTGCATCAACATACTTTTTCTATCTATCCTGTACTGCAATAAGGTGCTCTCTGATACGAGCCACCTGCTGCTCCATATCTTGAAGCATGTCAAGTCCAAGAAGAACCCTATCCTCTAACTGATCCCAACTCAAAGGGGTACAGCAAGGACGACCATACAATGCCTGAAAAGGTGCCATGCTAATGGAGCTATGATAACCATTATTGTAGGAAAACTCAACCAAATGCAAATACTCCTCCCAACAAGATTGTTGATCCATGACGTACATGCGGAGCATGTCCTCTAGCACCTGATTAACTCTCTCTGTTTGACCATCAGTCTCCGAATGATAGGCAGAGCTAAAATTCAACTGAGTCCCTAGAGACCACTGCAAGGAAGTCCATAGTGCCGATGTAAACACTGGATCTCCGTCAGATATGATCCTCCGTGGTATACCATGTAATCGAACTATGTCCTCCATAAAAATCCTTGTCACCACAGATGCAGTATAAGATGATCTGATAGGGGAGAAATGAGCTACTTTGGTTAACCTGTCCACAGTGACCATGATCGCATCGTGTCGCCTAGAAGACATGGGCAAACCAATGATAAAATCCATAGAAATGATATCCCATTTCCACTTAGGAACAAGATTAGGCTATAGTAATCCTGCCGGATGATGATGTTATGCCTTAACCCTCTGACACTCCAGACATCTAGCTACAAAATCAGCGATATCCCGCTTCATTCCTGACCAAAAATATAGTGAACGTAGATCCGCATACATTTTCTTAACTCCTAGATGTGCCGAATAGGGTGCCCTATGGGCTTCAGTCAGAATTAGAGTACAAAGACCCTCTGCAGGAGGTACATACATACGCCCTGAATAACACATAACACCATCAGAATCCAAGGAGTACCCAACAAATTTTCCTTCAAGAGACCAGCCTGACTCGATTTCAGACTTCACCTCAGAATACCAACCGTCTGTAGAGAGAGAAGCAAGGATTTGACTCCTCAAATCAATCCCAAGAGTGACAGCAGAAATCTCATGCCTACGCCTGCTCAAAGCATCTGCTACCACATTCTCCTTACCCTGAATATATTTCACTTCAAAATCATACTCCCATAAAAATTCCATCCATCTCCTCTGTCTAGCATTCAAATTCAGCTGCGTAAATATGTATTGTAGACTACGATGATCAATATGCAACTTGAATTTATGCCCCAAGAGAAAATGTCTCCATCTAACCAAAGCATGAACCACCGTGGCTAACTCAAGATCATGTGTAGGATAGTTCAATTCATGATCCTTAAGTTTCTGGGATTCATATGCAATCACACGCCCTTCCTGCATCAAGACGACTCCTAAGCCTTCCAAGGAGGCATCAGCACACACAACAAACTCTCCTACAGGATCTGGGACTGCCAAGATAGGTGCACTAGTCAGTTTCTCCTTAAGAGTCTGAAAAGCAAGCTGACACTTGTCTGACCACAAAAATTTATTCCCTTTCCTCTGGAGAGAAGTAATAGGATGCGCAATCCTAGGAAAGCCCTAGACAAATCGTCGATAATAACCTGCAAGTCCCATGAAACTGTGAACTTCTGAGACATTAGTAGGTACGGGCCAATCCACAATAGCCTGAATCTTTGCAGGGTCCACAGAGATTCCTTCACCTGAGATGACGCGGCCAAGATACTGAACTTCTGTCTTGTAAAAGTCACACTTTGCCAAATTGGCATACAACTGGTTTTCCCTCAAACACTGCAATACCTGCTTAAGATGTTCCTCATGTTCCTCTATAGACCTAGAATAGATCAAAATATCATCGAGGAACACAAGAACAAATCTATCCAAAAAGGTTCTGAACACCCCATTCATCAAACTCATAAAGACTGAAGGCGCATTCGTTAACCCAAACGACATCACTGTGAATTTGTAATGTCTGTATCGAGTACGAAATGTGGTTTTATGAATATCCTGTTTTGCAATCCTCAATTGGTGATATCCGGACTTCAGATCAATCTTGGAAAATATCTTTACCCCTCTTATCTGATCGAAGAGATCATCTATTCTGGGTAGTGGATAATGGTTCTTCACTGTTACTTTATTCAACTGTCTATAATCAATGCATAGGTGGAGAGAACCATCCTTCTTTTTCACGAAAATCACGGGTGCTCCCCATGGAGAGACACTCGGACGGATAAACAATTTTGCTTTCAAATCCTCCAACTGAAGACAGAGTTCCTAAAGTTCCTGTGTGGTCATTCGATACGGAGCCTGAGAGTTAGGCTCAGCTCCAGGTACTAGGTCTATCCGAAAATCTATATCCCGCTTAGGCGGCATTCCAGGTATTTCACTCGGAAACACATCGGCGAACCCCTTAAGAAGAGGATAATCATCCAATGATTTCTCTCGACTATCATCAATGTTGAGATCATTCACTGCTACCGCCAAGAGCTGACAACCCTGCCGGAACAACCTTTTTAACTGCATGGCAGAGATCATCTGCAAAGAAATAGGCCTTTGAGTGCCCACGATCTCCACCTCCTTTCTAGAATCATCGGTACACCGCACTGCTTTACGACGATAATCCAACATAGCACGATGTGAACTCAACCAATCAATTCCCAAGACTACATCATATGAGCCTAGGGGTAAGATCCGAAGGTCCACTTAAGTTGAAAAAACTCCCAAATCTAACTTACAACCCTGAACAAACTCTTCTACAAAAACTTTCGACCCAGAGGCTAGTTCAACCTGCCAAGTTATGCCTTGCCTAGTTGCCACCAAACCACATTGCTCCACAATGGAAGGAGATATAAATGAATCAGAAGCACCGAAATCAAAAAGTATGGAAACTTTTGTACCCTTCAACACACCTGATGTTTCGATCACAGTACCCTAATGCTCAGCTTGCCGATTATCCACTGTTGCAAAAACCCGATGAGCTCTTCCCGCATCGCCCACTGTCAGCTCTGAAACAGCTGGCCTCTGACTAATTTTTGAAGTAGTCTTCTGTGGACATTGTCTGGCAATATGCCCTTGCTGCCCACATGAGAAGCAACCTGTACCTCTCCCAAAGCCTCTAACCCTAGATGGTGCATTTGATTGCTGAAAGCTACCTTGAGATGGTGCCTACTGTGCACTTTGTGTTGGCTGCACAGAACGATCAGGTTTATCTCGCTGCCATCTTTGAAACTTCTTGCCCTGAGACCTGTCCCTCTGCTGAGACTGCAATTTATTCTGCTTGGGTTGAGACTGCTGATGGTGTGAACCACCCTTAGATGGCGTCTGAAAGTTCCTAGAAGACCCTGCAATCTGAGACTGCCCACCTCTAGAACCTGTACCTGGTGCCGGAGCACTGCCGATCTGAACTCCAACATGCCCTCCAAGAGCCATAGCCAAGTTTTCCTCTACTAATCGAGCCTTCTCCACTGCCACCTCCATTGTCTTCGGCTCGAAGACTCTCACTCCACCACTGATACGGGCATTCAGACCCTGAACAAAATGTTGAACAAGCAACCCCTCATCATGATTAATCCTAGCATATTGCTTGAGTTCGTAGAACCGCCGCTCATACTGCTCAATGGACATAGACATCTGCTTAAGATCATGGAACTCATCGGCTCTGCACTGCCTCCAATGATCAGAGCGAAATCGAGCCCTGAACCTATCCAGGAACAAATCCCATGTAACCACACTGATATCCAGGTGCAACTTCTGTTCTTCTAACCTCCACTAGGTAGAGGAGAAACCCCACAAATGCATTACTACACATCGAGCCTTGGTATTGCTACTGAATGGGTGCATTGCGAAGCAACGATCGAAATCTATCAACCAGGTTTCTACTTCTGAGCCTCCTCCCGAGCCATCGAAGGTAGGAGGGTGAGCTCTCAACAAATCCCTCATATGCCCTGCTATTACTGCATCCTGATCTGCTGGAGCATCCATGTGCCTTGGAGACCTTTCCCTCTCTCTCTCAATCCGTGATTCTTCCTAAGGCCTAGGTCTCAAACGATCAAGGAGCTCTCCTAAAAGATGTCGCAACTGACCATCCAAACCAGGCTGTCCCAGATTCTGGTCACCCACTGGTGGATTACTTTGAGGATTTGAATTTTCCTCATGTTCAGAACCATGGAAACTTGGTGGGGATGGACTATGATGACTGACTGCTCGACCGCCACCTCGGCCTCTTCCACGGCCACGACCTCTAGCTCGAGGCATGATCCTGCACATAGTTAGAGTATGTAAGATCAAAGTTAACACAAAGGTTGCCTAACAGACACCAACTACCCTGAGAACCCAACGTTAGCAACCTTGGTTCTGATACCAAGTTGTAACGCCCCGCCACGCAACCCCAAAGGAATTAAGTAAAATGCAACCAATTTTTTTTTCTAAAAAGAACAAAGGAGTGAACATAATATAACATAATGTAACCATTATTCAAATTGCATGACTTAACCCTTTGAGGAACACGAGGTCATTACTTAAGAAATAACCCTTAACAACATGAACATTTATCTAATCATTACATGAAACATACATTCAGACATCCATAAATAAAATTGCATTAGTAACAACAATAAAGACACTGAATAGAACGATATCCAAAGTTATAACATCATTGTAGATTCCTTTCATAACCAAGTTTACAATAAAAGTACAATGCATTATCATAATATTACATCATAATAGCACCATGTGCAATAATTTACAAAACTTTCCCAACTAGATGGGAGTGATACATCAATATAAGAATAACATAAGGACATAAATCTGGTACCCACGAGCAAAGAATCAACCGCTACAGCAACTCAACACTGAAAAATGTACCTGCATAAAGAGAGAATCCCAACGGGGTGCGAAACACGATCCACCCGACCACCCTCGTGCTAGGAGTTACTAAGGAAGGGTTCCTGACCAAGACCGAAAAGACAAAGACTCACAACCAGCTAATGAAAATCATTCAACACATGAGACCACTCAATTTCAAACAACAACAAAAACCACCAATACAAGACAAATGACCAATTCCAGAGGATTTTCAAAATACAACATAAATAAGAATGTTAGAGGAGAGTGTCATCGCATGGCTTAACATGGATTCTCTAGACTACCTATTGCAAGGTGCCGCCTCCATCTACTGACGGATTATCCAGACAACCAAGCGCTAGGAGCTACCTCCATCTATGGTTATCCAAGCTACCTATCTCAAGGAACCGACCCATAGGGTTGCTCATGCGGAACCGTTACCTTTCGTGAAGACAAGGCAACAATCATGCCAACCACGGCCTTCTCAATCCCCTTTAGTCTGTGGTAGCACTAAAAGGTGGATGAGGCAGCAATTATCTTTTTAGTGTGTTACTACCCATCTCCTAGTTAATTATTTAAATAATCACTTATTTAATTCACTCTAACGAGGGCTATCCTGGCACCCCTTTGTGCGCCGACCACCCACTTAGAGCCACTCCCTCTAAACACTCAACCACAAAACGATAACATCAAGGATTGCACCGCAAAAGAGTTACATCAAAGACAATCAAAAGTGAGGCATGACCATCCCACCAATCACAAGGAAACACATCCACAGTCTGGTACAATCCAAATGTATAAACCACAAATCTAAATTCAAAACAAAATCAAAAGTAACCACATTACCCTACCTCTGGAATCACTTAGGTCCCTAAACAAGATTGTTAATCTTAGGTTTCCCCCACAATAAAATAAAATCCCAATAACAAGACTATAATTCAATCAATAAAAGAAATATTACGCAAAACAAAGCCACATAGAACACAATAATTTCCACCAATGAAACAGATCATTGAATTGATAATGAACAAATCGCGGAATAATTTCATAAAAGAAAATATTTTAAGACACAGTAATTTCCTCAATTGCTAAATCTAGAGAAACTCCATCTATTAACATAGCATAAAAGAATTATCTTCGTTTACACAACTACACTATGATTGCAAACCTACTTAAAAATTATTACATTGATATTTTCAACCAATTACATCTTTTTTAAAAAAATTGTATATAAATGTTCCAACGAAAATATGTATAGGTACATATAACTTTATTTTAAGAAAACAACATATATAAATAAGCTATCTCTATAAATCCTATTGACAAACTATTATACTATTAATTTACAATATAATTATTTAGTTATGTAATATATATATATATATATGTTAATATTAATGTTATATCAATATTAACACACACACACACACACACACACACACACACACATACACACACACACACACACACACACACACACACACACACACACACATATATATATATACATACATATTGGTATCACCCGAGATTAATTAAACTTGTCATTTGAAATAAGAATAAACTATTTATAATACATATTTCCATACATGCAAAATCTACCAAGCTAGTTACACATAATTCAGAATTGGATCCTACATATATATTTGCAAATAAAAGTAAGGACACGCAAATAAAACAAATGACTATCATAAGTTATTCAAACACACCCATTAACCTATGAGGGAAGAACTAATAACCGTGCATTTTACCCAGCGAACACACTACGGCGAATGAAGGGACAAACGCCACTGTACACGGCACTCCGTTCTGGGAAAGAACAGGGAAATCTACGCGCGCAACCGCCAGAAATGGAGGACGAAAAAGTATGGTCGCCACCGACCTCACCCCTCACAAACACACAGAAGTCTAGAACGAGGCAAAAGCATAGGGCGCGAAAAAGAATAACGGCCATACCAGGGTTTACGGTTTCCAATAAAATGATTTATCGTATGCGAATTTCTATGTACAAATCGCAATTCCAAAATTTCAATACGAGTTTCAGTATGCTTACATAACTCAGAAATTGCATTACAATGTAAGGGAGAAAATAATTTATATAAATGAATGATAAAACATGAGTTTAAGGGCGCGACAAGACAGAGCACACACGGATTGAATAACTACTACGGATTTCAACTTCATGTTTTATAATATACAAGTTACTAAACTGGCGAACCGGAAATTCCAATATGTAATAACAAAATTAAGTTTAACAACCATGCTATATCCCATTTTGGGGTACGGACATGACAGTCCAAGACGTTGACAGAGTTCATCAATAAGCGAATTTTGAATGAATACATTAACTTTCATCCAATACAAAAGAACGAATCAACAATTAAACCCTATATCAATATATAAAAATGAATTCCATAAAATAAAATAAAACAATAAAACTCACGAGTTTTGAAACCAAGCAAATCGTACACAACAATTAACCCTTCTCTGTTTTGAATAAAAACTACCCATATTTAATTTTGGTTCAGACATTACTCAAATATTTGTCCTGAACAATTACAATTCAAGATCTGGATTGAAACTCAAACAATAATTCCTTTGTCAACTACGGATTTAGAAATAACGTGTATTGAATAAATCTAGACAATTTTTCTCCTAGGTTTTATGGAAAATTACAAGGTTTCTACAGACATAAATTTTCAATCATAAGATTCAACACAGCCAAAGATTCAACCCAACAAACAGTACAGCCATGAATTTATAACATGAACAAAAGCGTAACCAAATAGAACAGAATTTTGAAAGGAACCTAGCATCCTACGGCTGTAGAAGAAATCCAACACGGATGCTTTCCTCCTCTTTTCAACGTTGATCCCTTCCTGCAGCTTCTTTTTTTTCCTCAAAACAAAATCTGAGACAATCCTCTCCCAAAAGATTCCCCCTCCATACCTTTTTTCCTCTTCTTTTAAAAAGAATACAAACTCCCCATTGCAACAGCCCCTGTCTCTTCCTCTTCCTTTCCTGTGAAAGAAGATTTCGAATTAATTAATTTTATTCTCCAAATAACCCCCACAAAAATCTCATCTTTTCTCATTTAATTATTTATTATTAATAACTTTTAAATTACCACCACTTATTTCTAAAATTTACTTTAAACGAGCTTTCTTTTTAAAAAAATAAATAAATAACTTTTAATTAACATATAATTAAACTTCAATACTTACTAACTCATAATTAATAAAATAACTTTAATTCATCTTATAACTCTAGAATAATTAAATTAACTATCACCAACTATAAATAAATTAGATAAATCATTTAACACAAAAATCAAAATATCAAGACAAAACCAGGTCAACACAAAACTCAACAACCTCATAACGAAATGACGGACTTGGGTCGGGAATTCTTCCTTAACAACTCCTTTTAACAACATCGTACCCATTGGGTTTATTTTGTGCTTGCCCTGTCCTGCCGAAGCAGGTGGAATCGAGACTTTTAATCCTGCAATTCCTGCAACAGATAAACGTCAAGTAACATATAATATCCACTGAAAACACACTGTGAAAGGTAATAGCAGGGTAGCAGGGCGCTCGCGAGTGAGTGGTACTACTCTGTCCTTTCACCAAAATACACTAAACATGTTATCATAAACATAGTATCATGAAAATACATTATTGCATATAAATTTAAAGAACACCGTTGCATAACGAATCAAATCATCAATGTATAATATATCATCGATTGTCACACATAATATAAAGAGCAGTAAGCAAATTAACTAAGAAAACACACATGATCAAATATAAATCCACCACATAGAGCATCACAGAGTATCCACAATATCAAAAGTATCAAGAGTATCTAATGAATCAGCAAGCATGGGGTATTACACACATATGGCAAAGGCTTCACAATTTTGAGCAAGCAAGGATGTGACACAACAACTGAACATGGAATTCATCAATTCTTAGAGAAAAAATCAAAATATGAAAACACAACGGGGTTAGGATATCAAGATCCCTCTCATAACAACAAGCCTCCTAGAGAATATCTGAGGCTTCGTGATGATGGAATGGTCACCTCCTGAACTGAATGTCCTCCTTCCTAGATAGCAACCCTTGCTTAATAATAATGACAAGGATGAGAGGATCACTTTGGGTCCTACTCCTTCAATTTGAGAGAAGGGTGAATCTAGAAAATGCAAGAGGCCTTACAAGTTACAAAAACTAAAGTTCCCTCTCTATCCACCACCTGAAAGTGAAAGGAAATTACAAACATTTTTAAAAAAGGACTCATACTATTACCACCTATGAATAGGTTGGTGATATATCCTAAAGATGCCAAAGTTCCACATTGTGCATCATCACGTTCTTGGACATAGTAATGATGAGTGTTGTACATCGAAAGAAATACTGCTCGCAAGTATCATTTCGATGGCAATAATTGCTAACTAGTAATTCAATAAAATACTCTCCTACTCCTTGTCATGTAATAGTTGCAGAACATTCTCTTCTCACTATTACAAGACCTTTCCCATCACCTACCTCGTCTCATTCTTGCCTTTCACTTAGTGGGGGAAAAAAGTTGCTAGCCTTGTCCTAGTAATGCATTTTCCATTGTCCCTTAGTTGCATTATTCACCTTCCACTTATATAGACTGAAAATGGGAGGCAGATGACTTGCTTGATGGATGACTCACATTTTCCTTACTAGCCTTTTCACTTTTACTTTCTTTCTATTTCTTTTGTGTGATTACATGTGCATAATGTGATCCCCTGTGATGTTTTGTTTGATGTTCTCTCTTTGTGACATTCCTCTATTTGTACCTTCATTCTTCTGTATGTTGTGCATCTCTTTCACTTTTTATCTTTCACCTTTTATTTTGTGTTCTCCTTTTTTGGATGATCCAATGCATTAAGACATTCATGTCTCTTTCATGTTGACCCAAAAGTCACTTTTCTTTTACCTTTTTCTCGTCTTCTTTTTGGCTTGTGTTTTCCTTTTGGGGATGACACAAGGCATTGAGACATCCAAGTATCTTTCATGTTGACCCATAAGGATTTCTTTTTCTTTGCCTTTTCTTTTGTATTTTTCTTATGTTTTCCTTTTGGGGATGATGTAAGGCATTGAGACATTCATGCTGACCCAAAAAAATTTCCTTTTCTTTCGCATTTTCTTTTTTCCATTTGTTTCGTGTTTTCCTTTTGGGGATGACGCAAGGTGTCGAGACACCCTATGTCTCTTCCATGTTGAACCAAAAGTTTTTTCTTTGTTTTCACTCTGTGTGTGTCATTCTTCCAGTTCTATGTGTATTTAGGGGATGATGATAGATCCAAGCTCCTTATAAAACATTGCAACAATGAACATATTGACCCCAAATCCATAGATCCCTTATGTGTTTGGTGATTTCACTTTGGGGGCAACCCCTTCCTTTTATTTTTACTTTCCTTCACATGACAAAGCTTTACTCAGAAACATATGACTTGACATAGGGATTTTCAAGTTGGATCTCATGTCTTTCTTCTTCTTTGCATTGTTCATTTGCTACTTTAAGGTAATTGCTTACAGTATGGTGTTAGCAATTCCTTTAAAGTGGAGACATATTAACATTATTCTTTTGCATTTTCCTTTTCTTGGTTCTTAGTGCAACCTTCTTACTTCATACAATGTGTTTTGTCACTTTGTGGATGACATTAGGTATAGTGTCCTTCATGAGCATGATCTATCTTAGCATATAACATTCCTCTTAGTGGCTCCCCTAAGTGGCAAATCTTCTATTATTTGATTGGTCCTCTCTTAGAGACATTAGGCACAATGTTCCCTAAGTTAAAGACCTCACATGAACTAAGCAAGACTCCTTTGAACATTCTTTGCATGTTTCATTTTGCATTTGTTATATGGCCATCTTGTATAACACAACTTGCAAGCCTGTGGTGCCATCACATTTGTTCCTGAGCTCCAAGCATATAAATTTTTACTTGTCTCATGAAGCTCGAAAATCCATTTTATTTTGTGGTGCCTTAGTAAAGTTATTAGGAGGTATAACTTTGATATAGTTGAGTGGGAAGCCCATTCTGAGGCATGAATTTCCCCATAGCCACCTGCATGTGTGTGAGTGCATACCAGCCATGAGTTTATGTTTCTCACCTTCTATGACTTCTCACCCAATGGACAACCATGAGTTCTATTGCCTCAGAGTGAGTATGCATTTTCCAGACAAACAACCTAGATCTAATCCACATCAGGATGGAAAAATGATCGAAGCTTGATCCGATTCTTTCTTTTCTCTTTTTTTCTTTCCTTTTCTCCCTTTCATCTTTGGCAGTGTATAACTGGTCTTATCGTTGCTCTTTATATCATTTTCATGTGTGTTCCTTTGTGCTTATGTTTGGTTTTCCATGAGATTTTGATCACCCCACTTGATTGTGGTTGTCTCATCTTGCTAGCATAGGTGCATTCAAATCCCTCTTGATGTGTGTGTTTAGCTACTTTAGTGTGAGTTTGAAGCAGGTTCCTCCTCTCACTAAAGTGGGGGCTAAATGTAGCATAGAAAATTTGATCTTTGGATATTTTCACGCTCATTTGGGTCCTTGTGGATGTTGGTTTAGTTTTTCCTTGATCTTTAGTGTTGTAATGTGGTCAAAACATTCACAATAGGTCTTGGGCCCTTGTGAATTAATACAAATTTTATGATGCCTTGCAAAAGTGTTGTGAAGTGTTGTAACACACCTTCACACTTTTCAAGGATCTTATTAACATATTTCACCTAAATGGCCTCCTTTTATCATTTACCAAGCCTTATTTAAAAGTATTGTAACAAAATTTCACACCTTTCTATGCTTGTCATTAATGATTGGACCTTTCTTATGCTTTAATTGGCCCCATTTTAGACTTACAGGCCTTAAGCGTATTTTTGAAAATAATCCCAATAAACATCATTTAAAATATCTAAATTCTGAAACCCACTTAAAATGCCTTAATGGGACCCATTCGCTATTGGGGGTGAATGAGTCCCCTTTGGCACAAAACTCAAAATCATTTCAAATTTCTAATGGGTTTTTATTTTCTAAGATCTAAGGTATGCCTGTGATGTTTTTTCAGGAATTATTGCATAATCAAGTATAGGGTTTTTCCACTCATTTATCCTCCCCAATCACTCAATCAATCACGTAAGCATTCTAAGAATTTCAAGCATCTTCAAGTCTACATCCATTGGAGCTATTACTTGCATGTCTACAAAATTCTACTTCAAGGGTTTGGTTTAGGTTGGAGATTTGTCAAAGAGAAAGATTGGAAAAGTTGTCAAAAAATTATCAAAGTCATTCTAAGTTGTCAAAACCCTAAGAGAAGCTTGGATAACACCTATAGGTCGAGTTTGATAGTTTCAAACCCAAATTTGAACTAGGAGCAGAAGTGCAAACTGAGAGTTACAGATTCCACTTTTGAATTTCTAGAAATCCCAAGGTGGACTGATTCGCCATTAGTGGCGAATGAGTCCCACTGCCCAGGCTCAAATAAAAATTTTTGCAGTTTTGAATAGCCAGTTGTCCGAAACCTATTCCGGCAGAGTTTTCTTGAAATAGGAATAAGTCTCCCAACTTGGCATATGAGTCCCAATTGGCATCAACAATGAATTCTTTAAGATTCCAAAGCTCCATTTCATCTGTTTCCAGTCTCCAGGTGCACACGTTCAATTTCATAAGTTTCTATTATAGTTTACTTGTATTTCTAGGCCATTTTGCATATCACATTGTGTTTTCAAACATCTTGCATTTTCTAAGTTTTGCATTAGTAGTTAATCTCTTTTATCAGTTTTCAGCATTTGGGATAATCCCCTTTAACAAATTTCAATCTCATTTGCATTGGAATCTCAAGGGCTTGTTCTTGAGTGAGCCATTAAGATTCTTGGTACCTCTCTCCTTTTAGGTGCAAAATGCTAGAAGTGTAAGGGAAGCCCCCACATCAAAAAATTTTGGTTCACCCTCTTCATCTTATTACAAAAGAAGGGCTCATTTCTATTAACTTAAGACACCTATCAATGTATATCAATGTATTTCAATGGTTTTCATGCAATTATATCTATATGTATAAGTATGTATATGCACATGCATATGCATATAGATATACATATACATATATGCATATGCATATGCATATAGATATACATATACATATATGCATATGCATATGCATATGCATATGTATATACATATATGCATATGCATATGCACATGTATATATATATGCATATGCATATATGTATATGTATATATATGTATATGCATATACCTATATGCATATGCATATGCATATATGTATATGTATATATATGTATATGCATATATACATATACATATATGCATATGCAAATGCATATTTATATACATGTATATGTATATATGCATATACATGTATATGTATATGCATATGCATATGCATATATGTATATGTATATGCATATGCATATGCATATATGTATATGTATATGTATATTGTAATGCCCAAAACTTTACACCAAAATATAGTTAAGAACAAAACATAATTTATTTGAATTTTGATCACTAAAGCTTGCAAAACTCTCAAATTTTGCTACCAACGCAGGCACTATAAGAAGGTATACAACTTTTGACTAGTCATAAACTATAATTATTTTAGTTAGATAACTAGATTTCTTAGACCATCATGGTCAGTTCGAGAGTAGATGTGGAATCCACATCACTGAGGTACACTTAAATAGTTCAACCAACCCAAAAGTAATCAGAAACATTATATAAGTCACATGCCAACAATAACATATATATCAGTAGTAAACTCAAGAATAATAAGAGAACAAATCCTAGGGGCTAGACCTAGACCTCGGGGGCTTGTCTCAGACGACCTTGCCTACGTATATATTTTCTAGAGGCATTGTAGTTGAACAAATGGACTTCAACCATCTCACACATGGTTGGATAGAAAAGGGATAACCCTTAGGAACAATGATGACTCTACCACAATCACACTCATAACCCAATAACACTGACATACTCTAAACTCAATTCTCTACTCAAATTCATATTATGCCTCTAATCCATTAATTATACACTAAAAAAAGGAAGTGGGTATGCAACCCTTTCTAGGGTCCATTACCCTAGACCGTTTCATAGTCGACTACCACCCACTTAGGTGAAACTGAGGATTGAAAACCTATGTTTATTCCTATTGACTTGATATTTGATGTTTTCCCCTTGTCGAGTATTAATTACTCAAAAAATTTATAGATAACTAGGTTCACATGAACTAAAATTTTACTATTTACTCACTATATATAAATTTGTACAAGGTGAAAGAATAATTAAAGAATAAGGTCCTTGCATACCTAACACGATTCGATACCAATCTAAATTTGTAAGTTAAATGATAATAGAAACTCACCCAAAATGTACATAGTGACAACTCTCACTCGTTCTATGATAATTTTACAAACCCATTACACATTGAATAGTTTAAACTTAAAATTTAAAATAATGACCTCTTAATGTGGAGACATTAAGGAATGCATTACTAGTGCGTTTATCTCTCTGTAATATGCTATAAAACATAAAACCCAAAAGTAACACCTATATAAGACATATCTTTCCCACATATACTAGGTGCAAAAATTATGGCATCACGACTCCAAGAGATATCATAAAACAAATCTATCTAGGATGAAATAGTACAAGAAAGTTTAATCAATATATGATGGATTGCATGAACAACTAAAGATCCAAAAAAACACATTTATTACGAATGATGAGATTAATGGAAACAACTAGTTTAACCTCATAAACCTCTTTTTGTAAATTTTGTGTGCATCCCTATGGTAGATGAAACACATCCCTAGAAAGTAAATAAAAAAATTTAAAGAATGAAAGAAAAATAAACCAATTCAAATACAAACTTTCTCCTAAATACACGACCTAATTAAACCTCTACTCATCAGTCAATTCCCTTTCTTTTTTAATTTATAAGCTTTTCCACACAGACCAAGACTTTATCCTTGATAAAGTCAAGACCTATATATTTTACCGTTAAAACCATATTTCAATCATCATTGATTATATTTCTAAATTTAGGTTTTCCAATAGATATTATAATACATTTTTGTGCCATTAAAGTGCTAATAGAGCTCCATTAATTAATAAGTTTAGTCCACTACCATTAACTATTTTAGCATTCGCGATTTTAAAGAAGAGAAATCAAATCAATACAATTAGATTTATCACTTATTAATTACAAGAAAATTATGGTGAATATTAGAAAAAAATAAACCAAGAATGTTCTTTTACCAAATTAATAGTAAATTCGTGAAAGTGATATAACTAACACATTGATGACATCCAACCATTTTTTAATGATGATGATCAATTTTACTAAGATTAATAATCAAGATTATCCATTTGATTTTATAATATTGATAAATGAAACTATGAACAATATGTTCAAAGGAAAATGATGATCTCAACTAAGAAATTTCGCATTCCAAAGTTCCTTTTTTTTCAAAGTACTTTTGTGGCTCACTCAAATGCCTACTAAAGATATTTTTATTTGAGTCAATTAACAAATCTTTAAGATTCAATCTAATTTGAATTTAAGAATTTTTCCATATCCATCATGGAGCACACATAAACTACTATAATCATCTATGTCGAGCTCAGTACCACAATCACACCAATGTTTTTGTAAACACAATTTTATTTTATTTTTGGATCTTAATGATAACAATTAGATAAATAATTAAAACTATTTAACATGACATCTTAGTCATAAATTTCAAACTTAGAAACAAATTAGATAAATACTAAAATATATTTATATGAATTAACACTAAAATATATAACATAAAATAAAACTTTATAAAATATAAAATTTCAAGCTTTAATATATATATATATATATATTATATTACATACAAAGACACGTTATAATTTAGAAAAATCTATTCCAAAAGCCACCTACCATTCATTGGAATAATTGTCTACTATTCATTTACCTTTCAAACTAGTTCCTCGATGATTTGGGGAGTTGAGAATAAAAATACAGGCTGTAGTGATGAAGCTTTTCCTAACCAATATAATGGGTTGTTAGCTATAAAGTTAAGTATTGACTGTGTAGAAGTGTCATGCCAAATTCCAGAACCCATTCCAACATCCTCCTAATGTATTCCAAAATGGGAGCTTAGGAACAGGGCATGGGAATCCATGAAAAACACAAAGGATAGAGGTACTTTGTTAGATGTTGCAGTTGCAACTGCCTTGGTAGATATGCTTGCAAAGGTGTTGATGCATAGATAAGGTACGCAAATTGTTTGACAAAATTCCTCAAGGAAATGTGGTCTCCCTGGACTGCAACGATTGCAAGGTATGCAAAAATCCTTGGAAACTTATTGTTGGCAATCAGGATTGTACTCTTAGCCAAGTTAGACTTTCCTATCCTATTTCAACATGGAAACACTCTTAGATTTGTGGGTAAATCTATAAGTGAGAGCGAATCTCCAGAGTGGGCTGGTTACCCTAGTAAACCACCTAATCTAGTAGAACTTTAGAGGAAAGGGGTAGAAGGAAAAAAGAGAGATCCTAAACCTGAGGTGATTCACCGACAATATGAAGATTCTGACAACTTTCCACTCACAAAAATATCTCTCAAACCTTGATTCTCACAATCCCACCCTAGAAACACATAATCCAATAGTGATTTGCATAGAGGTTCATTAAGCATAATACAAAATGTAACCTAAATCACATGAAACCATTGCAAACAAACTTACAATGACAAGACATAAAGAGGATTATGCATTTGAATCACAACTAACATCAAATTGTGACTGTAAATTTGAGACAAGAAAATGAGAAAGGAAATCCCACTATTTTATTGAAATGAAGGAGTGACAAATTCAGAATCTGAGTACAAGAACAAGTTTATAAAACTCTCTGACTAGGTAGGAGAGCAAGAAACCATCAATCTGAGCTGAGAAAATAAAAAAATTCTCCAAACTTATATCTCCCAAGTTTCCTCAAAGTGAAAATAGAAAAAATTAGTTCCACTATATCTCCAAAATAGCAACTCTGATCTATTTTCGAGCTCCTTAGAAAATATTGAAAAACAATGCCTCAAATTGCTCCAAACTACATAAAAAAGATAGAAACTTCCCATCTCCAAAGGGTCGATCCAAAAAATCAACAAAATTAGGCACAAACAACTCAAAACTAAAAATGGCAAGTTCAGTTTGCCTCCTCTTTTCAAAATTCACCCAAGTGAACTCAACTCAAAGTGGAAAGTCTAGTGAAGACTCAAACGCCCAAATTGCATTTTAAAACAATAAACAAACATTAAGGTAATTTAGAGAACATTACCATAATGATGTTTTACATCATGTGTAGTTTCAAAAAACAAAATAGACACCCTCCCTATTACATCTGATTTTTTGCAATTCGAGTTCAAATATTCTGATTTTTTGCAGTTTGAGTGAAATTTGATATTTTACAAAAATATCAAAAGACTTAAGTAGAGGCTCCTATATACATTTGATTTTTTCAATAAAAAATCATAAACATTTAATTAATGCTATATCCTCACAAAGAATCTAAGGCACATGAGTAACTCAACTTGGAGAAAAGGGCTAATGTGCATATAATTTTCTCATAAAATATAAAGCAAGGTATGGGTTTGTTTGATTTTCTTTAAAAATCAAGAAAAATGCCTAATGCATGGCTCGACCTAGGCAACATTTCGGACAAGGCATTAATAAAGATTTTGACTTTTTAAAAGAATGTGATAAAATCACATTCGAATTAGGGCACTTTAGAAACCCTAAGGTCAAAACTGACCCCTATCCCTAATTTTGCTCATCATTTTCACTTGGGAAAATTGGAAGAATTAAGCTCTAGATTTGGCCGCCATGGGGAACTAGGGTTTGAGCATTTCTCTGCATTTTTTGAGTTGATTTCTCCATGCTTTAAGTCGACATCCCTCTGCAACTCGATGGTAAGTCATTCTTGGTCATTTTGTTGCACTTTGATTTCATTTTGAAGGGTTTTTGCAGCCTCCAGACCGTGGCCTCTGTAATTTTCCTGACTTGTTTTCCATGCCTTGTCTCTCTGTTGATTTCTCCTTCACTTTCAGTCACCATGGAAGGTTTGATTTGATCCTTTTTAAGACTTGGCTCGCATGTGTTGAATGATTTTCTCCACTCAGAACTTGGGTAAGCTTTATGCTTTCAATCTTGTGTATTATTATCTCGAATGAGCTCGATTTGAGCATTCTATGAACAAAATATTGTAGTTTCTTATTTATGTGTGTTCATTTTCATTGGTCGCGACCCTACATTGTGTGTTTCTTTGTTTTTCTACAAAAAATTGATGGATTCTGGGCTTGACCCATGATGTAAACATTGATGAAAATCTTGAAGAAAAAGATTCCTTTTCATTTTGTATTTGTTCTCTGAGTTTGCAACCCTTCAATGGTCGTGGCCATACACTAGGTTGCTTGCATTTTTTAAGGGTTCTTGAACTTGCAAGAGCTTGAACTTCCATTTTCCTCTGCATTTGAAATTTAATAACAATATCCCAAGTGGGTTTGAGCTTTTGTGAAGAAAAATTCCACTCCAGGCCATGGCCATGAGAGCACCAACTAGTGTTTCAATGTATCACAAACCCCTTG
Source organism: Sequoia sempervirens (assembly GCA_007258455.2). NCBI lineage: Eukaryota > Viridiplantae > Streptophyta > Pinopsida > Cupressales > Cupressaceae > Sequoia > Sequoia sempervirens. The sequence continues at coordinate 170,738 of VDFB02256468.1, read as the reverse complement.
TTCATTTAGTGAATGTGTAAATTTGCAACATTGTTCTTCTATTTTCTGAATAAAAACTAGAATGAAAGCCATTCTAAGCAAGGTCAAGGCTTGAAAATCTTTTGGGTTCTTATGAGAAATCATTATTGTTTCACTTTACTTCGAAACCCTAGCTTTATTTGAACATTTTCTCATTGTTTTGAAAAGAAAAACTAGTTTCATTTTTTATGTGCATGTCACTATAGCTTCATTTTTTTATTCTCAGAATGCAAGAACTCTACATCAGCATGTTTAACTTTAAGCAAAACAAAAGATTTTGTAGCTATCATTACTATTTTTTTGTAACTCTTGCATTCTTGCATTTCCACCATTTTCTTTCAAAAGAAAATAAAATAATGCAACTTCTTTAGCATTTGTTTTCTTCATTACAATGCACACACTGTCCATTTATTACTTGACTGCCATTTGTCATCTTGACACCATTTGAAAGCCTTCAAGCACCATGGAGCTATCCACTGTTGATTACAACCCTTGTTTGCATTCTTTTACTGAAAAGAGCTTGATTTAATTTATCTCCATTCACATGTGTTCAAATGTAACTCAACATATTGTCCTTGCATCACAATGAAACTCAATTCTCATTTGATACTTCTTTAGTTGTTTATGGTTTCCTCATACTCTTTATGAATTTCCTTATTCATTGTTTAACATGGCTGCCATAGTATTCACACTCCCTTGCTTTATGAAGCACACACATAAAACTCTCTACTTTTCCCCTAATGTTTTACATGGTGATGCCTCTATTATGTTTACTCACTTCCTGAAAAGTTTGCATTCGGCCATCATGATGCACATCTGTAGTCATTGTTGTTTGTTTTCATTCACTCCAAGAACTTGAATATTTAGAAAATGCACTTCAAGCCTTCAATTTTACCACAGTCTTATTCCTTATTGAGAACATAGAACCATGCAATGATATTCTCTTCTGTAACTATAGTACCAACATGCTAGAACAAGACTTGAATTTTGTAGCTCATTTACCTTAGTGATGTTGTTTCATGTTCCATTCTACTCAAACCCTTTGTGTATTGTGTGCATAGTCAATAATGCTTCTTTTCCTTCATACTCTGGCTTTCATGTTTCACTTGCAGCCATGTGTACTTTCATTTCTTGATGGAAATGTACCATAGAAAAAAGTATTTCTTGCTTGATTTTGGAATACTTGATGATAAATTGGACTTAATGAGGCCTTGATTTGGTGTTGTGAGGTGTTTTACACATCCACACTAGGTCTTGGACCCTTGTAAACTATGGCAAATGAGTCCCTGCCAGGTGGGATTGATTCGCCCAAGGTGGCGAATTAGTCCTATTTGGTTCATTTTTGAGTTTTGAGTGGGAAAAAAAAAGAATTTAAGTTTATTATTCTTTTATGTCAGCCTTAGGGATCCAATTAATGGGTAAATAAGGTGGATTGCCTATAAATATAAGTCTCTAAACCCTAAATAATAACCATTCTTCATTATTCATCCATCATTCTTCCATCTCAAGTCAAGCAAGCTAGGGTTTAATCATTCCAAGTCATTAAGATAGCTTCCTAAGACATTCAAAGGCGGATTCTTCATGTTTTGCTGCAGAAATTCAAGATCAAACATCATGGCAAGGTATTAACTCCATTATTGCATACTTCATTACATTCTTTCTTCATTTTGGTTTAATTACCTACAAAGGGGTTTGACCAAGTCAAATCCCCATGCCCTAACATCCAACATTTCTCCTTCTCTTCTTGTGTGTTTGTAGATTTAGACATTTTGAAGGCTTGGAAATAATTGAAGATCAAGTTTCAAAGTTGTTAAAGACATCTCCTTGTTGACCAAGTCAAAATATCCACCAAAAGTCACTTTTAGACCCGAAAATCAGAGTTTCGAAGGCAGACATCTGTTAAGAATTGAAGAGAAGACCGAGGGCTTCAATTTCCACCTTTGGATTCTCAAAAATTTAAAAGTGGACCGATTCACCATTAGTGGTAAATGAGTCCCACTGGCAGGTTTGATTTTTTTTTTTGCAGTTTTGGATACCCATTTGTCTGAAATAGGGTCCAAAACAGTTTCCTAGATATGGGACTAATTCGCCTAGAATAGCGAATGAGTCCTAGTAGGCCAAAATTTCAGCATTAGCAACATTTCAAATTTCATTTCTATTTTCCAACAAGATCTTCATTTTCATCCATTTATGTTACAGTTTGCTTTCATTTCTAGGTGTTTTTGCATATCACAATGTGTTTTCAAACAATTTGCATTTCTTTAGTTTTCATTCAATAATCAATATCTTTCTTTAGTTTTCTGCATTTAGATCATATCATCTAGGCACATTTCAATCATATTTCCATTATACTTGCATTAGTTTTAGTGAACCACCTAGGTTTTTGGCCCATCTCTCTCCTTTTAGGTGAAAAACCCTAAGAGTGCAAGAGAAGTACATAGACCCAGAAATCTATGGTTCAGGAAAAAATTTTCTTCTCTGTACTCTTCATGCATTTTTATTTCTCTTGGAATCCTTAGTGCATAGAAGATTTTGAAATAAGTGACACTCTAATGATGATGTTTGGAAGCTTCTGTATTTGCTTCAGTTGCCACTCTTGATTTGTAGACTGGCATTGTGTATGCCTGTTCACTATCATTCTATGACAATGGATAACTTGCTGCCCCATCCATGTGAAAATAATGTTAATGAAATATGCAATGATATAATGTTGTAGCAACACTTTTAACATGGCACATTTGTATGCAAACAAACATATGTGATGAAAGATAGTGCATTTAATTTCTGTTATGCATAATTTGAGCATTTTGTGAATGATTCCTTGCTCATATGTGATTATCATTTACACTTTTGCATTTTGAATTTGATGGTCATGTATGGGTGATGAATCCATTTCTCTTGCATTACTTTATGAACATCTCCTTCAATTGGATGTTACATCTTAACACTATGAATGCATCTCTTTTATCAAAGCCCTACTTACAGTCAAGGGGAAACATGCCGAGCTCAACTTGTGATGTTTCCTCCTTTGTATTCTCTTGCACACTTTTGATCTTTGCTCAACTGATTTAATGCATCACAAGCAATGCTCTATATTACTGTTGATAGATCATATAGGAGGATTCATAACCCAAGCTCTAAAAAATCTTTCCCAATTGTTTGTAGGTTCACTTGGAGAACAGGAGAAAGGAGGGATAGACAACAATGAAGACAACTTGAAGACACTCCAAGAAATGACTACTATGTTTCCCCTTATGTGTTCCTTTCTTTCTTTTATCTTTAGTAGCATAGTGCATCTCTTGTGTTTTGTTGAATTAGCTATTCCCATGGCTTGTGTGGAACACTTGATCTTTCTTTTCATACCATTGAATATAAAACAATATTTTTGTGCAATCTTGTTCAATTTTGTACTTCTCTCTTGCAAAAATGTATGAAACATTATGGAATGAATAACTAAATACAAAATGAAAGTATTATTCTTTGCATCTCATGCAATATTTTATGCTATAAATCATGAATGGAAAACTAAAATACATTGCACACTTAAACTGAACAACTCTTTTAAATTCCAATACATGCAATGATCTAAGCAAATGCATAAATGAACTAAAATTTTTCCACCTTAAAATGAACTTGAATTAATCAACTCTATCAATTTGAGCTGTGGTGAAAAATTGATAACAATATTGGTGACCTCTACTAAATGATTGCCTGCTAAGCATCAGACCAGTTGCCTTAAGTAAATCCATTGGGCATGGAGTCAACTCTGCCCCTCCAAAACTCATAAATTCCTAAAAACTAAAACTTGCAACACTCCAAGTAGCAGAAACGAAAACCAAAACCGAAACAAACTGAAAACAACCTACAAGGCCCTGGTGGCTAGAAACATTGTGCAGAAGCACTTATGGAAAAGAAACTACTTAAAAGAAAAGTGCTTCAAGAATTTATTAGCAACAACTATTCTATTATAGTACAGGCAGTAAAATTTTAACCTCATAAGTAGTGTTTTAAGTGAATCCCATTAATTAGGATCGAAAGAACTTCCCCATTTAACTTAGAGAGCTAAAATGAATTGCGCTCTTTGCATTTTGTTATCACATATGGGCCATCCTAGATTGCATCAAATTTAGAGTGCCCTCTAGGCTTGCTCTTGTGTTCATCCCATTTGAATACCAAGTCTCCAACAACGAACTCTCTAGGCTTTGCTTCACAAAAATCATTTAACATATTGTTGTCCAGTTCTTCATACAACTGAACGTTAGCCCTTTGGAATAGGAGCTTGTCCAAATAACTGTCATCGAATGTTTATTCATTAGTTGGCATTATACTTCTTTGAATCTCAACATCAAAATTGGGCAGTGCATCTGACCAATCAGTTGGGAATTTTGGTTCAACAATGAGTGTATCCTCAAAATATTCAGCAAAAAACTCAGAATCCTCCAAAAGTAGATTCTCCTCACCTTCCTCTTGAATTTTGAATGAAAAGGAACTATTTCCTTCTTCCTGGTAGCCTCCAATGAGTTTTTCAGGGCTTTCAAAAAGCTCATTATTGAAAAACTCTTCTTGATCCAAAATTTGATTATCAAACTACACTTTTGTCCATTCTTGGTCAACTTCCCCATATTATTTGTCTAAATCTTGATCCAAAGGTTCATTCTCAAAAAGAAAATCCATCCATTCTTTAACAGATTTTTCATTTTCTTCGATATCTTCCTCTTGATTTGAGGCTTAACTATCAAAAAGCAGCTCCTTCCATTCTTTGACAATTTATTCATCTTTCAAAAACTTTGTGTCATCATCTAAGGGATGGCTTTGGCCTTTGACCAGGTTAGGGATTATTGCATCAGGTTCATGGATTACATAGATGCTTAACCCTACCTCATTTGTATGGATGAAAGGGTCAAGATCATGATTTTGGACAGCCCACTCATCTATATTCTCCTCTTCATTGGATGTATTGGGGTCTGGGGTAATGAGTTGACTCTCCAGTCCATTGGTGATGTACAGGTTAGCATTTACTAGGCTAGGAATCTATGGATCAATGTGGTATTTAACTGATGGTTCAGACCTAATGGTCACTTTGGTGCCATACCTAGTTCTAAAAAATAAATGGGACTAATTAGCAGATAAGAATCCACCCAGTTTAGTAGTAAAGTCTCTTGAGAGGCAAAGTGCAAAATGAGGGGGTAATTCAATGACGTGGGAATCTTGGGAAACAACAATTTTTGGACAAGCATGTAATTTGAGAGCCAATTTTTAAATGATTCATGATGTTTGAAAAACAAAGCGATCTAATTGCACCACTCCTTTTGATAAGGGTTCATAGACTAGACCTAGCTTGTGTGCTAGACTCTTAGGCATAATAGAGCTACTAGCACCTGAGTCTATCATACAATTATGGACAAGCTTGTCTCCAATAATAAGGCTCAAATAGAATAATGGAGGCTTGACTTCTGAATTTTTCTACCCACATTTGGCCTCTAGGTTGTTTGCAAGTACAACCCTATTCTTTTCTGCATTAGTCACATCTGAAATTGAAAGTTCAGCTAAAGCATTTTGAAATAAACTTTTCTAGCCTGGGATATGTAACACATCCATAATATATATGCTTACTATAACTTTATTAAGATTCTCAACCACATTAAAGGACACGGGACTTACCTTTTACTGTCCTGAAGAAACATCATTTACCTTTTGGTGCCCTCTTTGTAGAATTCGCACCTTCGATTGTGCTGCGGGGACAACATGAGGTGGAATGACATAATCTTTATCTTTTGCAGCTTGTTACACATTTACAGCTTACCGATCCACTTCTACAACTCTTTTTTGACCTTGTGTTTGCTGCAATGGGAAAACCTTGTTGGTTCTAGCTTTGAAAATTGTTTACTCCACAAAATTTAGTGCTCTTCCAATTTACTAAGGCAACTTCATAGTTACTTTACTGATCCACATTTTCATTTGACAAGCTCTTTGGACCAGCATAATTATTCTACACCATAAGAGCTTGATTCTCCATCCTATTTATGCATGCAACCTGATTGTGTGGTTGGTTGCACGGGTAACACCAATCACATTCTTGAGCCATGTTATTTTGTGGTATGAGTTCCCTAGATGAACTAGCAACATTAGGATCAAATGACCGAAAAGGTTTAGTGTTAAAATTACTTTTCTGACCTTGGAAATCATTTTGGAAGGGTGGCCTATTCTGATGGTTTTGCTGGTAAGGAGCTTGGTAAGGCCTATCTTCCTGACCAACCTACTTCTTAAGGTTCATAGATTCATTGCTAATAGTTTTGTTGAAAGATTGCAGATACCCTTTAGTTCCTGAATTTCTTTGGTTGGGTTTGGGACAACACTTTCTTGGGTAGCAGCCTGATAGCCTATCGTCGGAACTAGTGGAACAACAACTATAGGTGGAAAATTCATGGGGATAGGTGGATAAATTTTTGGAAAGATGGGCATGGGTGGCCTCGGGGATATTTTCCTGGCTTGGATTAAGCAATTTTCTTCCCTTATTACAATGTCAAAGGCATTAGGCAATGTAAACCCTCCCATGGACTATATCATAACTGAAATCTCATTATTTAGAGCTTTTAGAAACAATAGGAAAGCGTGCTCGTGTGACGGTTTAACTATCAAAGGGATCCTATCCCAAGTTCTCTGGAATCGATAATTGAAATCTGCCATGTGTTCATGGGGAGCTCGTTTGATGGTGCTTAGATGCTCTAGTAATGATAAGTGATCCGATTTATCCATGAACTACCGGTGTAGGCCATCACTGAGTTGGTCCCATGTTGCTATGGAATTCATCAGAAGCCCTCTAAACCATTATTGGTTTGAGGTTGGTCCCATGTTGCTGAGTTGGTCCCATGTTGCTATAGAATTTATGCTATTGTTGGTCTATGTTTATTCCCTGCTCTATGTACTGGCCATTATTGTGTTTAATCTAATATAAAAAACAAAGTAGAATATATATTTTTTCCATTTAAGGTCACTTACATCCAAGTTCTGACTATAGAGCTCCATGATTAAGGATTTTCATCTTCTTGCAATATACTCATTTCATATTGAATGAAGAATTCAATGATCTAATTGATGTACATATGATTCGCCAAATCAAGTCTAGCATATTAAGCATCCTTTTGATTAAAGTATATTCCGTGGACATTGAATTCATGATATTTACTTGTGTTAATGTCTGCGAGGCTTCGAAGAGGGTAGTTTCTATTCTGGGTCTGGGTGGTAAGGAGGCAGTGATAATATTACTCATGAAACTCTCTCTCAGCCTACAGACTTAGTCATAGGTAGTCTCCTCACGTTACAATCAATAAAGTGAGCAAAATTTTGAGCATTATGAATTAGGGAAATGTTTGTTTAATAAGTGCAATGACATTGTCCGTGAAAAATTAACAGGTAGCTAGATTAGGTGGGTGAAGAAGAGGAATGTTGAGTCCTAATCACTATAAAGCCCTCTGTAATGTTTTAGCTGGGAGGTGACCCAGTTTTGTGCAATAGTCGTACCACTTTGCAACACCATGTTACGAAACCATGTGGGAATATTTCTTGAAGAAATTAATAGACGTCAAATCAAGTGGCACTAGCAATCCAGCCCCAGGAATGCACCTGGGGATGGATACTATGCCATGCCCATCCATTCTACAGATACCCCTTGCCTGCCACAGTGTCGTGCCTCCTGTGCTATGTAAACACAGTAGTCCGCACCACCGTCAGAATGCGATTTGATTTGTAATTAATAACAGAAAATATGCATTCGGTGCTCTATATATATATAAAAGTAAAAAAATCTAAATTTAAACGTAAATATTATATATAATGCTTATCCTGTAAATTTTAATATTTCATTTTTTTTTTTTAATATTTCATTTCATTTTTTTATTTTTATATAATTTTTTTAATTTATGTTTGTTTATTTTTCAGTTTTATTACAAAAAAAATGTCAACTAAAATTTAAAGAATATTTACATTTAAAGTATATATATATATATATATATATATATATATATATATATATATATATATATATATATATATATATATATATATATATATATATTTAAACGTAAATATTATATATGTATCCTTAAATTTTAATTTTCATTTTTTTTTAATATTTCATTTCATTTTTTTATTTTTATATAATTTTTTTAATTTATGTTTGTTTATTTTTCAGTTTTATTACAAAAAAAATGTCAACTAAAATTTAAAGAATAAGCATTATATGTAATATTTACATTTAAAGTTATATATATATATATATCTAAAAAAAATTCAAATCATTTAAATATTTTCAAATCTTAAAAAGATGTTTTATATTATAAGCTTCATTATTTATAAGTTTTTAAAAGATTGAATTTCATAAAAGAAAAATGACTAATTTAAGTTGGTCAAATTTTTAATTTTTAATAAATTAAAATGTCAGATTAAAAATTCATTTACAATATTTTTAAATTTTACAAAAATCATCTAAGTATGCATAATGCCTATTCATGCGTAATTCACTTATATCTATAACTTGAAGAGAAATTATATATTTTTCTCATACTTAACTTAAGAGAATGACACCTTTTCACCAAATTTATTTAAATTTTTTTCTAAGAAGTCCATAAACTAAATTTAATTTATTAGAAATTATATTAGACCCCTTTTCAAATTGTATAGATAACTCATTCAATTTTTTACTTAGGTTTAGGGTTAGCATTAGGGTTCTAGGACATAGCTTCAGGTTAGAATTAAATTAAGGTTAGGGTTATCTCAAATAAAACTTGGGGTTAGAATAAGGGTTAGGGTTCAATTAGGGTTTGGTTTTAATTAGTTTGTACATTTCAATTAGGATTCTAAGACTTAGGTTTCATTAGCATTCAAGTTAAAATAGTCTTAGGGCTAGAATTAGGGTTGTATTTCAATTAAAGTTAGTGTTAGGTTAGGGTTAGCAATTATGGTTTATGATTAAGGTTTGGTTCGAGTTAGGGTTAGAGTTAGGGAATTGGGGCTTAGTTAGTGTTAGGGTTATCTTGGGTTAAATTAGTGATGATTAGGGTTTAATTATGGTTAAGATTTAATTAAGATTAGGTTTAGGGTACAACTAGTATATGTGATAAAGTTTTGGGTTAGGGTTATGGTTGGGGCTACAATTCGACTAGAGTTAGGGTTATAATTACAATTAATGTTATGATTAAAATTTAATTAGGATTTAACTAGGGTTATGGTTAGGGGTTATATTCAATTAGGGTAATTGTTTAACTAGGGTTAGGATTAGGGTTCGATTAGGGTTAGGGTTATAGTTAGGTTAGGGTTAGGGTTTAAATAGAATTACTCTTAGGGTTTTATTAGGATTATAATTAGAGTTGGTATTGTAATTAGGAGTATGGTTTGTGTTAGAATGAATATTATGAACATGGTTAGAATTATAATTAGGGTTGAATTTCAATTACGATTATGGGTAGGGTAGGTTAAGGTTAGGATTACAACTCAACTAGAGTAAGGGTTAGAGTTAGAATTATAAGATAGAACTTGTGATTAGAATTAATGTGAAGCTTTAGGGTTCAATTAGGTTTTGGGTTCTAAATTTGAAAATAATTGAAATAAGGAATTATTTTATAATGTAATGCCCCGTCATTATAACCTAAGGAATGTTGCAATTGTATATAATAGTGGAATAATTTTTTTTCTAAAATATAATTATTAAGTTAATTAGTTGCATACATTCATTAAGTTACGAGACGTTACACTACTTTGAGTTTCCATAAGCGACTTTAGTATTTCGCATTGCAGATATTAATTAATAACATAAAGATAAACATTGCATAACATTGAATTCCAGTCAAGATAACATAAAGTACTAACATGTTTCATACATTGCATTTGATAAAGTATACAATACTCATCCATCTGATGAGGTAGTTCAATAATGATTACATTTTACAAGTGTTCACCTCATATACAATTGAGGAATGTTTTCAAATACATAATTTACAAAATTACAATAAAGAAGTATTCATAAGTTCCAAGTGTGAGCTCTCCATCCATGAAGCTCTCGATGCCATGGTCAAACTGGGGACCCAACGGAGTAAGGTGCACGTTCCACCCAACCATGTGGTACCCGTAGGTCCACCCCCCATGCTAGGAGATAGTAATATGGTTAGCTAGACATAATCTACTAAACCTAGACACTAGTACACAACTATCAATTGGTTACATTGCTTCTAGATTTAGACAATTGATTGTTTTACATACACAAGGTTAACTGTTATTTTAGGTGGAGTGTCATCACAATATTGCAAAGGTTACCCTGGTGTTTCTTCCTAGGTTCCGGCCCCCAACATGGGTTACCCTGGTAACCTCTTATGAAACCCGGCCCCTATTGCATACTATTGTGGTATCGAATGTCTCTTGAAGAAACAAGACATCTATTTTCCATTCCAGGCCTTCTCATCTTATACTCAAGACTGTAGTAGCTCAAGAGTCATAAGCGAGGCATAATCATCTTGTTAAGAGTTTTAATTCTATCTACTGTGTTATTTAGTTTTCACTGACTTACTAACCCTTTGTAAGTTACCCTGACACCACTTTGTGTGTCGGCCCTTACAAAAAGCCACTCCTCTAAACATAACAAAAGAAACTAGGTTTTCTATCTAGGATAGACAAAGTGCACAAAAAGATCAACACATAATACTAGAAATACCACAATGAATGTCTCAATTCCGTTCACAAAAATCTAGTGCACTACCCTAGTTTGTTCAAACATAAGAAACCATAGTAAAATTTTATTTCCCAATAAAAGACTACATCTGGAAGACTTAATAACACATAAAAATAATTCCCATTTGCCCAATACAAAATTGAAGCCATTTAAAGCAAATACACGTCTATCATTTGGATATACTAAATCCCATCAAGCAATAATTTGAAGTACCAAAGTTTATTCATCTAAGATTTAATTCATCTTCAATGCAATATGAAAATCAAATCTATAATTTGCCCAAATTCATATCCATAGATTATAATAAGATTATATAACTCCAGAATAACAATTTATTCCTAAAACAAATGTCTGGATCATTTAAAATATCTAAATCTAGATATTTAATAAATTAATTCTTTAAAACATCCCATTTAAACATAATAATATTTCTTTTAAAAAAAATAATAATAAATATATTTTAATTTAATATATATATATAATATTAAATATTTATGAATTTCAAAAATTCGTATTATATATAAATCGAATTTAATAACTAACATATATAAATTCGCATTATATATATAAAAATTGAATTTAATAAATATACATAAAAATTCGCATTTTATGTTTTAGTTTGAGTTACATAAAAAAATAGGGTAAGGCTTCCGCAGCCCTTCCTGTGGGAAGGACGCAGCCTTGCCAGGGCTGGGCCCAACAGCCACTGGCTACTGTGCGCAACCATGGTGGCTGCGCCCACCACAGTTACATGTGAGGAGGGTTTCGGCCCTCCCCAAAACCAATATATATTTTTTTTTAAATTTATTTCTTTAAAATAAAAATTTGAAACCTAACATTTATTAAACTTCGGGCCTGCGGATTTTCATCCGCCATTTAATTCCGTACGGAGATTTCATAAGAAATTTACATATAATTTCACAACAATATATATAAATATGTATATATAAGGATATATATATATATATATATATATATTTATGTATATATATTTATAAATAAATATCAAAAGAACTTTCAAATACAAAGATCATTTTCTGATAAAAAATTTCTACAGTAAATTGAGAAAATTATCATTATACAGAGTTATTTTCCTCACATATTTTCAATTTAATTTCAATAGGTTTTCAATTTTAAAACAATAAACATTTACTCAAAATCAATTCCCAAATATTCTTTTCTAAAATTTTCACAGAGGTTTCCAAAAGAATCTTGTTTTTGAATTCTTTCTTTTGCTTATCTAAGTTCTTGAAGATTCTTGTAGACAAATAACAGATAACAACATAAGACTTTTCACAAGCAATTACCAAGAAGTTGGAATTTAAACAAACAAATTTTCTTTACAAAAAACAAGAAACTAAATTACAAGAAAAATACTTGTAACACCTTTGTTGTCTGTAACTTGAGATTTGGCTATAGAAAAGAGAATCCTCTATTGCCCGTAATACACAGTCCTCCAAAGCTTCTTCTACCAACACAAAAACACTTCCCACCAAGGGATCTTCCACAAATATACAGTAATTCCAAAACAACAAAAAAAAAGAGAAATTTTGCAAAACTCCAATATTTTTCCCATGAGGAAATTGAATAGCCTCTGTAATTTCCCAGATCCAATTTTACCTCCGTAAACAAATTTCCTCAACAATAACCAATTAATGCACTAACAGACATGTCGAGAAGTGGTTGCAAAAATATCTTTTCCACCACTTCTCGGCAATCTTGCCAATTTTCAATTTGCATGCAATTAATTTATTTAATTTAAATTTACATCCAATATTCAAACCACATGCATTTATTTTTATTTAATTTTCTAATTTTCAAATACAAATTTAATTTACAATTCAAATGCCATTCCCACAAATAATATTTAATTTTCAAATAAAACTATTTACACACTAAATAATTTAATTTAATTAATTAATTAATTTAATTAAATAAGTTTAATCTTTTAAGATCAAACCATTTAACCAAATAAGCTAACTAATTAATTAAATAACATGTAACTAATTTCTTCAATATTTTAAAAATTAATTTAAATAACAATAATTTAAAGCACAATAAACTAACATTAAAATTAGCCAAATTTACCTTTCAAACAATTTATCCAAACAGAAAAATACAAAACAGTCCTATGACTCTGAACTAAAACAGACGATGTACTAAGACCGGGATTATAGATTAGACTATGGTAAACCAAACTACTATCTCCCAATCAACGTATCCGTTGAGTCTTGACACGCTCAGACCTAAGTACCCAGGTGGAGTTGGTGTCATGTACCTGCATTTCCTGCAACCAAGCAATAATATGCATATATATATATAAACCATTGAACAGACACACCGTGCAGAGAAAATCACGGATACCACAGGGCACTCACAAGCGAGTGATGCGATTCCGTTCTCCACACCAATACACGTCACAATAGACTGACAGAATAAATAGCTGTTAGTCCATAATAAACATATGCATAGCAAGAATCATCTGAAAGTAAACATCTACACTATCTCAAAGCATGTCTAAAATTAGAAATCACCATACAATGTATCATCATGCCACAGAATAAATCCACTATCGCTCAAAACCAGCGATCAAAATATCCAAACAAGGTATCATAGTCTAACAGTGTGAAAACATAATAGCAGAAAGCATAAGCATAAACGGAGGGGTACTACATATAACATATATCTATACACTTACTAATTTGAATAAAATTCTAACATAAGAAAATAAAAAGTAAATTAAAATGTTTCTATGAGTCAATTTTATGTCACTTTTAAAATTTATTAATCAAAATTATGAGGATTAAATTTAAATTATTCTTAAAAAATTATTAAACATATTATAGCAATGTAACATTTTAGTAAACATATAAATAAATTATATAAAAAGATAAACATTAAATGCAATTTAAATTGACAATCATAAAAATTATTTAAAGAAGATTATAAATTTATAATAAAATAATATTAACATTTTTTAAAATAACATTAACTGTAAATACAAATGCAATTCAAATAAAAAGTATTCAAAAACTTAAATCATTTTTAAAAAAAATTAAATTTAAAAAATTTTGAAAATACGAAATACAATTCAAATAAAATTTATTAAAAATTTAAATTATTTTTTAAAAAATGATTAAATATATATTTTTTGAAATATAAATGTTTAATTACAATAAAAAGATGTAAACACAAACAATTTAAACAATTTTTTAATGAAAATTAAATTTAAAATGGCTTCTAAATTATTTAGAGAACACTCCAAAACTTACTATTCCTAACTTTATTAAAACCACTTGTATTGTGGGAAATTTTTTTATGAAGGCTGCTTCTCATGAATTTGTTATTTCACTGTAGAACTTTTAAATAATTTATAACTTTAAAATAATTCCTTATTTCAATTATTTTCAAATTTAGAACCCAAAACCTAATTGAACCCTAAAGCTTCACCTTAATTCTAATCACAAGTTCTATCTTAGAACCCTAACTCTAACCCTTACTCTAGTTGAGTTGTAATCCTAACCTTAACCTAACCCTACCCCTAATCATAATTGAAATTCAACCCTAATTATAATTCTAACCCTAACCATAATTCTAACCCTACTCATAATATTCATTCTAACACAAACCATACTCCTAATTACAATACCAACTCTAATTATAATCCTAATAAAACCCTAAGAGTAATTTTAATTAAATCCTAACCCTAACCTAACTATAACCCTACCCTAATTGAACCCTAATCCTAACCCTAGTTAAACAATTACCCTAATTGAATATAACCCCTAACCATAACCCTAGTTAAATCCTAATTAAATTTTAATCATAACATTAATTGTAATTATAACCCTAACTCTAGTCGAATTGTAGCCCCAACCTTGATTGCAACCCCAACCATAACCCTAACCCAAAACTTTATCACATATACCAGTTGTACCCTAAACCTAATCTTAATTAAATCTTAACCATAATTAAACCTTAATCATCACTAATTTAACCCAAGATAACCCTAACACTAACTAAGCCCCAATTCCCTAACTCTAACCCTAAACTCCAACCAAACCTTAATCATAAACCATAATTGCTAAGCCTAACCTAACACTAACTTTAATTGAAATACAACCCTAATTCTAACCTTAAGACTATTTTAACTTGAATGCTAATGAAACCTAAGTCTTATAATCCTAATTGAAATGTACAAACTAATTAAAACCAAACCCTAATTGGAACCCTTATTCTAACCCCAAGTTTTATCTGAGATAACCCTAACCTTAATTTAATTCTAACCTGAAGCTTTGTCCTAGAACCCTAACTCTCACCCTAAACCTAAGTAACCCGTAAATAAAAACTTGAATGAGTTATCTATACAATTTGAAAAAGGGTCTAATATAATTTCGAATAAATTAAATTTAGTTTATGGACTTCTTAGAAAAAAAAATTAAATAAATTTGGTGAAAAGGTGTCATTCTCTTCTCTTAAGTATGAGAAAAATATATAATTTCTCTTCAAGTTATAGATATAAGTGAATTACACATGAATAGGCATTATGCATACTTGGATGAGTTTTGTAAAATTTAAAAATATTGTAAATGAATTTTTAATCTGGCATTTTAATTTATTAAAAAATAAAAAATTTGACCAACTTAAATTAGTCATTTTTTTTTTATGAAATTCGATCTTTTAAAAACTTATAAATAATGAAGCTTAGAATATAAAACATCTTTATAAGAAAGCATATTTCTAGCAATATTTAAATGATCAATGATTTGAAAATATCTAAATCATTTAAATATTTTCAAATATAAATCTTCATTCCAATTGAAAATATTTAAACAAATATAAATTAAAAAAATTATATAAAAATAAAAAAATAAAATGAAATAAGTCTAAATTAATAGCTTAGTTATACTACTCATTTGATATAAGTCTAAATTTTCCAATAAATGATTAGTTTTGACCAACTTAAGGTTATAAAGCCCATTAATAAAATTCTTAGCGAATGTATTTAAAAACTTATAAATAATGAAGCTTAGAATATAAAACATCTTTTTAAGAAAGCATATTTCTAGCAATATTTAAATGATCAATGATTTGAAAATATCTAAATCATTTAAATATTTTCAAATATAAATCTTCATTCCAACTAAAAATATTTAAACAAATATAAATTAAAAAAATTATATAAAAATAAAAAAATAAAATGAAATAAGTCTAAATTAATAGCTTAGTTATACTACTCATTTGATATAAGTCTAAATTTGCCAATAAAGGATTAGTTTTGACCAGCTTAAGGTTATAAAGCCCATTAGTAAAATTCTTAGTGAATGTATGATATAAATAATAATTAATTTATCCAAAAGACTATTACAAAACTTTCATATTGTCAACTTAGGTCACTACACCTCTTGCAACTCCTTGATACCTCGAGATATCTTAACTTTAATAAGTATCTAATACATACTCCTAATAGAATTAGTGTCTTGTGATGCTATAATAGAAATGCATTATACATTGTTATTGTTATGGTGGTAACTCGTATACACTTTGAAATGATAGCCATAAGGAGATCTATATTACTTTACATGGTTCTAGATAGATGAAATAAACTCATAAAGATTTGAGTTTAGGGAACTATGCACAAGTTATTCCCTCTTTTTCATAAACATCTTATGTATATACATTTATTTACTATTGATTCTTTTCCATATACCTTTTCATATATGTAATACCCCTCCGTTTTGGTCATTCTTGAAATTGAGGAAGTTGGTTGTTTGGTGACCATGTCATTTTCACTTGTTACTTGTGGTTGGTAATTTGCTAGGTCATGAGGACTTTTGGATTGCATCATTTAATTTGATTTTTATATTAGACAATATCACTAATATTATGACTAGAAGTAATTTATCAAATTAATCTAATTTTTAAGGTCACTTGATTTGGTTTGGGATCAAATAAAGAGCTAGATTTAATAATAAATATTAATTGTATTATTAGTGAAAATTTCTTATTTTAAGATGAAAGAAATTGTAAGTAAATGAATTTAATAAAAATAATTATTGTCTAATAAGTGAATTTAATTAAGAAATTTAAAATTGAGAAAATATTATCGTAGATAAAATATTTAAAATTTGAACTCAAGTTTGAATAAAGATTAAAGCAAAGAAATCAATTGAAAAAAAATGGAAAAAGAATTGTTTATTGCTAAATAAATAAATAAATGATTGTGGAAGTCGAACGGTTCTCTAAGGGGAGTGGAAAAGACACCATGAAACAATTATAAACAAGAATTATTCAAAAAATAAGGGGGGGGGGGGGGAAGATGCTCATAGTTTGATCTTATCCCACAGCTTCAACAGTAAGTCATGTTGTGCAAATCTGGAATACCAACAATCACATTCATGAATGGTAACTGGAGATGGAGGATAGAAGAGGAGAGAAATCCAGAAAGCCATCGATACCCTATGGAGTAGTAGCTGCCAAAGTACCATCTTCTGGTTGAGAAAACCCAGGTTGCTGTTGTATTCAATTTCTTTTTGATTTCTCATACCTTGTTTGCTTGGCTTCCGCATTGTATTAGTCATTGTTTCATATTTTTATTGCTTTTAGCATTATCTTTGAACGTTTCAAGAAAGTTTCTTAATGCATGCATTCGAGCTGTATCTCAGATTAACCACTTCCTTTATGATTCTGCGCCTTTGTCCAAATTAGGAACTCCAAGGTTATGTCCTCCTTAAGCTGCAAGTCCGCAGATTATCCCTGGGCATTCCTTGGTATTGCCTGCCTTTTTACTCCTAAGAGGTTAAGTTTTGCATATAATCTCCCTTATTTCTTTGTTCTCAGCCGCGTACTGGAGCCTAGCAGAAAGTTTATAGATTTAAAGAGACTCTCTATTTTCTTTTCTGAAACCTGTCTTGCTGCTGCGCGTGAACACAATATGAAGTCTAAAGTTTAAATAACCTGCTTGTTTCACCTGGCGCAGCTGCAACATTTGAAAATAACTAAAATAATGCAAGTCGATGGCGATATTTCCAATTTCCAATATTCACTTTCTGATATACTTGGCAACCTGTACCAGCCGCAACACTTGAACATGGTAGGGTGTATAGATTTAATAAACTCTCTGATTTTATTATCAAATCCCAAATGTTATCCGCAAGACTAAAGGAAAATGGCTTCTCACGTTTTTTGCAACCGTAACCATCTCAAACGTGGAGGAAGCTTGGTTCGTGTGTCTTCTCTGATGCCGTCAATGAGCAGATTGTTCAAGTGAAGAAATTGAGGACCAATGAGCAAATTATTTAATTCTCTTCGTCTGCGCAATGTTTCAAGCCTTTGCCAATTACCTCCGTTCAGTCGAAGCTGAGCGAAATTGATGTTATTGGATACAGTGTTTAGATGAGCTCCTTTGCATAGTCTGGTAATCTAAATTTATATAATCTCCCTGATACCATTGGCAACCTATCACAGCTGCAGTGTTTAGACTTTGGATCGTGTATAAATTTAAATAGTCTCCCGGAAACCATTGGCAACCCGTCATAGCTGCAACTCTTAGACTTGCAAAGGAGGTGTAAATTTATTAATCTCACTGGTTTCATTGATATCCTGTCAGTGGCATATTTGAACATGGTAGGGTGTATAGATTTGTATAATCCCTCTGATTTCTTTGTCAACCTGTCTCTGCTGCGGTACTTGACCATAATAGGAAGTTTAAAAGTTTAAATATTCTCCCTTATTTCATTGTCAACCCGTCTCTCTCATCTTCATCTGCCAACCCAATTTCTTCTATATTTTTGCATAGATATCTTGTTTTCACCTCTGTCGTTGCCTTTGCAATTCTTTGGCTTACCATCATGCATTTAGGGTAGTCTGCTTTATTCTCTTGGTCAACTGATAGCTTCACTGCATGGTCTACACAAAAACAAAGTCCTTAAAAGGTTTAGCTTTAAATTTCCTTCGTAGCTTATTAAGTTCTCTCCCTTTTCTTTGATCTTTTAAAGGATGGCTTTATAATAAAGTAGAAAGTTAAGATGGAATTTTGGTTTTGTTTTTAAGAGAGAAATATACATATTCTCTTAGATTTTATTTCTTTTAATAATTATAGAAGTTAATTTAAATTAGGAAAAAGTAAATTGTGTTATTTATTTATGTTCTTTTAAAACTAAAATATAATAAAATAATTTGGGATATTTATTACATAAGATAGTTGAATATGGAAATGTAAGTAAATAGGAGAAAATTAAATTATTATTGTGTTTAACTAATTGGAAAGATAAAGTGTAATAAACGTTCTTGGAAATTTATCAATTGGATTGTATTAGTTAATTATTAAAGGTTGAATATCTTTTGTGAGTCCATTCCAATGTAGTTTCCTCTTGAGTTGATTTGATTTTGAGGGGATCTTTATATGTTCTAAATGGTGTTGGTAATAAGTTATTGTTATATAAATGTATACATGTGTTGAATTATAGTGTTAGAAATAGAATAACTTGTGCTTTATAATTATGTGGTAAGGTAGATAAACATAGTTGAAATTAAATTAGAAAAAGAGAATAAATTAAATTTTTATGTAGTTAAGTTGGAGAGTTATATAGAGGGAGATTTCTTTATGTCAAATTTTTGATAATTTGTGTAAATATTGATAGATTAGTTTATTCTTAATTTGGTTAGTTCCAAGTGGAATAGTTAAATTGGAAATATTGGAAAAGTGGAGTTTTGCATGTTATAGGTGCCTTGTTCAAATGTGTGCTTGCATTATGTAAGTAAAATTATGTGAACTTCTAAATGTTGATTTCTCTTAGTGGTTGATTTTAAGTCTTTTATAGGGATAGTTATATAGGATGCCAGTGTTGGATTGATTTCTTTATTTGAGTGGACCAATTTTCGTATTAAGTTTGTGCATTGGTTGGTCGTTCTATTGTATTAGTCATTGACTTTGTTTGAGTCGTTTTGGGTCAAATTGTAAGATTGTTGTGTAATGTATGGTTGGGTATCCTGAGAGGAGGAAATACAGGTATCCCTTGGATTTCCGATTTAGTTTGTATCGAAGTTGTTGATGTTGTTTGAATGGAGTTGTTGATCTTATTTTAATGTATTCTCTCATTATTTTTGAATTGAAAATAGTTCATGTGGCCTTGCAATAATTGTTGTCATTGTCATGTTGCTGTCCTTCTGAAGGTGATTTACGTACCACTATAAGGGGGTTCTTGTGAGGAGAAAATTGAGGTCTCCCGTAGAATGCCTAGTTGGTGGCTTTTGGTTTTATTAAGTGATTTCATTGAATTAAAGGTTGATTTTCTTTTGCGTTTTCCTTTTTGAAGTGACACCATTGTTGATTTGCAGATGGGTCTTGATGAACCTTTCCCTTTTTATGGCTTTTCTGATTTACTCGCATAATTGATGAAATTTTATCCTTGTGTTGGAATTATTGGAGAAACACTCATGTTGCTTCACTTTACCCTTAGCTTGTGGGTTTTCATTCTTTTGGCTTCCAGAGGCTTGAGATGATTGATAATTGTTGTTCTCTCTCTTTATGTGCCCTTGATGTGGCAAGTGTTTTGGTTTCATGATTTTGAAAAGGGTTGTACGGATATTGTTGAGACTTTAATTTTATAGCGAGATGGGTGATGCCTCGCATGCGCTTCAGTTGTGATCTAATATTCTTGTTATGTTGTACAACCCTTGGTTTCTTGGTTTTAGTTTGATGTTGTTGGGTCTCTAGGGAGAGTGGCTCCTTGTGGGGGCCGGAGCCCCATTTAAGGGGAAGGGCACAGGATAACCCACGAGTGAGTTAGTAAACAAGTGAAAACCTAATAATTAACTTAGGAGGGTTGGGTAGTAATATCATTATAAGATTAATAAAATGGATGCCTCGTCTTTATTAGTGCTTCCGTAGGCTAATGGAAGGCTGAGAAGGCCGTGGTTGGCAAGGTCGTGACCTCGTCTTCACGAGAGGTCTACGGCTCCGCATGAGTCACCCTATGGACCGGCGCCTCCAATTGGGAGGAAGAGGACAGGACAGCCATAGATGGGACCGGCACCTCCAGTTGGGAGGAAGAGCACAGGACAGCCCCTGTAGGACTATGCGATGACACTCTCCCCTAGTTGCCCATGTGTTTTACTTTATTGTGTTCCTCTGGAAGTAGGTTGTGGGAGTTGGTTTAGATTGTTGATATACGGATTTATATTGATTTGTGATTATTGCCTTAATATATCTTGATGTACTTGGTGGTCTTGTATGATCTCATTGATATTTGACTTATGACCTTGTACTCTTTTGGTATTGTGTTATGATGTTATTGTATTGTTTAATTGCAATTTGGAATTGTATTATGTTTATTAATTCAGTTTGTTTTGGAATTGTTTCATGATTATCGTTTGGTTACTTGTTTATTGGTCATTGCTTTGATTTATGTGATGAGATTTATGATTTTAAGTTATTTTGATGACTCTTGGACGTTGTTGAATATGTCATTGTAATCCTTGAGTTTTATGATACGTTTGTATGTTGTTGAGTCTTGTGGTTCCCTGTTTGGATGTTCTTGGTTGAGGTCTCTTTCTTGTCAGCCCCTTAGCACGGGGGTGGGTCTTCGGACTCACATGGTCGGGTGGAATGTACTAAGCACACCATTGGGTCCCCAGTTGAGGATCGAGAGGTGCGGATTGGTGTTGTTGCAGCAACTCCAGAGTTGTATCCGTCATGGAGCCAGTTTTCATCTATTTATTTGTATCATGATTCTTGTGTATGGTTTCCATTTATGTTGGAAACACTTTTGTATCATTGTACCTCTAGAACTTTGTACTGTAATGTAATGTTACACCCGATGTGGTTTTTGGCCATGGCAGTTATTATTGTGTTGAGTTAATTATGTATATGTTGTATTTACTCAGATGGTTTCTTATCAATGCTTTATCATGTATGTGTTCCATTTGTTAATGTTTATTTTGTTATGGATTATATCTTTAGATTTTATTCTTTATTGTTGTTGTGTGGATCTCAGTCTCGTAATGACTCCTCATGTACCCCAAGGGATGTATGTGTAAGTGAATCTGTTTAAATGAAATTCATGTTATGATTTAATGTGTATTACGTGTATGTTATGTTTTCTGTTAAAAAAAAAATTGTGCTGCAATTATTGTTTATTTGTCCTTTGGGGTTCGCACGTCGGGGCATTACAATATATTTATAAATTTATATACTATTGAATCAAGCTAGGTTGTAGATATATGTAAGGTATCGAACACATACCTTAGCAAGCGAACCCACTATTGCAAGATTCAGATATCTATTTTTTTATTCTATAATGATCACATCTTCTCAATTTTATGTTGTTTGCTAAGAGCCACATTATATTTGACATTTAGTAGCAATTTAACGAAATAAAAACCATTATCTCTAAAATATATGTTTAGTTGAAAATTGTTATCCTATAAAATTTATAATCATATATTATCATAATTCATTCTATCTTTTGAGTTGGAATGAAGATTTAGATAAGATAAAGAAAGCATATTTCTAGCAAAATTTTGAACACTTCATTAAGTATCATTATTAATGGAATAACATATAGAATGAAACTCTACCAAGATATCATACAAAGGAATTGTAATTCCTTATGACCCACCTAAAAGGTATGCATTGGAGACCCAAAAAGAAAATTACAGATCCCCCTCAAGTTGACAATTAATATGTATTACAGTGATTATAAATGTTAGAATCACAACCATAGGAGAATAATGAGAATCAAACAAGCATTGAATGGAAACATAACACCTATCCAAGATTTCATAATACAAACTTCTAAATTTGATAGGACACATATACAAATTTGATTTATGGTATGAAAAGGGTGAACATACACAACGAATGAGAGGATAAAGTAATTGTGTGACCATGGAGGCATTTGGTAATTAGCAGGTTCATAATGTAATGTAATCAGTGATATGATATAGTGGTATATATTTTTTCAAGTACATAGATATCAAAGTAGAGCACTAAGGGAGAGGAGCTGATGGTGGGTAGGGCGATGTTGAGTGAGGGGTCCACATCAGTAGTGTCTGAGTCAGAAAAAAAAAATTCCACATCCCTTGACTGTCAAACTGGCACCCCCTATTTTTTTGGAAAAAGTCGAGCACATTTTTTGATGTTTTTAGGGCATTTTTCAAAAACTGCCAAAAATGTCTTAAATTGTGTCATCAACTAATAATAGAAATCTGTATCACCGATGGTGGGTTGGCGCCATGCTAGTACTGGCTCATTACACCCCTAGTAAATGTGCATTGACTGCTAAACATTCCTTCGTCATCGGTCTTAATGCCTACCACCTCAACATGCACACCATTCGCTTGGTTTTGCTTTAGGTTCACAAAACATCTATTCATGAAAACATTTTTCACTTTGAGTAGTTGCATTGATAACCAACTCTGGTTAGGATGGACACTGATGGTGGTGAGGCCATGTGTAAGACCCCACCTCATATGTACTTAATACAACCATAATTTGTTTTGTATTTTTCTTGAATTGATGATTTAGTATATTGTGGATAATAAATAAGGTGATCTCTTGGCAATATTATTGCATATCATTTTGATATTTGTTTTGTATCATCACTACCATGAAGGTGGATTGTACTCGTATACCGTGGAATGCAAATTGAGATTCTAAATGGATTATTATATAGTTAAAGCTTAGAATGTTCAACTAACAGATTAATGTGTTACACAATTGATACTTACGATTGTGTTGGTAATGTGCAAGAAGGAAATAGTGTTAGCATGAGAAGGGAGAACCATCAAGAGCGAATCAAAAGACTACTTCATGAGGATATAAATTTGATCCCATTCGGGGCCTAGAAACAAGTGGAGCTAATGTATTGGAGGACTAGGGTTGTATTACTTTATTTGTGTTCCTTCATATTTGTAATAAAGGAAAATGTTTATTTGGTTATAAAAATTTGGAGTTGAATGGCTTTATGTTTCAAGATGGTTCTTGTAAATGTTGTTTCAAGCTTAAAAGAGAAAAAATATATGTTTACATCCTTATTGTTGAGAATGACATAAAGATGACTATCTAAGTTGTAATGATGTTCAGTCAAGTATGGTGGAATAAATGTGTGTGGACCATAGTAATGTATTATCATGAACTAGGTAACCTCCACTATTTCTCCTTAATCATAGGAAGATCATTAAAACTCTACTAGAATTTATTCATCCCTTTAAAATCAATGTAATAATTCCCATTGGAGTGAATGAAATAGATTTAGATGAACCCATACAAATCTGTTTCATAAACTTATGTTTATTTATCTCAAAATAAAAGAAAAGAAAAGAAATATATGACTAATTTCACAATATAAATGTGTATGCAATATGTATATATAATATTTGTATTTTATTAAAAATATGATTCATTGATTTAGTATTAATTTTATATAGGCATACTAAATATAATATATTTTACTCTACATGCAATATATAAATTATATTATACTAACATATATATTAATAGATAGTAAATGACAAATATTATATTTAAGAAAGTAAATAATTTAAGGAAAAAAAGTGGGGAAGTGGCTTTTCAGCCTCTTGTGTCTGCGGCCTTCGCCTCCTATAAACAAGTCAACAAGGAGTAGATACAACATTATTTTTGTGTACCTATTATAGACATAATACTTAGAAAAGATTCAATTTTAATAAGTGAGGAGAATTTTGAGCATTATGAATAGTCTCCTCACATTACAATCAATAAAGTGAGTAGAATTTTGAGCATGATGAATTAGGGCATGTTTGTTTAATAAGTGCAACTCAATTGTCCTTGAACAATTAACAACCCTGATAGTGGTAGCTAGATTAGGTTAGAGAACATGAACGTTGAGTATTGATCCCTCTAAACCCCTCTTTAATGTTTATTATTAAAACATAAAAAATTATTATTAAAACATAAAAAATTATTATAGACTATATATATATAATGTTTATTAGAAAAATATAAATTTGTTTAAAATTTACTGGAATATAATTCTTTCTAATTTTTAAAATATTTTTAACAATAAATTGAATTTAGAAACATCTTAAATTGAAAATGTTTGTTTGATATAAAAAGCAGCAAAATTAGGGTGTTGTCCCTTTAATACAAGGCCCTATGGGTGATCATCAACACATTAACATCAAATAAACACCGAACCAGACACCCTAACCATTCCATATCAAAAACCACATCAAAATGATGAGCAGGGTAACCATATTACCAACTGACATCTTAAGAACACTAACTAGCCAACACATAGCATCAGTATAAAAAGTATACATCATTAAACCAGTGACTATAGTACTAATAATGTCCATCATGAAACCCAATTTTAAAAGAGTCTTAACCAAGGCCCATTAGGGGCCATGCCAGTCAGAATTAAACATATAAACCATAAAAGTATCAATAGAGAATTCAAAAAACCACAAAGCCCAGTTAGGCCATTCCCAACCAAAATGCCAAACATCCCGCATCGCTAATCTTTCTTTCTACTGCATGGCTTGATCAGGGTTATAGTAGCCCAATCCTCGGTGAGGAACTTGAAAAGTTCCTTGCGTTTGGCATCCTCCTCCACATTGTCAATGGAATTATCCTTCTGCAATAGGCACAGATTGGTGGCAGATCTGTGCATGATCTTCATAGCAAAGCGGGTGACATCATGAAGCTGTTTTTCCAAATTCACCATTTTGTTTTTAAGATTGTCCACCTCCTCCCAAACTATGTCATGTTTGCTACTTTCTTCCTCCATGGGGGCCTTCCCTTTCGCAATGGTTGAGGCCCTAGTCATAACCCCCTTGGCCCTAACACTGGAAGGACCCAAAGAACCCATTTTTAGACTTTCAGAAATATGGGAGGAGATGCTTGCAGAAGAAAAGAGCTTCCTCCTCCAAATCCTTCTCATTCTTGCTCTTGTTTTCAAAATAGAATATAATTGTTTTTTAACTTTTAACATATTTTTAACAAGATATATTTTTAATATGAATTTAGAAACTTCTTGAGTAATTTTTAAAATAAAATAGAATTGTTTTTTAACTTTTAACATATTTTTAACAAAATTTATTTTTAATATTAATTTAGAAAATTCTTAGTAAATTTATGATTTTTAGATTTATTACTAATTATTACTCTTTTCAAATTTTACATTATTATACTAATGTATATAGGTTATCCATATCACTAATAACATAGCAAGAATTTTTATTTTTTTCAAAATAATTTTTTTTATTAGTGAGTATTTGTAAATTAAAAATATAAAATTATTATTTTTTCATATTTAATATGTATGATTCATAAAATAAATAATAATGTTTTATATAGAAGATTTTCTATAAATAATTCATAAATTAAATATTTTTTGACAATTTATATTTTTCATAGAACGTCAAATAAAAGACATTTAAATGATTAAACTGTCACAAAATTTTATATGATAAGAGTGACCATCAAATTCTAGGCGTGTTCCAGATTGTATAATGAAATGGTAAGGATGTAAATACTCACATTAATATATCTTTCTAAAAGAATATAAGCATTTAAGTAAGAGTGATAATTGGGAAGCATGTTTTTAAAAATGAAGATTTATTATGGATGGTTCCCTTACTTTTAATCTTCTTTGGTAAGTGACTTCCCTAGTTTCTTTTACTTCATTTTATATTCCCTTAAACTTATCATATATTTTCTTTAGATTTATACTTGGTAAAAAGTAGTTCTTTTTTATGGTAAATTCTATCATGTAGGAATATACCATTAATTCTTTCCCTTTTAAAGATAAGAAATTAAATAGAGTTATTTCTATTTTAAAATAATTTAGTTTAATTTAATTTATATATATATATATGGATATATATATAGTGATTATGATATTTTATTTATTTGTTTGTTTTATTTTGTGATTTTTGTTTAATATCTTAAATTAATTGATAAAGAATCATTTTTTATAAAACTATACATAAAAATTCGTTATTTATATCTATTACATTTTTTAGTATAATATTCTTAAAGCTAATATATAAGAGTTGAAGAAGAAAAAAATAAAGAATTGGGGAGTATATTAGATTGCTATATTGGAAACATTATATTTGAATAAAGCTTAATATCATATCCCCATTAATCTCTTTATTAAATTTTTTGGGATAATCAATATCAAGGAAAGGATTAGATAAAAGATGTTATGAAAATATTTTATCTAAGAGTAATCAATAATGGTAAATTGGGATGTTGAAATTTATAAGCATAAGGGTCAAGCTACTAATAAAACATTTAAAAAAATTCTTTTAGAAAATGTGCACCTCGCCTACTTAGTATTTAAAATAAAAGTGGACTAATCATTATTGCTCTATCATGATAACCTAACCATTGAAGTTGATGCTAAGAAAATTATGAAATCTAATCCCTCACTTAGATCTTAAGGTATGGAGTGCAATAGGTTTTGTGCACCCGACTATGTCGTTCCTAACTTGTGGTCTAAATTAAGTTAGGCCTTTGCAAAGTTGTTCAACTAATATCATGTTGAGTGTTACACCTCAAATACTCACCATGTTAATTAGCTTAATCCTTGTTAAAAAAAATTGTTGGGTTTTTCTAGCAAAAATTTTGGGCATGACACTATGGGGGAATACTGGTGATGCATTTCTCGAGCTTTCTATGTTTATCAACACCACATTCACTGTAAGGAAACCATTTAACTTTTGGATACGTAGGTGAGGTTTGTTCCAACCTCACACAAGTAGTAACTATGCATTGCAAGATTTTTCTAATTTTTTCTTGCAATATTTATTTGTTTAAATAGCTTATGTGCACAAGTAATGATTTCCTCATCTAATGAAACTTTGTTGCAGCTTTATCATGGTCGCTTCTATGTATATATACATACATACATACATACATACATACATACATACATACATACATACATACATAAATATATATATATATGTATGTATGTATGTATGTATGTATGTATGTATGTATGCATGCATGCATGCATGCATGTATGTATGTATGCATGCATGCATGCATGCATGCATGTATGTATGTATGTATGTATGTATGTATGTATGTATGTATACATATACATATACATATCTATATACATATATATACACACATGAACGACGAGCAAATGTGATTTTGCAACAATAATGCACCTATATTATGGCTGACTGTGTGTATATGTGAGTACATATATATATATATATATGGTTGAATGTGTATATGTGTGTATACACATATATACAAACAATCCATCATAATATAGCTTTTTCTTTTCATTTTCTACCTCTACAATTTGTATATGTATAGTGGCAGTATTTGAAGTTATTATACTCTTTACTATTAAGAGTTTCTTACAGGTAAAATATGGTCGACTGTGTATATATATATAAGTACACACACGCATAGTCGGTCATTTACATATACATATGCATACCTTGTGTATACATATACATACTATCTATTAAGGGATTCATGCACCTATATTTTTGGCCGATTGTGTGTATACATATACATACCACTCATGGGTTTCTACAACTTGACTATTAAGGGTTTCATGCACCTATGTGTTGGTTGATTGTTTCCATCATTGTCATGAACCCCTCACTCAACAATTCCTGACCCCCATCCTCCACTCATCCCTATCCATCATCTCTGCTTGAATGGTTGAGTTTTTGTGAATATTTCATATCCATTTATAGGATTTTTGTAGTCAATTTTGTAATCATTTAACTTATTTGAATTTCATAATCATTTTATTTTTTTCATTTACATAACATTTTAATATTATTAATAACATATATTAATATAATATTTAACAACTTAATATTATAATAAATATTATAATATTATGTATGTTGTGATGCCCCCTCAGTTTGCTTATGTTAGGACAACTTCTTATATTTTCATCTGGATTTTATAATGTGTTTGTTAGACCCTATGTTATTGTTTGATAGACATTATGACTTTGTGGGGTACTATTCAAACATGGTGATATTTTGATGAGTAGATGTTGAGACTGTTTGATAATATTATGATGCTTAGCTTAGTGATATTGATGACATTATGGTGTTAGTTCAATGATAATGTGATATCTGATGTTCTTATTTATATCATGTTTAGTAGATTAGATGATCACTTGTTGAATATCATGAATATGATGATGTAATGTATGGATAGATGTATGAGCTATCATGTTGGGATATTAGTTGTTATGTGTCGGTGATGGGGACAATGTCACATCACTTGTTTGCAAGTGCCCTACGACTCTGTGATTTCCCCATCACAATGTGACTGGTTATTTCTTTATGTACATGCTCAACCTTTTGTTTTGCTGCAAGCTACAAGTGCAGGGCATTGACTCCACCTAATTATCAAGTCTGAGTGTGTGAGAGACCGATGGAGTTGTTGTTCAGAGGTTACATTGGTTCCTCCACTTTGAGCCATCATCCTTTTAAGGGATGAATCTCTGTTGTCGCACCTCATCAGTAAGTCTATTGGTATCATTTTGTTTCCATGTGGACGTCTAACCTTTGTCATGCTTTTGGTTGATACTTGTTGGTCTGATCTTGGAGTCATGCCTGAGACGTGTGCTTGAGTTGATTATTTCATTTTATTTAGAATGCCAAGTTGGAAGGCTTGGTTAATAAAGTAAAATTCTAATTAAATTAAACGATTAAATTTAATCTGTTATGGAACTAAATTTTATTAAGTTAAGAGTTAATTCTTTAAATAGAATATTTTTTTTAGGCAAGAGTGGCGAGCCACTATAATATTATATTAAATATAAATAGGATATTACAAAAACTGGTTCTAAAGGGCATATTGGTAGGAAAGAACCAACAAGAAAACCTTCAGTTATAGCCCAACATTGAGACTACGATTTTATACAATTCTGCAACTTGAAAAAACATGCTGATAGTTCAAAAATTCAACATCTAGAACCCAAAAAAACTAACCCTTCATATTGAGCTCACAACCCATAATAAGAACAAAAAATGTTTGTAGCATTCAAAACCCAACACACTTACCCTAAGAACTATACTATCCCATAACCTATATGAAATAACAAGTAACATTTTTAAAACCCTTGCAATTTTAAGCAAAAAACCCACTTAACATCCACTTTTACATTTTTGAATCCTTCGGCTAGTTGAAGACCTAGCTCAAAAACCCTTATGTTTCGAATAGGAGCACTATGAAACTAGGGATGTGAAACCGGCCTCACATTTACCATTGTTGAATTCACTTGGCCTCTATTTGGAACTAGAATTGGAGCATTCTGTTGAGGACCCTAACCACAAGCTGGTGAATTAACACAAAGCTGCAAGTCCAGATGAACACCGTTGTTTGGTGGAGGAGGCACATAGGCATGAAGATAAGCCAAGGAAAAATATTTTTCCTTGATCTCCAGCTCCATTATAGAGAAAATATAACGATGATTTCTTCTTATGGCACGTACCAAGATGCTATCCTTGTTGAATTGTAATGTTAGTCTAATGACATCAAACAACTCTTCAAAGCCTTGCCTTCTTTGCACAAAAGCCCTTGGAAACAAACCACCAACAAACCATTCCCCAGAGAAGAAATTATAGTTTTGTACAGCTCAAAGAATTACATTATCTAATAGGAATTGATAATTGATAAATTGTCTAGCCATTTCTTCCAATTCATTTAACGATTGAATTAAATAGTGTGCATTTGATAAAAATATCAAAATCACCTAAGAGGGGAATATAATTTGTCTTGCATGCGGGCTAGTAACTTTGAGCACTAAAACGATGGGAATGCAATCTTCGATCCTTGAATTGTCAATCTTGAACATTGTTCTTAAAATATCCCAAGTGATGTAGTCATTGACTGGTCTTTCCCATGGCCGAATTGGTAAAGACACCCTTAAATTCCATGGGCGGAGTGCCATTATCCTGCAGCTTGAGTTTCGGATTCCCTATACAAGCCTTCTCCAAATTTCTTTGCTTTGAACAACCCTATTGTTAGAAATAGTAATGCGCAAATGTTCTTCTTTGCAGGCCTTTTTAATATTGGTTCAAGTGCAAGCCAAAGGAAAATCATAATGAGAGGGAATGCGTAGGAATGCAAAGAGCTAAGCAATTGACACCTCATGTATCTTACCATTGTTAGCTCATGTAAACGAAAGCTAAGATACAAGATGCCAAGCCTCACATTGCAAAACATAATTATAAGGTAATTTGTGCATCTAAAAATATCTGGCAACTAACTTGAATGGATTGATGTAACACAAATGAATTACTTTGAGCAGAGTCGAACATAATGAGGAAGTAAGCATTAGTCCTATATACCTAATGCAAGACGTCCTTGAAACTGCTACATTTACCATGTGGCTTTATAATGCATCATTACCTCGAAATGCCTCAAGGCATGTGATGAAATTCCAAATCAATATTAATGTGTCTTGTATTCGCCACCATGGAAGACACTCCATAATTTCCCAATGAAGGACTAGGCATGTGATGTAATACTAGCTCATTGCTGACTTGCCTTGTATAAGCCACAATGGCATCCACTCCATAAAATACCGACGAAGAACTTATGAAAATAAACCATATGACCCATATGAAGTAATATTGACTCATTCGTTTGATTGATTACCAATTGCTTCTTGTTTGATCAAGTCAATTACCTTAGGAAAAGCACTTAACTTACTTATATCTTGCAGTACCCTTATCTCCTTGCCCTCACATCCTAATTTTTCAAGAAAATATGCTATCCTATTGCCTTCCCTGTATGTGTGGGTTATTGTGGAGGCTTGGAAGCTACCAATTATTATCCACACCTTTTGTAAAACATAGCTTAAATTCCAATTCTAAATCTTTCTTGTTCTACATTCATTAATAATTATCAAAGAGTCACCTTCTATGTGGATATTTGAAACCCCCAATTGAGATGCCAATTCCAAACCCAATAACAAAGCTTGTGCTTCTGCACTATTATTCGTGCCATGAACTAAATGGGTTGAAGAGATTGCCAAGATATCCCCTGATGAATTTCTAATACAGATACCTACCCCTGATTTACCTAATTCACTTTTAGAAGCCCCATCAAAATTTAGTTTAACAAAGGCATCTTGAGGTGGGATCCATTTAACCGAACTTCTATCAATTTTATTTATAGCCTTTTGTAGAAGACTACCATCAAATGGTAGCTTAATACTCTTCCAATTTTTCAAGATTGAACTATCCCAATTTGTGAACAAAGAATTTGTAAATTTCTCTTTTTAGACACAGGAGTTTACCCCCTCTGATATTGCTTTTTCTATTTTGACCACTAAGAGATCAACTATGGGTTTAATTTTCCTAAAGATTCTCATGTTTCTTTCCCACCAAATGTTCCATATCACAATCACTGGGACAATGTTCCAAATACATGCAAAGAAAGAAGATTGATACAAAAGTGGCCAACTCTGAAAGAGATCCGAGATCGTATTTGGGAGAGGGATGTAAAGATCTAATTTGCTTTTAATGAAATTCCAACACTGATTGGAAAATATACACTATAAGAGAAAATGATCAAATGTTTTGAATTCTTGCTCACATAGTGGGCACTTGAAAGGATCTGCAATTTTCAATTTGGACAAACGATCACTTGTAAGGATTCTTTTCTGTATAGCTAGCCATGCAAAAGTACCCGCTTTAGGTAACTTTGTTATTCCAACACAAAGTATATGCACATTGAGTTTGTGAAGGATGATTTGATTGAATTAGAATTGTGTAACCTTGTTTCACTGAATATGTTCCAAATTTTGAGGCTACCCAAATTATCTTATCTTGTTTTGTAGATAAGTACATTATTCTTTCCTTCATGATTTTACAGAAAAAAGATCAAATTGTTGTGAAGGAATGATGTTGGTTGGGGGTGTTTTCAACACTACTTTCCCAGTAAGAGGGTCCGAAGAAAGCACATAATCTAACAAATTTACACCCCATCCTTTAGATAGAGTAGACCTTACATCTTGAAGCTATTGATTTTCTGCGAACAGGTTTTCCATTCCATAAATCTACCCAAAACTTTACACTCTGCCCATCATTTACCTCCCATGAAGAAAATTTTGAAATAATATTCCTATTGTTTACAATGCAATTCCAGATAGAGGATCCCTTTGGAGGGTCTACTACTGTTAAAATTTGTGATGGATTTTTATTATTAAGATATTTGACTTGCATTATCCTAGCCCGTTTAGCCTCTGGATTAGAGTACAATTTCCATGCTAATTTGGCCCCAAATGCTTTATTTCTCCATGAGAGATTTTGAACTCCAACCCCCCCTTGCTTCTAACCTTTTTCTAAGCCTTCAAGGGAAATTAGGGGTACCTTTTTTTGCTCATCAATGTTGCCTTTCCAGAGGAAAGATCTTATTAGTTTTTTCAATCTCATGAATTACTAAAGCTAGAGCTTTAAGGACAACTAATAAATTGTTAGGAATTGAAGCTAAAACTAATTTAATTAGAAGAATTCTACCTGACAATGAGAGACATCTTGCTTTCCATATCAAAATTCTCGCTTTCAGCCTATTGATTACCTTATCCCAGTACTGTGCTTTGTTCGAACCTTTAAAGAATGGAATCTCCAAGTAGGTACAAGGAGGCTCCGCTTCTTAGAAACCCAATATCTTCACAATATTCTTCTTCAAGTCATCGGAAGTGTTTAAAACATAAATCTTGGACTTTGTTGAATTGATTTTTTCCTGATGTTGAATACTTGTCAAGGACCTCTTTAACCTGCTTTGCTTCTGATAACATGGATTTAATGAATAGGAGAGTATCATCAGCAAAAAGGGAATGCATAACTGAAATACTTGAATTGGCTATTTGTAGTCCTTTACATAAGCCTTGGCTATGCTTCAAGAGGATAAACCTACTTAATGCTTTAGCCATACTTATGAAGAGAAACAGTGACAACGGATCGCCTTGTCTGACCCCTTGTGAAGCACCAAAAAATCCTATCAGATTACCATTAATGAGCACTGAAAACTTAGCTCTAGATAGACAAGACATTATCCACTTGCACCATTGAGAACAAATTCCAAATTTTGATAAAACCATATTGAGAAACTTCCAATCAACCTTATCATAGGCTTTCATCATATCTAACTTAACAATGAAAGATGACAAATTTGATGATGAAATTGAATGAAAGACTTCATGAGCAACCACTACCCTTCATATCTCTCTCTGTCAGAAACGAAGCCACCTTTCTCATGAGAAATGATCCTTGGGATGATTGGTTGCAGCCTCAGGTAAATTGCTTTCGTGAATATTTTGTAAATTGTATTACATAAAGATATGGGCCTAAACTCGACAAACATCTTGGGCTCTTTAACTTTTGGTAGAATTGCAATGTTGGTTACATTGAATTTCCTAAGCATAAAGCTTGTTCTTCTAGATTCTTCAAGTGCCCAAAGAAGCTCGAAACACAAAAAATCCCAACCTTTTTGAAAAAAAAAAGGCCGTGAAGCCATCTGGTCAGGGAGCCTTATCAGGTCAAAGTGAAAAAACTACAAATTTTAGCTCCTCTAAAGTAAAGGGTCTCATGAGCATATTATTGTCTTCACTACTAACAAGATGTGGTATTGTGCTCAACAATTCCTACTGAAAATTTATTCGATTGGCATCTATGTTTGGTGGAGTTGATAAGAGTTATGAAAAAAAATTCACACCTTCATCATTAATGTTTACTTCCTTTGAAAGACAATTTTTTGAGGACAATTCCTATGTTAAATGAATTGATTTAGTTGCCTTTTTTTCTGTGCAGAAGCATGAAAAAATTTGGTGTTGCGATCACCCTCTCTTAACCATAGTTCTCAATACTTTTGTCTCTAGTAGACCTCTTCTCTCATACATAGTTCCTCCTATTCCTCTTGCAAACTTTTTTGTTTATCATACAAAGAATAATTAAGGCCATTTTGAATAATACTCTCATGTATTTCTTTTCATTCCTTGAACACTGTGTCTTTCTGCTGAAATATGTTTTTAAACACTTGCTTATTCCAAATTCTTATTTCTTGCTTCACAAAATTTAGCTTTCTATGAAACTGAAACATTTTAGTTCCAGGTTCAAATGAAGCATTAACCCACCAATGCTTCAAAAGATCCATAAACTGAGGATGTATGAACCACATGCTTTCAAATTTAAAAGAATTCTTCGCTTTTCGAATGGTTATGTTTGCGATGAACAAACAAATTGCATAATGGTACGAACTAGGATATGGAAGAATTTCTATGCTTAGATTATACAGAGAAGTAATCTAATTCGGTGAGACCAAAAATCCGTCTAGTTTCTCTGCTATTTGGAGAAAGGATTTCCTTTTATTGGTCCAAGTGAAGCTACCCAAAGTTGGTTGAATATCCCTTAAGGCATTGGTTGCAATAAATTGACTGAAGTATGATATTACCCTTGGCGGTGGGCATATTCCTCCACTCCTTTCTTGTAGAGAAGTTATTGCATTAAAATCCCCTGCTAAAATAAGTTTCCCACTATGTATCGATCCAATTTTCCTAGTAAGCTCATCCCATAATTTTTTCTTATCCATAGTTGATGTTGCACCGTAGTTTTTCATAAGCCAAAAATGCAAATCAAACTTTGTAACTTCTGCAAGCTACTAGTAATTTTCATTTTTCAGTGATTTAACAATTACCATCTTTGGATTCCACAATATGACTAAACCTATAGAAGCTCCTTGAGCTGGAGAGCGCACTGATTCCCATCTAGCCCACTTTTTAATTGAGGATTCAAAAGTGTCCACTGAAAATTTCATTTCTTGTAAAAGAAAAATGTCTGCTCCACAAGCATCCATCAACTGCTTAATGTGAGCACACTTGTCAAGGGGTTTTAATTTCGTTGACATTCCATGAAGAAATCCTCATTTTTCCTGAGGAGAGCAGCATTCTCTCCTCAAACGCTTAGTTGAGATGGATTCGAGAATAGTTTTTTGAACCCCTGCCTCTATTTGCTCTTTCATCTTCGTGAGGTTTGATTTTCTACCTCTTTTTCCTATGGATTTCTTCACAGTTGGTTGAAATGACGATTGAGAAACTGAAAGAGATTAGATGCAATTTGACTCTTTAGACATTTTTATTTTTAAATCGAAGGCACCATCCCCGTGTAGCTTTTCCTTAGAAACTTGAACTGACATTGCCAACTAATATGGATAAAGGGAGGATCTCCTAAAGTCTCTTTCACTTATATTTCTATTTGTACTCCCTACTGATTTGGTAGGGTGTTGCTTTCCCATAAATCCTCTTCCATTGCTTCTCATCAATCAAGTGTGATCCAATTGAGATTAACATTTTAGTTTCTAAGTACTCAAAGTCAGCATGACTTACCCTTTTTTTTGAGCTCAATTAGAGGCATTTATCTTTGTTATATGAAGTAGACACCTCTTCAGAAAGAGGTTGACTATGCTATTTATTATCCTTTAATGACCAAGCAGCCAAATAATCTCTCGTGCCTTGAAACATTAGCTTATTTACTCTTTCTTATAGTTGGAGTTGTGAACTTAATTTTTCTTCTGGAGTATATAAGCTAGGTGAAAGGCTAGAGAAATCTTGCATAAGTTCCCATATGTTTTGAGGCCCTTTCATCTGATATGCAACTTTTTTCTTTGCCCTTAAATTTGAAGAAAACCCCAAATTTGTACCAACTTCTTCCCGCTTTCTCTTGAGTATGATACTATTACCCGAAATAAACTCCTAATCAGAGGATGGACGCATAATTTAATCATGTTGTATGAATGCACCTGGCTTAGGATCTAACATATCAGATTGTCTATTATGATATAGGACTTGCTTAGTATTTTCCATATGATTAGATTTTCCTGAAGAATGACCTATGATATGGCAATTAAAACAAGAAGAATTTGGGGTTTCAACAGGAATTTGTTGGTTCCAAGTTCCAAACTTTGAGATTAATTGAATTTCCCTTGGAATTTCCTTAGACATATCAAAAAGATCACAAGTTCTGATGGGTTTGGAAGGATTTTTAAAGAAATCTTTGTCATGCATGAGAAAGACCCCCACATGATTAGCTATTGTTTCAATTAGATTAAGTTCCCTATAATCCAACAAAATTTGTGGCATTTGAAACTAGAAGGGGAAAAACCTAAAAGACACATGATTAGGTTTGAAGTTCAGAATCCAAGGTTGCATTGATAACCCATATCCTTGGTAAACCCATAATTTTACTCTAAATACTGACTCTTTTTGCATTTTGTTATTAAAAATGACTACAAATATGCCCTTTTCAGAGTTCAAATAAAAAACTTGTTGCACCCCTTCCCAATCATCATAAATCAAGTCTTTTAATTGTGATAAATGTAGAGATAGATTCCAAAACTTGCATATTATGGCTTTGTCCCTTAAGTCTTGGATTTGTGCTTGAAGTATGTTTCAGGGAAAAGTGATTTTAATCACTTCACTGGCTCCTGAGGGACAAGATGACGCCTTCTGATGATTGGTCCTATTAGATAAATGGGGCTGATTTTGTCCAGGAGACCCTTTTTGCATGGGATCCAATTTTTCTGACTGTAGATTGAAGAGAGCATCTTAGTGGACAACATTATTTGCTTGAGAGCCATGTTGTTGTAACATAGTCTTGAGTGGAAGAACATTTGACTCTATCAGGTTAGGGTTCGACCTCTCCGGAATCCCTACCTTTTGAGGCTCTGGGTTTTTGGCATGCGAATCCTTGTAACCCTTATTTACCTATTATAGATGCCTTTCACCTTTAGCTTGCACATCCTTGAAGGCTCCATTCTTGGTTGACTTGAAATCTGCCTCTGCCTCCTGATATGACCATTGCAAGAAGGTTGATTCTTTCTCATAGGCTTTGTTTTGGAAATCTCTATTATACAGAGTATCCTTTTCATAGATATCTATAATTTTCCACCCATTTCGATTTGAAACCCTATGAGGAGGAACTGGTGCGAAGTTGGGGCGAGAAAAAAAATCTTCTTCTCTGTGGTCTTTCTTCATTTGTCTTTTTTGCATGATACCTTTCCAAGTCACCCTTGGGTCCATGAGGTATGCAATACTGATTGCGATGGTAGGATCCGCGACTAGGTAAAAGATCTTTGTCATTTTATGAAATATGACCATTAGGTGCCATTGTCGCCTGGTAGCCATTTTTCCTGACAAAAAAACCATCATAATTAAATTATTATGATTTAATAATTCAATCAATTTATAAAATAGAATATTTAAATGATATATATATATATATAAATGTGTGCATTCATATAGACATATATATACTTTAATATGTTTGTATAAATAAATTATATAAGAAATTTAATATAATAAATTAATAAATAAATAGCATATTGTGTGCAAAGTTAAATTGAAAGGGAAAATTAAATTGAAAGTTGAAAAGAGGGAAAATGTGAATTAGTGGAGGATTAAACAGTTACGGGAAATTAATTCAAGAGAAGTGGGGTTAACTCCACAGAGGCAATTGGCCTTTTCTTTCTCATGGAGGAAAACTGATTCTTTTTTTTTTCGTTTTGGTTGTCGTGAATATTTGGGGAGTAGTTTTCTAAAAATTTTTGCTCTGCATTCTTTGGGTAGAAATTTTTTTGGAATTTGGAAAAAGATTTGGGGATTGCTTTGGAATTTGGGAGTTTTATTTTATGGACGGTGGTGTAGAACATAGGAGAGTTGGAAGTTGTAACTAAAGTGTTGGAATAGAAGATTAGGACCAATAATTTTCTCAGCTCAGCTATCTGATTAAACCAAGTTCTTTTCCTTTGCAAATTTTCTTATTAGCTGAAATAAAATGCTTATATTTTCATTAGTCGATTATGTTCTAAGTGTCTACAGTTAGTAGATCCAATTGAAACAAATTGTGTTGCACCCTTTGTATTACTGTTTTCTTGTCTGAGCTTAATGTATTTTTTCCCCCTTTCGAATCTACTCTTTGATTAAAGATTTAGAGCTATCTTATAAGTTTCAAAGCTATAGAAAAAGGCTATGTTGAACCTTGGTAACAAGACTTCAATAAACTGGCTTCTATTGATAGCCCTTCCCTTATTTTCAGTTTGACCTATTACATGACTCAACTAAATGAAGTATCGACCAGTTAAATGGATTATTCTTCTTGGTTGAGGTATA
The DNA here is from genome assembly GCA_007258455.2 of Sequoia sempervirens. Taxonomy (NCBI): domain Eukaryota; kingdom Viridiplantae; phylum Streptophyta; class Pinopsida; order Cupressales; family Cupressaceae; genus Sequoia; species Sequoia sempervirens. The sequence continues at coordinate 131,846 of VDFB02256468.1, read as the reverse complement.
ACCCAATCGTTTGATGTTTATACTTTAGACATTCCTCTAAAAGGAAGCCCAAAAATTCTTCAGAATTAATTTCATGGGACGATATAAACTCGTCTCTTGGGTTCATTGGAGGTTTATGGTTAATAGCATGCAATCCACTGCCCCCTCTCTAGCTTACTCTTGTTAATTTATGTGATTTCATGTTGGAAACTATAAGTTTTGACCTGTACATGTTCTTTACCTTTTACCGCCAACATAAACTCTAAGAGGATGAAATTTAACCTCTTTTCAGATCAATGCCCAAGATTTTAGAGATTGAGTTCTAAATAAACTCTATTACGTTGAAATTAGTTTTGCACTTTTATTAATCAAGACAATAGATATGCACATATGTGCACCTTTATGGTATTATTTCCTATCTTCATGCATAGGTTGTCATATAATCTATTAGTCACAACAATTAGTCTACACTTTTGTTAATAGCTGAAGTTGATTTACTCATTTTTTGAAGTTCCCTTCTAAAGTTGAATCTAAGTGTTAAATGTCATTTCTTTTCCCTCATTGTTTCTAGCATCCTTCTCTTATTACCACACATTGTTTTTTCCTTTAACACGAGCCTTTGATAATAATGGTTATGGGTATATGTTAGTTTTCCTTTTTGTTTTCCGGTTAAAACCATACCCAGGTATTTCAATTCATTCCAAATCATTCAAAGGTAGATGTGCCTTGTAAAAAAAGCAAAGAGCACTTGTGACAATCATTGCAAGTGACTCAACTATTGGTTAGGCTGTCACTATTATGGGCAAATCAAGTATAAACTAAATTCACAAATATGTTAACCAACACTTCCCAATCCACCTCCCCATGTCTAAGTAAAGCCTCCATCATCTTGGCTAACGCTACAGAAGGACCACTATCAAACATGGCCTTCAACACAATCTTCTTATCATCAACCATAAAATCCAACTCCATTTTGTAGAAGTCCTAAACGTATCTCCTGAGTGTTTGCAACCACTAAAAACCAAACATTGCATCAATATTACCAAGACTAGGCACATCGAAGTCATCGGTCAAAGTGTCATCTCCAATATGGATGATGAACTAGGGAACCATCCTGGTGCAATTCAACTAAAACCCATCTACTACAATCACATTGAACCTTGAAAAATCCTCAACCTGTAATCCATGCTTCACCACTAGACCCTCATCAATGAAATTTTGGGTGGCTCAAATATCCACTAAGAAGATCATGCATTGTCCCGTAATGACCTCCTTCAAATGGAATGGATGAAGTCCATGAACTCCAAATAGTGAGGCAATGTTACTCTGGGGAGGATCCTAAATCAACCAACTCTAACTGTGGAGGTTGTTCCTCCTTTCCACTACCATCTTCAAAACTGGTCTCATGAACATCCTGATCATCATCTAAAATAACCTCAATCAAATGAGCTTTTCCTTTCCCAAGGAAACGATGGTCACAGTTCCATGGCTCCTTATAGTAGAAACATAATTGTTTCCTGCATAGCTCATTTCTAGATTCCTGATCATATTTCAATGGGGTGTTATTTTTCTGATTGAAACTCTTTTGTTTTGGCTGAAATCCACCAAGCCTTTTTTCTAAGGTTGGAAGGAAGGGGTAGTCTCCAAATTGAGGGCTAGGCCAATTACATCATGTAGGGTACTAAGCTTATGAGCCTTCACTAAACTCCTCAATCTATCACTCATACATTAGTTTGTACCCTTAAAAAGAAAATTAGATAACAAACACTTTTCATATTCAATGGAAAACTTAGCCCCTATTTTAATTTTATTCAACAAACACACCTATGGTTTTTTATCAAGAAGGGTGCATTCATGATTAATGCTATCCTTATGTAGAACAAGATTTTTTTTTTAAGTGTTGTAAAGCTCCTCAAGTTTGTATGAGCCTAAGTAAAGGGAAGGGTTTACATTGTAGCCTATAGGACAATACTAAGAGAAACCAACAAAAATGAGAACAATTATATAAGTATATATGCATCTGTATCTAACTCTCCTTACAACAAATTGTTGAACATAGGTTGCCATTAATGTCAAAGGTTGTCAAACACTTTCACTAATATCATTAATGTCAAATGATTAAAAATAATGTAGGAGTACTATAATTATCATCATGTTCCCCTTGACTTATCATTTTGAGTTACAAAAGATTTATATAAGGTTTCATGCACGTTGTATGTCAGAAGTTTCAAAATGGTCTATGTTGCTAGGATACAAAATCAAGAAATATACATTATCAATTGTTGAGGAGCACATGTATGAATGCAATATTCTTGCAATATCATGCTTGCATCTATTCACTATAATAGTGGTGGTCCAGAAGTCTGTATCAACATGTTTTGGTATATTTTCTGGAAAGAGAGATTTCTCTAGCAATGCAATTATGGTTCGCATTTCTTCCATAAATGCAATTTTTCTCCATGATTTTAGAGGAGAGCATGTCTACACTAGTTCTATCACATTTCTTTGTTTCTAGATGATATGTTCAACATACAAAAATATTGAAGTGACAGAAGGTTCTCTGTGTCTATCTTCCAACCGGTTGGAGTTCAAGGAGTGTGTAATAACGACTAGTAGCATGTGGAATTTAGATCTTGCATATGGTGTTAAGATAGGACCTGATTAAGGATCTTGTTGTAGCGCACAACATCAAGTTATTTTTGGTGGCTAGAAATATTTTTTTTGGACCATTGTGTTACACGTTTCATGTAATTTGAATTTAGGTCCACCCTATGTTGTCCTAGCTATTTGTGGATCTTCGGTTGACATAGAAGAGTGTTAATGTAATTTCATGTATATAATTCATTGTTGCATGGATGTATTTTGTATGTCTATAAGTCTATGTCTATCTGAATGTGAATTACAATTAAACTTGTGCCAAGAAGAGTTGGTCCCAGGTGCAAATTGAAAAGGTGGTGAAGATAAAAGTCTCTAGTGTCTGCACCTATATCAGAAGATCATTTGTAGAGAGGAAGAGTGTCAGCAGTGAATTTGGCATGTGTGTGTACTTCATTAGAGATCCACAAGCTTTATCATTGTACTTTGGTAGGACTAGTGTTCTACCTGTTGCATTGTTTTAGCTTGGGATTGGTTTCTCTAGTAGTTTGGTGCCTACTTCAATGTGTAATATTCACTTGTACATTTCTGCATTATGAGATTGGATTTGGACAATAGATCCAAGCAACTATTCTCACCGTGGCTTTTTCCCAACTTGGGTTTCCACGTATATTTGATGTTCACTGGTGTGTGCTTTATGATTTTATGTTTACTTCCTTATGTGGAGTTTGCTAAGAATTTGGAATTGATTAGATCTACCAATTCACTCCCCCTCCCTCCCTCTTAGTAGATAGTGTCCCCTTGACAAATGATAATTTTACAACTATCCTTGGTCAATAGATTGATGTTGGTGTTGACATATAACAAAAAGAAATGAAAAAAAACTATGCATATTTAGTGTTGTTCTATTCTTATTCTCTAGTATGAATAATGTTGCTAGCACACACTCTCCTTGTTTGTAAGAAATCTCCAAAAAAATAAAGTAGGATTCCAGACAATGCTCTAGCCTTTTGAAACCCTACACTGCTTGGACAAAAATAAACAAGTTAAAAAGAAACTAGTGTCAAAAAGGCATATATATGGACTTTCTTACCATAATTAAGAGATTTATGTTCATCATTTTCAGTGTGGCTTTAACATAATTATCTGAATGGATAACCCTCTTTAGAAACTCCATTCTTTGAGGCTATGTTCCTTTTTAGGTTTAAGAGTGAGATTGATTGATTTACTTGTCATTGAAGTGTACACCCTTAGAGATTTGACAAAATCACTCAACCACCTCATGAAACATGGAATGATCTCCTTGAGTGTGGGCTTAGATGGTGCATATCAACCTCTAGAGAGGGTTGGTTCCCTTGGAACTTCACCTAATATAACTTATGCTACTGTTGCATGCTGAGAAAAGGGGTGAAAATGAAACAAGAAAGGAAACCTATGACTAATAAGGTGATGCACTAAGTTGATCTCAAACCTATTGTGTTGTGTTGGAATTTTTTTTTAAACCTAACACATACACAACTCAGTATTTTGTATTTCTTTGCAAAAGTATTTCATAACAATGTTTAGGTTGTTAAAGATTACATTTACAAGGAGCTAGGAATGTTATCACAACTTAAACTCTATTCCTAATTGCTTAACACAAGTTTTGACCTGCAAAAATGCATAATTTATGCTAAAAGGAAAGGAAAATAAGACATAAATCAAGGGGAAAAGATATTGCCACAAGATTAATTATCAAATATCCAAAATATTTGCACAATAAACAAATGAGAAGGTAAAATGGCATATTTTTTTGATAAAAAAGTGTTACATAGTGTTGTACATGCCTAAATATTCAGTTATAAAGCTGCTATAGCTTGAAAGAACTTGAAAAAACCAGTCGCAATGCAAAAATAAAGTGTAAGAACTAGCTAAAATATTCCCTTAAACTTCCTTTTATGTTGCTCAACAGTTTCTAAATGATAGGAACATGTGTTTGCATCAGCTTGTTGGGTCAAACCCCTTGGGCGTCCAAAACAGTTATTAGAATTTTCCAGCCCCTTAGATTGCTCCAAAAAGGTGTTGGAATGAATAAAACTTCATTCTTTGAGCTTGTCCATCAAACAATACTCCTTGAACAGCTCCTAGATGCTTGTAGCTACTCCAAACTGAGTCAAAACTACCTCCTATATTCCCTCAACCAATTGCACATCTTACCAATCTACCCCTAGATGCTTGGAAAGAACAATAACTACACTTTACTTCACCAAACTACCTTAACTCTCTCCCCTAGTTTAAAGGACATGTGAAAAATGGTCTTGAAAATGATTAAATTCCCTAGGAGGGCGTAGGATTTTTCCATTTGTCATATGTATTAAAGATTTTCTTTTTATGTTACTACTACTGTCATTTGTTCACCACTTTATGCATATCTCCTTTCAATGTTTAGGATGATTTCCCTTTTTTACATATAGTTGTTTTCACCACAATCATGAGATTTATGTCTGTCCTTCTACCATTGGACTATGACTATCCTTTCTCATACTTGACCTACCAAAATAGTGTCACCATTACTTGTGATGGTCCATAATTACTAGCTTTATGATGACTATCAAGGCTATTTCACTTTTGTGCCTTGTGACTGTGATCCACAATATCATTGTGTGGAACACTTACAAACCCAACAAACTCTCTTTGTTAGTTGAATTATCCACCTTTGCTGACTCAACAAATGGTAGAACAACCAACTCATCAGTTTTAGTTGGAACCTCAACTCCGTTGAGCTCTTTGGTATTGAAATTAAACTCATTGATGCTCATTTGTATGGCTCCTATGCCAACTTATTTTGACTTCCCTTCATATTTCATTACATAATGTTGTATTTTCATTCAAGGTGACCTTGGCTATGGATTTAGAATCTTTGTGATACTACCTTGTCCTTGCTTTGTGATATTTTGTCATATCATTTATGGTGTTCCTTTATGGTTATTTAGGCTGCATGGTGCAACAAGAACCCTCCTTCAATGCAATATACATGACATAATCCTTGAAGTACCAGTCATAAGAGACTAATGTTTGAACTATCCTACACTTTACTTATATACTCTTGTGAGCTGCCCCTATGAATCACACAGTTCACTACCTTCTCTACCCATTCTTTTGTGCCTTAAACTATGATCACTATTTTTTTCTTTATCTTCTTGAAATACAATTGTCCATAAATTTCTCTTCATGAGATGATTGCACCCTATTTGATGAAGTCACTACTGTCAAGTCATTTCAACGCCTCAGATGGGGTTTTGAATTATTAAAAGCTTGTATTTCAGATGAAATGGCTTCATTTGCTTGATGATTTTATTTCATGATTATCATCTATATGTTGCATTTGGATTTTCCTTTGTTGATGTACGAATATACCTTTGTACATTCACAATCTTCTTGCTGAAACTTCATTTATTGCACGGTCCCTTAGAAAGTTTCATGCACAAAATTTTGTAGGTTTCATGCTTTGTCCTTTCATGGATTTCACAATGATTGTTGTCCTTTTGACTTCACATACTTGTTACCATTGTTTGGTATTTCCCTATCTTCCTAAAACTCTTCATGATTTTGACAAGGATCTTTACCCTTGTCACGATGTCCAATTGTGTCAAGACTAACACACTTTTATTCATGGACTTGACACTTGATGGATCTATCAATTGACACTATCTTTGCATAATAATATCCATGTCCTTGTTCTATATGAAGCACCATCTTTGCTCATTATGTTGGTAATTATCTTCCTATGGATTAATCAAACCATGACCTCATCACTTCACACCAATGAAGAAAAAGAGAAACAAAACACATATCAGCTAACACAAAGAACCTATAAAAAGCCTTATATGTTTGACATTAGTAACAAATATCATAAGGTTTTATGATAGTCCTATAGAAGTTTTCTTCTCACTATTTATGACAATGTCTTCATCCTAATGGCTATAAATACCTCCTTCATGCCTTTTAGGCATATGCCAAGGTGGAGCTTCCCTGGCCCTACAATGATGTGCTACCTTATTAAAGGTTGTCCTCTAACTCTGATTTGAAGCTCTGGCCTCAGGCATTAAGGTTTTTCATTCTTGAATATCTGCCATCTATACACCTACAACTATGTTTTCATTGTGCTTCATTTGTATTTTGTGCATTTTTGCTATGATTGTTCTTCAGACTTTGGAATTTTAACCCCTTCCAGATGCTGAAGAAAGTTCACATGCTCCTTAGACATCAACCTTGTTTTGCTATTTCCATGTGAATCCTCCTCCTGATCTAGTTTTTCTCCTCCAACATCGATCTTCTAAGACATCCATATCCATTCCTCCCATATACATATATGCACTACTAGCACTTGTCTACTCCATCTTAAAGATAGCAATTTCATTACATGTAACTAGAACTTGATTGGAAGAAAGGATTTTTAGATTTATTTGAATCAACATTTTTTGAAACATAAATCTTTTTTTTCTTAATTAAGAAGATTTGATCCTTTCTCTAGGGCTAGTTTCAAGGTCAGTTCTATTGATATTTTCCATTTATGGCCATGTTTCAAGGCCTTTTCCATATTTTTTTATCAAAATAATCATAGTGGCTATTGTAATTATCTATATTGTGATCCACATACCCAGGGAAATGACTCATGTGAAGTTATTCATGAGTCCTTTCCCTGGGTATTGGGATCACAAGGCAGATAATTACAATAGCTACTCTGATTAATTTGATAAAAAATATGGAAAAATGCTTGAAACATGGCCATCAATCACAAATATTAATGGATCTAGCCTAAAAAGTAGCCCCATAGATAGGATGAAATCTTCTTAATTATGAAAAAAAAGATTTCTATTTTAGAATGTTGATTCGAATAAATTTGAAGATCATTTTTTCCAATCAAGTTCCAATTACATGTAATGAAATTGATATATTCAAGAAGGTGCAAACAACAACTAGCAGTGCATATATGGATATGGGAGAAATGGATATTGATGTCTTAGAAGATCAATGTTGGAGGAGAAAAACTACATCAGGAGTACGATTCACATGGCAGTAGAAAAACAAGGTTGATGTCTAAAGAGCGTGTGAAATTTCTTCAACATCTAAAAGGGGTTGAAGTTTCAAACGAAGAAAAATCATAGCATAGATGCACGAGGACAAATGAAGCATAGTGAAAACCTAGTATTAGGTGTATAGATGGAAGATATCCATGAATCACAAACCTCAATTCTTGAGGATAGACCCTCAAATTAGAGTTAGAGGACAGTCTTCAATAAGGTAGCACATCATTACAGGGGCAGGGAAGCTCCATCTTGGGAAGGACAATAATCACTATGAAATCCATGAAAGGATAGAGCATGAAACCTACAAAATTTTGTGCATGAAACCTTCTAAGGGACTGTGTAAGAAATGAAGTTTGAGCAAGAATATTGTGAATGTACAAAGGTATATGCATGCATCAACAAAGGACAATCCAAATGCAACATATACATGACAGTCGTGAAATACAATCAACAAGCAAATGAAGCTATTTCATCACAAATAATACAAGATTTTCATAATTCAAAACCCTATCTAAGACCTTGAAAAGACTTGACATCAATTACTTGATCAAATAGGGTGCAATTATCTCATGAAGAGTAGTTTATGGATAATTGTATTTCAAGAAGATAAATGCAAAAATAGTGATCACAATCTAAGGCACAAAAGAAGGGGTAGAGAAGGCAGTGAACCCTATGATTCATAATGTAATGTCCCCATTTTTTGTGAGCATAAGTTTTCAGAGGGATTAGCCTATTTCCTGATCCTCGTAGGCTAATGGCGTTGTTTAGAGGGTCTTGTTTGTCAGATACCTAGTCAGTGGATGGTTTCCATTCTTGGATTCAGTTGAATTGGTGAAATAAGGAGTTTCTTAAGATATAACGTTTAATTATTATTAAAGGAAACTTTAATGATAATTATTATTTTATCTTATGTTATAACGTCATATACTTGAGGGGTCATTTGTCATTAAAAGGGGGCCATTTCAGTTTATTATTTATTAGGTCATATTTTAAAGTACAAACAATATATTATTTTAAATGATTAAAAAGAAGCTTCTAGAAGGATCAACCTCTTATTGGGGAAAAGGTATAAAAAGGGGGTTAGCCAAGCTTCTTGTTAGGACACCAAATTTGTACCCTATTTGCTAAGCTTTTCTAATTGCACTCAACAGATTTGGACTAACATTGGACTGCTTTCAGGTTGTGGGTAACCTATTTGAAAGCAGACCTCCAGTGATAAGGGCTGGCTTCCCCTTTTGATGCCACCTAACTACTTGATCTTCTAAGATAAGGGTAAGAGTTTGCATAAACTAAAATTGATATTGAAAATAAACTAAGGTGATACACCAAAACAACCTAGACTTGCTAATAGCCTTGCATACTCAAATTAATATTTCAAAGCTAACTCACACAATTCCCTATCCAATGCAGTTCACATCAATAATTTATAAAGAGGTCTATAACAATGTTCTTAAAAGAAAAAGATAGATTTCACAATCAATAACACAACTAAACAACACAATTTATAACCTGTAAACATACATTTTCTATCAAATGGATGCATGAAACATGGGACAAGTTGTAAGGAAAATTACTTTTTCACAAAAAAGACTAATCAACCATTAATGACACACCACAAAACATGAAGAGAAAAGGTAACAATGCTCCAATCTATTAAATCAATGTGCTTACTGTATATTAGGTATGTCTGAGTTACAATGTAACTTCATGAAAAATAACTCCAAGAGAGTAGCTATCCTCCTATTGAAAAAGAAAGAGCTCCCTTCAAATGTCCAAAATGAACATATTTAACTAACACCCACCAAAAACCTCCAACACAGGTCCTTCTAGAAGATTCTAGTTGGATAAAACATAAAAGGCCCCAAAAGAATCTTCTAGAAATCTCCAAAATGCCTTCTACATGGAGAAAAAACAAGCTAAGTCAATAGCCATCCCAAAAGTGTGACAAAAATATCTCCAGCTGGCCTCATTCCCACTAAAAATAGTCCAAACAACATCACACATGTCCCACACCTCTGCAAATCATCATTGGTCCTATTTCAACATTTGAACACATTCCCCATCATGCAATATGTATGTTTCTGAAAACTCATGGATTTCCAAGCATTAAATATAGTGATTTTGTTAAGTGATTTATAAAACATCAATTAACAAATCACTTTACAATTAGGCTCAAATCAAAAGGGGCCCGCCATTTTTCTATGTTACATTAGGATTAAAGGGCACAATAAAAGTGATTTAAAAATCACTTACATGATATTTTCAGATATGGAATAAAATGTAACATCAAATGCTATGGAAAAGCTTTCAAAAGCTTCAAAGGAACTTTGACTATCAACTTACCACCCATATTCTCCATTCTTCCCACACATTTCATAATCACATGGTTTGCAAAGGCACATAGTATCAATATTACTTGGCTAATAAGGCCGACCTCCAAGACTCTTGGAAAAAATATTCCAAGTCACATGATGTTGGAAAGACAAGGCATCACTTAAGGGTCTCATGGCAACACATTGTCAATACACACTTCAGCATAAGTCAAATAAGGGAAGAAATCCCTAAGGCATAAAATGCCTAAGTGATAACACATGACATAGTGAAGACTTAACAAAGCTTTTCAAGTGGGAAAGTTTATAAGGCATGAAATGCCTAAAGGGGAACACATGTTTCAGCCCCATTACATTTCTCATGTGTTGATTTTTTTAAAACAAGGGATAAGAATCCCATCGAAATGCAAGGAGGTCAAACCCTAATTATCAAAATACCGAAATAATGAGGAAACACCATCGTTCGGTCGTGGAACATTCCAGAACCAAGATGCAGCCGCCATGGGGTTTCATTGTTGAGCTCTGTGATGGTTTCCAGATTGGTTTATGGGAAAAAACTTGATGAAATCTATAGAAAAAGAATAGGTAACATGATTTTTCTTAAACAAAAACTGTATTTCACATCATTTCGAAGGCTATTTTATGCATTGAAGTCGCGGTTGTGGCAATTTTCTAATCATTTTGTTGGTTCGTTTCTTCTCTGTGGTTATTCATCCTTCCTTAGCCGCCATTGGGGACTTTATGCAGCTCAAATGGAAGCCTTTTGTATGAAATTTGCTTGCATACCTCAATAAAAATGGTTGACCTATTCAGGTGAGCTTCTTTTCGACCCCTATCTTCTGATTTTAGTAAGTATAGCTCATTTTGAGCCTCCATTGAAGCATACTCAACAAAGAATGTTAATTTCTCTCTGCATTTTGCATCTACACGAAGAAACCCCACATTTTTTCATTGTTTTTGTGGGAAAAATGAGCATTCAAGCCGCGGCCAAGAGAAAGAACTACTGGCCTTTGTTGACATTTTAGTATTTCTTCATGATCATTCATTCAAAACTTCTGAATACTATATGGGTATAATTCAAGGGCTTGCTGCATCTTTTCCATTATTTGTAGATTTTACAAAACACAACATTTTGATTTTCCTGTAAAAAAAATGAAAGAACATTCATCAGGGGTCATCAAGGCCTGAAACCTCCATTGCTCTCTTCCACACATTTTTCATGGCTTTGTATTTATATGGTTTCCCTCTCAGAAAGATTTTGAGGGCTTCTTCCTTCCTATAGCAGATGCCCTAGAGTTACATCTCTTGTAGAAATTTGAGGGCTTTGCTCTTTCTATTTGTTGTTGATTCTTGAAAAAAATAAGCATTGTTGTTTTTATGATGCCATGTAATGGTAGCCAACTGTGCCATAATCACCTTTACCATGATATGATTGTGTGAGATCATGATGTGAATGAGATTTTATGAGAGTTGGTCAGTTACAATAAGAGCTATCTTTTTCCACCATTCTTTAGGAAAATTCTGCCTTGTAAAGAGAAAAACAACCCCTTTGAAGGTTGCTTAATTTGTAGTTGTATGCAAAATTAAATAACATATTTTTGAAGGCTCCACCAGTTGATATCTTTGTACTTATACCTGTGTATATTCGATCAAAAACATGAGGGACACCACAAAAAAAAATTGGTTTCAACTCTATGATATCCTTCACCAAAAGCTTCACATTTATGATCTCTGGATACAGAAGCTTCTAGTTTTACGAATGGGGCCAGGAATTCCAGTGCTTGGAAAAGAAGAGGTCATTATTTTATCCCATTACCTACTTTGAACTCTTCAACAGAAGAAGCAACATTTACAACATCAACACCAACTAATTTTTCTTTTGCAAAGCCCTTAACATAAAACACATGAGAGTTTGGATAACTCAGGCTTATCAAAGAAATCAATCTAAATGCCTCAAAGAGAAAGGCTGCCTATGACAGGGGCCTCAGACTAGTCAAATCTAGTACAACATAGTTTTCAAGTTGCATGCATGGCACTGTAGAACCTAAGCTAAGATTTTATGATCCCTTCCATTATAGATTTTAGACAGTATATAGCCTTTTCTTTGATCAATGATTATCCATTAAATGAAACAATTCCTAATGTTAATCAAGAAAATGTGACAATCTTCGATAGCTAGTATGTATTCCAGTGTGTGAAGGTTGCAAACATTTATTATGTACAATATCTCAAGTTCCAGCTTAAGGAGGGTAAACGCACCATCGCACCCATTTTGATGATCATTCCAACACCTTTTTGGAGTAGTTTAAGGGGCTGAAAAATAGTGATAATTGTTTTGGACGCACAAGGGGTTTGACCCAACAAGCCCATGCAACACACATGTTCCTATGATTTAGCAACTGTTGAGAAACATAAAACCAAGTTTAAAGGAAATTTTTTGCTAGTTCTTACACTCTAGTTTTGCATTGTAATTGGTTTTTTCAAGTTCTTTCAAGTTGGAGCTGCTTTGTAACTCAATTCTTAGGCATGTACAACACTAACACTTTTTGATCAATAAAAAAATTTATTTCACCTTCTTATTTGTTGTTCATTGTGCAAATCTTTTAGATAGTTGATAAGTAATCTTGCAGCGATATCTTTGCATTCCCACCTCCCAAACTTGTGGTGGTAATCTTGTGGTGATATCTTTGCAAATCTTTTAGATAGTTGATAAGTATGCATTTTTGCAGGTCATAACTTGTGTTAACCTGTTAGGAATAGATTTTGAGCTGTGATAGCATTCCTAACTCCTTAATGTTATCTTTAACACACTAAACCTTGTTATGAAATACTTTTGCAAAAACATATGAAATACAAAATAAATTTCATTTCATGTTTCCTTTTCACCCCTTTTCTCAACATGCAACAGTAGCATAGGTTAGATTACGTGAAGTTTTGAGAAAACCAACCCTCTTTGGAGGTTGATCTCCACCATCTGAGCCTACACTCAAGGAGATCATCCCATGTTTCATGAGGTGGCTGAGTGATTTTAATAACTCTTGGCAAGGCTGCACACTTCGGTGACAACATTACCATAGAAACAGAGTATCCAAACATATTTAGAAAATCTAAATATATTAAATAACAACAAATAAATACATTCAAAAAATATATTATAAAATAAACGAGGTTGAACCCTTGAGGCAAGGCCAACCCTTTTATGGGCTCACCCCTATTAAGGGTCCAATGGCCATCATAAGGCTTTTGGTTCACCTCCTCCACAAAATAAGGCAAGTAAAACAAAGCCCTGGGCTCATTTATCTAAAGAGAAGACATAAGATTTTTTTTAAAAATCTAAAAATAATAGTAATTAAACTATTCATGAAGTGAATTGGTAATTCTTACTTCCTTGTATTAAGAAGAATGGAATATTACAATATATAGCAATGACAAAGCACTGTAGGCATTTATGAATCTAGCTACTGCAACTAACTACAACTGTAGACATTTAAGATGTCTACCAACCACTACCTACTCACTATAGAAGACATTTACGATGTCAACTAACTAATTACATTTAATATTAACCATTAACTATACAAAGATATATTTTTCTAAGACCCTCCCTTAATGGTCAATCTTTCAACAATACAAAGTTGCTCCCTAAATTTGACAAACTTATCTGGGCTTAGAAACCTGGTGAGAATATCTGCAATTTGATCCACTGTTGGAACATACTACAGTTGACAGAATATACTGTAGTTGAACTGATCTGTCTTCTACTAGCTTTTGGATGTAGTGACAATGAAGCTTGAAATGCTTGGCACGTTCATGGAAGATTGGATTTTTGGCCAGTTTGAGCACCCCTTGAATATTAGTGTACAACGGAGAAGGTCCTACTTGTGACATGTGCATGTCAGAAAGCATCATGTGGAGCCAAACTACCTCACATGTTGCCTTAACTATTCCTCGATATTCAACTTCAGTTGATGAAAGAGCCATTGCCTACTACTTCTTGCTGGTCCATGTTACAACACCTATACCCAAAATAAAAACATATCCAAAAGTATATTTTCGGTCATCCACTAAACCTACCCAATCAGAGTCTATATAACCAATCAACTTTGGATCCTTGCATCTGCCATACAGAATGTCATAATCTAAAGTTCCCTTAGCATATGTAAACACTCTCTTCTGTGCAATCCAATAATCAAATTTTGGAGCTATCATGAAGCGAGAAATGTAGCTCACTACAAAATTGATATCAAGTCTAGTGGTAGTGAGGTAGATGAGTCTGCCCACTAGTTGCCTGAAGTAGAAGTCTCCCTATCAACAATGCTACAAGTGGACGAATTGAAAACAACATCCAACTGAGGAGAATGCCTCATGATCTAGCTAACGGAGAGAAGATTATGTTCCATGCCTCTAACATAGTAGACATCAAGAAATATTAAATTTATCCCTCCCGAGTGAAACTGGAAATTTCCCTTACTAGCAACTGTGTACTCTTCGCCTCCTCCAAAAATGATAGAATCAAAGAATGGTTTGAATATTGTGAACCAATCCTGACGATGAGTAAAATGTCGTGAAGCCTCAAAATCAATATACCAAGCAGAAGATTGTATTGAATCTACTATTCTCTTGGCCATAAATGCATAGAATGTAGATTCTTTCGGCTCAGAGTGCTCTGAAACATTTCCCTTTTGTTGAGACCCTGCCCGCTTCTTTTTTTCAGAAGCTAATCGAACTTGACAATTAGCCTTCATGTGACCATATTGATGGAAATAATTGCACTGAATGTTCTTCTTCTTGCTATCCTAAGAAGAACTAGAACCTTTCAGCTAAGAAGATTGAGCCTTCCCTTTTTTTCTTAGTAGAAGATTTGGCAAAGAACGCTTGCTCTGTGGAGGTAGAACTGGTACTGTTCCCAAACTACTATCTCCAACAATCCTGTTGTAGAAGCTTGTTACACAAGTCTGGAAACTTCAAATCAACATTTATTGAAGTAATATTCAACGTTTCAATGAAATTCTCATAAGATTTTGGAAAACTCTTCAAAGTGATGACGACCATGTCCTCTTCCTCCATTGTTCAACCAATCACCTCCAATTGATCATGAATGTCCTTAATATTTGTCAAATGTTCCTATAAGGACATTTTCTCATCCATCATGATGGAAAAAAGCATGTACTTGAGAAAGGCTCTACTTTTGTCAGAGGTTTTATGAAGGGCCTTCAAATGATCCCAGATTTCTGTAGCAATTTTGCCAGACAATACCTAAGGTAGTTGATCATTTGTGACTGAGAGTTTGATGATCATGAAAGCTTCTTAGTTGCATTCATCCCATTTGTCTCGGTCCTTTCTATCTACAGTAGGACGAGTTGAGCTCCCTAAAAGGACTTGATTGAGGCAACGATATTCAAAGATCATAATCATGCGCTGCTTCCGGGTGTTGTAATTCTTCCCATTGCACTTCTGGCTACTTTTGAGCATTATATTTGTCAGAGATGCCATCATGTACCCTGAAGTCAAACTAGTGAAGGCACAAAAAATACTGCACTGAAAACAAAAACAAGTTTCGCAGGACAAATTTTAAGGCAAAAATAAAACCCTAGCATAGATTTCAAGGTATAAAACAAATGCAGAGTTTTCAAGACAAAACCCAAAAAAAATGAAGAATACCCAAAAAAAATTGGCAGCACCCACTTGCACAAATTTTGAGGCATGGAAAACAAGGTACCCAAAAAATCAAAAGACAACCTAGTTGAGATCTCGAAAACCCACCAAGAATCTACGATCAAAATAATTTTTCGGCTTAAAACTGAAGGTAAAAACTTTGGCCGATTTCACAGAGACCCTAGGTAGCCATGAAAATTCAAAAAATTGTAGAGAATTTAGGAAAACATGCCTAGCAGGAACAACAAAGCAAGGGCACAGATCGCGTCCATAATGGAGACAAGAATGCGGCCTAGAAAAAATAAAAAATCGTGCCCAAAAACGTCTGAAAAACACAACTTTAGAGGAGCAAAAAAACATATAGAAAGGGGCTGAAAAAACTCAAAGGAAACCTATCCAAATCCTTTACAAAATCTCTAAGAAATGTGTCCAACAAAGGGTTCACAAAATATGTGCCCAAGAGTCGAAATCGTGGCTAAAACAGGTGAAAACACACACCTAGAAAAGTTTGAAAGTCGTGCTCAAAATAAACACCCGCCCAGGAGCAAAAGAGACCACAAAAAAATCCACAAGTCTAGGGCACAAGTCTGCAAAAAAAAATACCTGTGATTTTTTCCTTTAACAGGAGCATGAAAATCTAAAACACTAAGCCACGATTTTTTCTTTTGCACAAAATCCCTCAATTTTCAGAATACAAAGAGCCACAAAAATTCAAACTTCAAGAGCTTTTAAAATTTTTCTTTCAAAATTTTTTAGAAGATTAGTTTTCAATCACTTGGGCTCTGATACCATGTTCATGAAGTGAACTGGTAATTATTACTTGCTCTTATTAAGAAAGAGAGAAGAGTACAATATATAGTAGTGACAAAGCACTATAGGCATTTATGAATCTAGCTACTTCAGCTAACTACAACTGTAGACATTTAAGATGTCTACCAATCTCTACCTACTCACTGCAAAAGACATTTAAGATGTCAACTAACTAATTACATTTAATATTGACAATTAACTATACAGAGATATATTATTCTAACATAGACCCTCAACAAATAATTTTACCTAATAGAAAATGAATGACTACCATATGGTAGTCATGTTGGCTCGTTCTACCTACACAGGCCTACAAAATTTTCTTAGGTATGAGAAGATTTTCACAAAGGAAATGATAATCCTGCAACTAATAGAATAAAACCAAATAATAAAAAGAAAGTTTAGGGTCAATAGATGTATGTTTTAAGGTTTCATAAGCTATTTTCTTTTGGTGATTTTAAATGAAATGTTCAATCAAAATAATGACACTAGTTTAAGAATAAGTAAGAATATAATTACAAAAATAAACAACAAAAAAAGGAAAAAAGGGGGGTCAATAGCTTTGCTCGAATGTCCTTGTTGGGAAAGCATTTTTTTAGTTATCTTATCTTACACCCCCTTTAACTTTTTTTTTACAATTGCCTCTCTGTTTCACAAGGATCATAGTATTCAACATTAAAAACCATTAATCTATATTTGTACAATAGTAATATATGGCATGATGGATTAATCAATTATCATCTCAATAATTTATAATTAACAATCAAAGTGGTTATTAAGATTACTTGAGAGTATCAATATTATCATGTGTTAGGCCATCAAAATTATTATATGGGTTTAATCATAAACATTTAGTTGTGTTGTGGTTGTGGTTCTATTTTTACTGATACTCTAATTGGAAGAATGAGATAATGGTAGATATAGCCACAAAATTATCATCATAACTTCCTTAATAGTATCACATTTAAAGCCATTAAGTTTGCAATGGTATATTGGATATTTCTATTTATGACACACAATGAGATAGTCACCTTCGCCCCCCTTCCCCCCCCCCTCACACCCCCAATTAAATTTTGTTAACCATATGTAACTAGTGTGGAAGCCTTGTTAAGTAAAAAAGAAGAAGAGGGGGGTGAATGTTGCTTACATTGCATCATATTATCATGGTGCAAGATACTAAGTGCAAGTCAATAGAAAATATAGGGTTAAGCCTACAAATATTATATAAGGATGTGACCTCATGGAAATTGTTTATATAAGTTGTATGAACTAATGTATAGGTGTACACAATTCTTAGAAGGTAGAAACCCCACACTTATAATCAAGTTGTTGCACATTTTATGGCAAGGTCAATAGAACTAAGTAAAAAAAATAAAAATTCATGTTTTATTACCATGGTTTATTCTCGTGACAAGTGGGCATCATAGTACAAGACTCATATGTTGATCATGCAATGTGTAATTCATATTAATGCGGATAGGCGTGTAGGGTTCAATGTAATTTTTTGTAATTGATTATGAATTTATGACCATCTTTATACCATATCTTGTCCTAAATAACATATTAGACCTATTAGAGGATAATTATCTACCAATTTTGATAGTGAATTCTCTAGATAAGAAAATAGCCAATAAGGTAGGGAGCTCTATGATTGTTGTCTTACAACATGGTGCAACCAGAGCATACATGCAAGGTCAAATTTAGGTCCTTAATGACTCTAGTGTCTTAATATTAGTTTTGTCTAGTTGCACGACTTCCTTAGTCACGGGTTCATATTTAATTCCAAGAAGATCAACTACTTTCTTGGGAATAATAGAGTTTTTGAAAAGGAAAAAACATGTTTTACAGGGACCTGAAACCACAAAGTTAAAACAAACAAAGATAGAGCATAAAAAGTCCAATCAAATAGACAGCTGTCCCAAAAAGGAAATGACAACAAAAAGAGACAACAGGGTCCAAAAAAAGGACTGCCAAAAAACCAGAAATGACCACAGCAGCACTACTCCAAGGTGTTCATCAATTCCTCGGCTTCCTTTTCAGCTTCACTCATATCATGTAACCCCTGCCTGGCTATTTTATTGGTAGCTCTAATTTTGATGTTGATAAGGCCTATTTGGGAATAATAGAGTTGATAGCCCTTAAATCTATCATTTAATTGTGAAATATATGATCCCCAATAATTAAAGATAAATAGAAGGGTGGTGACTTACTGATTTTTCTTGAATTCCCTTCCTACTTGAGTTGTGCAAAGCTGGTTGGAACTATGCCTCCTTGTTTTGTTGATGTATCATTTGGTCACTTAAATCCCTCCAAATCTTGTTGCAATTAAATTCCTTCAAGATGGGATAGATGAGGCCTCCCATATGATGATGTTCAAGTTAGCCTTCTTCCTTTGATCAACTATATTAAAAGGAACATTGCTAACCTTCAAGGGAATTTTTGGAACAACAAGATCCAACTTTGCTAATGACCTATTTGGAGTCAATCTTGTGTTTTATTTTGTTTCACGACAGTTTGATCTAGCTGTAACACCCTTGCATTACGTATTGTACCAAAAAATGTAGTACCATGGAGAGGTTGAGAGGTTGATGCTACACTATCAACACCCAATTGGTTCAAGCCACAAAATTTTGTTTTTCTCTATTTAAAAAATGTAGAATCTCCTGATATGTGACCTTGTCTACCCATAACTCCTTCACTTGCATCAAATTCCATGAAGTAGAAGGTTCATTTTGAACCACTAAAGTTTACATACACTCACCATTTTGACACATTATGATTATGTGGCTGATTACATGGATGACACCAATCCTTTCTTGGGCAAGATTGTTTTGTTGAAATAGGAGCTTTTGACATGGTTGTAGTAGCTAGGTTTATAGTGTTCAATGGTTTAACATAATTCCATTGTTTTTACCATTGATATGGTTGGCTATTTTATTGGTAGCTCTAATTTTGAGGTTGATAAGGCCTATTTGATATTTCAAATATTCCCATCAATTAATATTGACTCCTTTGAAAATTTGTAGCTTGACATCATCTTCACCTTGAATATTATCAACCTCCTTGTTACGAGTGTCTCATGGTGTCCTAGAGTTTACATTAAGAATATTTGCGGCACCTTTGGTTCAAAGCTATGACTCCAGTAAGAAATTAAAGTGACTAATTTGAAGCTACAATGGCCAGCCATAATAACCATAAGAAAAATGTTCAATAGAGCTATTCACTCATAATTTCCATGAACTTATATACAACATCCTTTGTATTCCCGATTAAACATTCAAAAATTGGCACAACCAATGAAATACTTGACAAAGCACATATTGTAACATTTAGGAGGATGTAATTAACACCACCGATATACTGGAGAATGTGACCTTAACAATTAAACTTCCTTTATGGAGTGCAAGCCTGAAAAATTGATTCAATCGATCATTCCTTGTGTTGTTGTAAACCCTCCCTTAGCCGATGACTCGACAAGCTTAAGAATATATGATTCACCCCCTTGGGTTAATTCAATCTTTAATTGCAAAGCTTCATAATTGTCTTGTGTATTCATCAAGGACTAGATTTCTTTTTATGATAGTCAGTGCCTAAGAATAATTCATTCATGTCTCCCAAAACTTAGCCCGTTTCATATAATTGCAGCGGGTCTAACCAAATGAAAATTGAATATAAAATATGCTTAAATTTAACTTCAGTGCAATAGTTCATGCACAAACCTGAATTCTGATGACTCTTAACTGAATTATATGGAAGCTCAAGCTCTATATGATAGAGTATGGTCACCTCAATTTGCAGACTTGGAGCATCTAGAAATCACCAGCTTGAACTCATCCAATCTCTTCTTCAAAGACTACACTTTTTTATTTTTTTGCTTTTTCTAAAGATTCACAAACTTTGAAAACTTCAATCATTTAGTACCAAGCAAGAAACTATATATCTTCTCCAGCTATTAGTCAAGGAAAATCTTTCATTGTCGAAGCCAATCCTCTTTCAGAGGTCACCCCACCTCAGAAAGGTTGTGAACCACGTCCACCAACAAAACTTGTTCCAAAAACCCAAAATCTAACTTGCTAACAATGAGCTCCTCCATTCTTTTATTCATCTCCTCCTTGTAACTCCTGGTGACTGTTCAAATTCTCCTCTTTTTGCCTTTTAGTTTTAATTTTGTCTTTTTTGAGAATTCACTTTTTAAAAGTAACTCAATTTATTTATTTAACTTTTCTAACTTAAGTTACTTTTTCTCAACTAAATAATTAATTTAAGTGTCTATTTTAATTTAGCCCTTTTTGACAACATTAAATTAATTATTTAATTGCAATGTTGACTTGAAATTTGGGACATTACAATGCCTTACCTAAATAAGTTGAAATTACTAGAAAAATATCATTACCAAACTTTTATATCCTTGGAAAATCTGAAGTCTCCTCACTTCAAATGAAGTCTCTTGGAAACACTCATTTGGATGTGACCCTCCAAGAAAAAATACATTTCTTTTGGGCCCTTTCCATTGACCTTTTGACTCTAATTGGAAAAACACACACTTTTCATGACTCACCACTTTTCCATCACTAAGTTTGTTGTTTCAACTTCACTTTGACAAAGACACCAAAATGAAATGCTTTTCAGATATGTCAACTTTTTTCCAATTGATCATTTTTAAGCATGGATATGTCACTTCTTGATACTTAACCAATGGGCGAATGTAATGTCCCCTTCCTAGCTAATGGCTTGAGGAACAAGGTTATCCTATTAATATGGTTTCTGTAGGCTAACGAGAGGATTAGGGAATCTTTCTAAGAGGTTTCAGGACTTGTCCTTGTTACTTACTATTTTAGAAAGTGAAATTTTAGATCAGTAATGACATACTTGCAATTGATATTGGTCATGGGACACTCTCGAGTGGTCATTTGGATATCTAGGCCAGGATTTATGGATTTATTAAGTCACATTATTTAATAATATTCTATTATTAAGTGATTTAGTGATTTAATGTTATAAAGTGAAAGTGACTTTATTAAAAGAATATCTTAAGTCACTTTATAAAGTATTTAAGTGAAATAAGTCACTTTATAAAATATTTAAGTGAAATAAGTCAATTTATGAAGTATTTAAGTGAAATAAGTCACTTTATGAAATATTTAAGTCACATTATTTAATAATATTCTATTATTAAGTGATTTAGTGATTTAATGAACTATAAAGTGAAAGTCACTTTATTAAAAGAATATCTTAAGTCATTAATTTTGCATCTTGACCTCTCAAGTTCACACTTAGTCCATTGACTTAACAAAAAATTTACAATATATCAACACATAATATGAACCAAAATGAAAGATTTTAAATGTAGTATCATTAAAACCTCAAATCTATATCAAATCTAACCTTAGTTATAACAAGAAATCAAAAAACATAAATGAATAAACCAAAACAACCAAAACAATGTTACCCAAGTTTGACTATTGTTGTGCCATGGAGGTAGATTTGCTAAAAAATGGATGAAATGTGGTTGCTCAAACCATAAACATGACATTGCAAAGATTATAGATCCCCCTCTTAAAATGACTCATGAGAGGATAGATTTATAGGTTTGGTAGGATGAAGATCATCATTGAGATTTCATAAGACTTGAATGGCTTAGATCAAGCTTGTTGGGTAGTTGAGAGATGGAGGGAGAAGATAAATCAAGAATTATTTAACTTCAAATTGTCTTTTTCGGAGATATTTATCATATGTATGTCTTTTCCAGAGATAGTTATCATATGCATGATGACATATAAAAGAAATATTGAATTTATTTTTCATTGGTTATGAGGGGATTTAATTTAAATCACATGGAAAAATGACATGAATTAGGAAATAAGACTTAGGAGATTGATTTAGGACTTAGGGAGAATGGATCAGGATTTAAGGAGAATTTGATTATTAGGATAAATGATGGAAGTATGATCTAGGATATTTTTAGGTGTAAAATTTTCCCCTCTTCGAGTTGATATTGTGAATAAAAGAACCAATGCCATATCAAAGAAGAATAAAAATATAGATGTGATGTGATGGTGTAATGAAATAACTTGCCCAAGAAGAATATAATATGAAATATGCTACAGATACTTGATAATAATATGCCACTTAGAGGGGGATACCTCCAATAGTATTCAATAAGAACATAATACTCAACATGATGATGAAATAAGACTCACAACCTCCTATATATACCTAATTATGCCTAGGATATCACCTAGGCCAACCTAGATAGCCCTATATAAATCTTAGGCCGACCTAAACAACTAAATAACAATATACTAATGATAATATGACTTAATTAAGAGTTAAGATAGCCACAAGCCGACTATTCATAACCTTGTACGCTATGGAAGCAAGGGCATAACATGGCCCTCACCTTAACAAAAATGTTATCCTCAATGCAGAACAATTGTGGTAGTTTCTTCATATAATCTTCATCATCCCATGTGGTAACTTCAACTAGAAAATATTTCCTTATAATGAGGTAACTTGGAAATTTTGATGTCCTCATCTTCTTCATGTGTGTCTTGAAAATTAACTTCAGCTCCAAGATGTGTCTTCTCCCTTTGCATCAAGCTCTTGATGGTGATGAATGTGTTCTTCCTTTACTTGAACCTTTTGATGTGCCATAGAGGAAGAGGTGAGGAATAGTATATGGTACCATTTCATTAGTTGAATAGCTTGATTAGGAACTTCTTCTTCATTGTCTTTTCCTTTTTCTTTTGTTTCTTCTTCTTCTTTCACTTCTTTTGCTTCTTCTTCTTCTTCTTCTTCTTCTTCTTCTTTTGGTTCTCCTTATTCTTCTTCTTCTTCTTCTTCTTCTTCTTCTTCTTGGTTGCCTGAGACCTCCTTTCTTGGTTCATTCATAAAGGTTCTTAACATGCTTCGTATATCCGATATATCTCCTCCTAGGTCACACATATCCATCTTCATTGAGGAAATTTCTTACTTGACTGTACTGATTTCCTCATTAGGATCATTATCCTCTATTGCTACCCCATCCTTATCAGGAGTCTTCCTTGATGTGACAACATTCTGTTTGCCCCTTGTTGCAGGCCCCGTCATGATGGGAACCAATAATTTTGAAATAAATCACACAAATGAAACTTGAATTCTCTAAAAAATTTACTCATTAGGATTAATATCCTCTATTGCTACCCCATCCTTATCAAGAGTCTTCCCCAATGTGACAACATTATTTTTTCCCCTTGTTGCAGGCCCCATCATGATGGGAACCAATAATTTTGAAATAAATCACACAAATGAAACTTGAATTCTCTAAAAAATTTATTGTAACTTAGGGCCAAAATACCTCTCACACCTAGAAAAATCTCCAAGAAATAAGCAAATTTGCAACCTTGAGAGTGATATTTGTGGAAACCTTGATTTTTCAATAACTTGCTTAGTTATAATCCAATTTCTCCAAATTTTTTTATTGTAGGCTCCTTTAGTATGTCTTCAAAAACCCAATAAAAATTAGGATCCAATTCATAAATATGTGAGAGATATGAAGATTCTAAATAAGTTGTGTAGAAACCCTAATTCTATAATATTTCACTCAATTCTTCTCCAATTCTTTTGAAATCTAGACTGTAGCTTCTTTAAAATCCCCTTAAGAATCGGAAAAAATATTTCCAAAATCTAAAAGATATGCTCTTCCCAAAAATTTCCTCCAATATTGAGAAAAAAATATGCCTCTATGGTGCCAAGATCATGCTCTAATACCACTTGTAATGAAATAGCTTGCACAAGAAGAATATAATATCAAATATGCTACAAATAATTGATAATAATATGCCACTTTGAGGGGGCAACCTCCTAATTCACTTCTAGGGGGATACCTCCAATAGTCTTCAATAAGAACACAATACTCAACATGATGATGAAATAAGACTCACAACCTCCCATATATACCTATTTATGCCTAGGATATCACCCAAGCCGACCTAGATAGCCCTATATAAGTATTAGGCCAACCTAAACAACTAAATAACAATATAATAATGATAATATGACTTAATTAAGAGTTAAGATAGCCACAAGCTGACTATTCATAACCATATACACTATGGAAGAAAGGGCATGACATATCAAAGAAGAATATAAATATAGATGTGATGTGATGGAAAAAGGATGTGGCTAATAAAAATAAGGATGCGATAATGCCCCATTGATAGGATAAAAAAGTCTTAAGAACATGGTTAGGCTCTCCAAATGGATGAAAAGGAAAGATAAAGAAAGGTAGTTATATTGAATCAGTGTGAGCAACCTGATGTTTGATATAGCACTTGATGTTATGCACATGGGTATGAAGGTCAAGGTTACGTTGTGTCAAATGCATAAAGGACTGAAAGGTTCAAGAAAAAATATTTCTATAACACTATGATGTCTTTATGGCATGTATGTTGCAAGGATCAACATAGATGATAACACACACACAAGCAAAGCAATCAGGAATGTATAAAATGATTACAAATACAAACACAATTTTTTTGATTGTTAAAATAAAAATTAATGATTGATTAATTGATGATGATGATGATAACATTGTTGATAAGGGAACAATATACCCCAAGAATAATTCGAGAGGCTTGATAATGATATACCTTGATGATGATGGTTCATTGGATTGATTTAATTAAAATTTTGCAACAAGGTTGGGAATAAAATTATTAAATTCTTTCAAGATGATTGGCTAGATCACTTGTAAAGATGTGTGGAGAAGAATAGCTTGTAGTGGATTAATTATTATAGGATTTTGTTTGATTGATTAGGATGATTGTAGTGGGTTAATATTGGATTATGACATTGGGTTGCATTTGGATGGGATTATTGTCTCTATATGATAAATAATTACAAGGGAGCATCAAGTCTAGATACAAGGATGTCAAGTAGGTTGACTAAGGATAATTGGCTTAATGAATTGGAGGGGTGGATTAAAGGATTGTTGATAGTGAATCGAATGGAAGATTGATGGGTTACAAAATTACAATTAATGTGAAGAATATTATTGTGTTAAGAGTATTAATGACAGTGGATGGAAGGGAAATATGTGACCTCCAAGTACTATGTCACAAAGGAAAATATGGATCTAGAAATGAATTGTCATAATAAATAGTGACAACAAAAAACCAAATCACAATCACATAGTCATTCAATAAAGCTTAAGGAAATTGCATAAACAATGAATCAAACCCGCAATAACAAAATCATACAATCACGTTGCTTCTCTCCATTGTTCTTCAATTGTACCTTGAAGAATGGTGTTGAAGTTTCTCTAAAATTTGAGCACAAATCACTTAGAAATGATAATTATAGCATATACATACATGCATTTATATGTATACATATACATACATAGAATTTTATATATATATATATATATATATATATATATATATATATATATGAATGTATATATATTCTTGGATGGGGACCTGTGTTCCTTTAAAGTGAAACTCGTACTATAGATATACATGCATTTATATATATCTACATACCTATATATATTAATGTATATATACATGCATGTCTATATATATATGTGTAAGGACCCTTCTTCATACCATAGTCACAACCCCTTAATTTTAAGCTTATGATACTATGTTATTCATATTAAGTGTGCAACATAGAGATGATACAGGTCCATGTCGTGAATACTTCTATGATTGCGTGGCAAAATTGTAATAGTATTACATGCTTAGGTTACAATTACATAATGTTTACATACTTTGATTGTACTTACTTTTCGTATGTCATTTCTTCATACTATTATTTAGTTCTAACTATGAAGTAAAAACAAGCCATTATCACTAGTTGGATGATAATTCATTATTTTAGAAATATTGTTATTGTGTTTAAAATTTAAATTAAAAACTGAAGTAATAATAATTATAATTTTAGTGGGGATGTTTAGGCATGAGTTAATGGCTAACATTCTTAGTGTTTGTATTTAATTTTGGAGATAAATAATAATAATGAAAATTAGAAACTTGGTTATTGAAAACGTGATATTATTATGGGTTATTCGAAGGATAACAATAATAATTTGGGTGAATTAAATACAATGATAATATCACATTGTAAGTAATAATATCTCTATTCAAATTAAATAACCACAAAATTTGTAATGTTGTTGAGAATCAAAAAGTAATATTAATATTGAGTATAACATTCATATGGTTAAATTGGGGAACTTAAAATTAAGATAAAAAATGATAATGATAATTATAACCTTCCAATAAAGTTAAATATTATAATCATATTTTGACAATGAAATTATTACATATACTAGAAAGTGTTATAACAATAGCAAGAATTAATATTACAAATGAATAACTAAAGAAATAAAAATATGAGCTAACTTAAAAGCTGACATCTGACCATACTGAAGTAGTGGCGAGCAAATGGAATTAAATTCTCTAGCTACTCGCCACCCATGGATGTCTTTTCAAATCTAGGTTACGTAATTGGTTTTGTTTCCTGATGGGCATTCACGTTACTTCACCGAAAAATGACCCTTGCAGAGGTCGAGAGCCATGAGAATTAATGGAAGGATGGCCTCTGGGCAAGTGATTGTTGGGAAAATTTAATGAGATTTATTGTGTATGGTTGCTGCACATCGGAGAGGTTACGCTTCCACGAAGGAGGAAAAGAAAGAAAGAAGGTGGGGAAACTAGTCTTTTCATGGAGGGATTTTATTGTTTCAGGTGCTTGCTTACACTTCCACATTTTTTTTCTTCCATGCGTAGTAGGGCAGGTAAGAGAAAGGACTGGAAACATTACCTTCACAGTGGCTGGGGGGGTTAGATGTCCATAATTTTTGTTGGGAAGTCAGATTACTGGTTGAAGAGGATCGTATAGATAAGAGAAGACGACGCTCCTGTTGACAGGTTGTTAAGTAAACCAGAGGGGATAAGCTTTCTGTAGCGCAGGCGAGGAAGAGATAAAAGAAAATAGAGGTAAAAAGGGTGGGTGATTGAAATTATAGTAATAATAAAAGCAAGATGAGAATAGGGGCTATTGTGAGGTATGCAACAACAAATGTGGTGTTGCTGACTATTTTGAGTATGAGTGTGGAGGGATCCATATATACGTATGGTAGAGAAAAGTTCATCCCCATTGAAACATTTTGTTTTTGTTTCGCGGAGGTAGTGAGGGCCTGGGTACTTCATCTGTTAACGGATCTGAGAGTTCTTTCACCAAAGAGGATGCCGATAGACCTGTGTGGCTAGACTGTGCAAAATATTGAGGTATACGTTACTTGGAGGAGACCTTGCCTATGGTGGCCAGGAAAGAAGAAGGATTAGCGAGAGGTGGGCATGGGAAGCCAAGAAATTTCTCATTTTCGACCCACCAAAGAGTAACATTGTCAAGTAGGTAGTTAACTTCACATTTGATGGATGTTGGTTTTCTAAACTTATACAATATGGTGAATGTTAAGTAGATTGTCAATGTTCAAGGTGTTTGATTTGTTTTAAAATCACAATATTTAGGTCCAAAATATCTTAAAGATGTGAATGCAGAAAAATATTAGTTTCATGCTTCTGCAGTTCTGTAATAGATTTGTGATTTCCCATAATGAAGCTTGTGTGACCTGGTCATCTAAAATTCAACTTATAATTATGTAATTCTATCTAAAACTACCCACAGACCACTCCCGCATGAAATCTGTATTTGTTGAGTGTAAAACAATAGTAATAAATAAACTCTCCACTTCTCACTTGGAGATAAAACTGGCAGAGTTGTTTTATTATTGTTTTTGGGGTTCAAAATTGCTGACAAAGAAAATAAAATATCAGGTGCCATGGGAAGAGTGTGGGGTTCGATTCATCTGTGCAAAATAAGAAATGACGACTGTCAACATTAATACTTGCATTTGGCACCTCTGAGCACTTCAAAGTAAATACTATTAAATAATTCGACCCTTTGTCATGATGCGGTAGTGGTAGCTCACAACTTCATGCAAATGAACATCATTGTTGTGGTTGTTGGTAGAGGTTTTTTTTTAAACTTCTTTTTTACATACTTCTAAGTATGGCCTGATGAGTGTCAAAGCTGAACCCTTCTTGTGATGTTGGTTCTACAAGTATTGGCGCTCCCCTTGACTGCACAACCGTACATAGACTTGGAGTCTTTAATAGTATTCGTATTGGAATTTGTTTACTGACACCCATTATTGGAAGCTGACAAGTCCAAACAATACAATGTAATGTGATGTTCTAGAGCTCTGAATATATAATTGCAAAATATAGCTTGAGGGTTCAAATTCACTTTTAAAACAATTGTTTAAAAATAAATGCGAACATACACTTCCACTAAATATATAAAAAGTTTAGAATCTTAAAAAAAAATAATCACTCTTTTTTTTTTTAACAATCTGTTCACTGGAACATAAAAATGACAGGTTGTGGTCTGTTTGACTCAATAAAATTCTCGTAGTTAGACAAGTGCATAATCAGTAATTCTCTAATCATCCATCCATTAGTAATAATAATTCCACCATATATATAATAAAGTTCTCATGTCCTTTCACGCTGAGCTTTTGTTGTTCTTACAATTCATGTGGTCATTCGCACCTTAAGGAAGCCCCTCCATAAAATCTGGGAATACAGTGTATATTGTTATAGATTGCTATATTTGTGTTCTCCAGGAAGATCCCTAGCTGTTTTCATTTTAAAATACACATTTTTGGTTTGTTGTACCCTTTAGAGGAGAAACAAGATATGTACTCTGAGCTTTCAGCTTTTATCTTGAATATTTGTTTAGTATATTCCTTAAACTCTATATAATTTGCGTCCAAACAGTTCCTACAGGCAAAAGAGGTGGCTTATAATCATCAAAAATGTAGAAACATTCATGCTTGCCCCAATAAATAAAATCCATGTCGGCATTAAATTTTTTTTCTTACAACGCTTACATCACTAGTTTTAGTGCAATCTGAATTTCCATAATCACCTTTTGAATGCTTCCTTTGACATGGGTAGGGAAGATAGTAGAAGCAAAGAAGTAAACCTGCAACATTATAATAATTGTGTAGAATTTTATTTTGAGTCAAATATACTTTCCAATGAATTGTTCTGCTAAGTATTCTTCTTTAATATTTTTATAAACATTTCAATCTTCTCTACTTATTTTTAATTACTATTTACAATTTCTTGTTTATGAACCGTTGACAATGCTTAAGAGCAAGATTAATGAGAGAATCTGATTGATGTCTCGAGCAGTATAACAGACTATAAAAAAGAAAAAAGAAAAAAAGACAAATAGTGAATGTGATTTAAATAACATGCTTCTACCCTTCATTTTTCTATCCCATTTTGACTGTTAAATTTTAGGGCATTACAATATGTATGTATATTTGTACATACATACATATACATACATATCCACATATACATAAATACATATATACATACATATGTAGACATATATATGTATACATATACATATATACATATATATGTGTGTGTGTGTGTGTGTGCATACATACATATGTATGTATGGATATAGATGTATGTATATACATATATACTTTTGGCAGTTGTTGTCATTGATGTTAACACTAAGGAGATTGTTGGCAACTATTGACAACACTTGAATAATAAGTTGTTAGTCCTTGGCATTGGTTGTCTTTGTTATATTCAGTTTGGGCTAACATTGGTGATGGAGTTCATGGTTGAATTTCATGCCTTATCAAATAAAAGTTGTTGAAGTTCATACAATGCATCATTATTGTCAGCAAAGTCAAGATTTCACTATCATTTATTCAGATGAGGATTAAAAGAATTAAGATGAGGATTAGAAGCATGAATAATAATGGAGAGATGTTGTTGAAGGTCTATTGTATGTCTTATGCTCTCTTATGATGTTCCTAACAATATATCTGTTGTTGAAAGGAAGCTTTGGCCTTCGCAAGTTGCTTAAGTGTTTATAGTTTAAGAAGTTGCAATGAAGTCTATCTTGGGGAATGCTCTACATTCCTCAGTTGTTGTAGTTCTAGTCTTGCGGTTTGGTACTCAATGCTAGTACTCTATGTACATTGTGATCCTATCTTTCCAGGTTACTTGTGTTGCTAAGGAGGCTTCTATGAATTGCAAAAGGTTGACAGTGTCGTTGGTCGTGCAGACTAGCCTGAGAAATGCTATGCATTTCTTTGCATTGATATTTCTACTCCTGTGGCTTGGTGAATGTACTCAACTGTATGTGCAATGTCTCTATTCCATTTTTAAGTGTTGAAATGGTCTGCAAGTTGTTCTATGTAATACCCCTCCTCTTACTATTTGGGTTTATTATTTTTCTATGCGTTCGTTTGCTACTTGTGACTGTGATGATACTATTATTGTTTGGTTTGGTGGGTTGATTAGTAGACTATTGGTGATTATGCGTATACATATGACATTGTAGTTGGTGATGTTAGTTGATTTTCATAATTATATTATGATGCAGTGATTTTATAAATTATGTTATGAGATGAATTGTTAGTTTAGAAATGTTATTTTATCAGTTAGATTATAATTGTTAGGATACATGTGATGAAGGACGGTGTAGCATCACTCGTTTGCAAGTGCTCTGTTACGCTGCGATTCCTTCTCACAATGCAATGCTTCGATTTAATGCTTTGATTTTATATATATGTATGCACATGCACACGACTTCGTTTGTATGCAGGATTTGCAAGTACAAGTCTCGATTCCACCTGCTTCAGCAGGACAGGGTGAGCACCAATAGCCCAACGGTTAAATGTTGAAATAGAGGTGACGATGAAGTCATCCCGTCCCATGATGTCAGACCGTTTTGTTTGATTGGTATTGTTCATTTTTGTAATTGTCGTCATTTATGGTTTGTGTTTTGTGTTTTGACGTATTTTGATTTATGTTGGTACTTTATATGTTGTGGTGTATTCGATTTAAATGATGGAAATAATTGTTTTTCTTAATGTTAGAATAAATTGTATTTAAAATATTTAAATGATTTAATTATTTTTGAAAGTCATGTGTTTCAATTAAATGATAATTAAATATTAAATGTGTTTTAATTATTTTAATCAATTATCTGGTGGAGGATAATTATTAGAATAAATTATTTAAATTAAATAGATAATGTGATGTGCAAGTAAAGTTGTAAAAATAGAAATTAAAACAAAAATAAAAAAATTAAGAATGAAAAAGTTGTGAGAACGAATAAGAATACAGATCTGATTAAAAGCTTGCTTTTAAAGAATTATTTTCTTTTATTTTTAATTTTTTTTTGTGTTTTCGAAAGAAATGGACAATATCTTTTATTTAATTAGAAATTTTGTGAGTTTTCGAACACAAAAATTTTATGGAGACAAATTAAAAAAAATAATGGTTATGCATCTTTGAATTTTCTAAGTTTTCGAAAAGGATATTTCGATTCTTTGTTTTGAAACAATTATAAAAGAGTCTTGAGATTAAGGATTTGGGTTCGAGATTTGGGTACGGTATTCTAGAGAGGAAATTCGAAGCAGGAACGAGGAGCTCTTCGTAGAGGCCATTGTGATCGAACGAGCTTCATCAGATTTTCAAGAGCGTAGGACTCCAGGTTCCACCCTCTCTTTCTTTGTTTGTTGCTAAATCTGTAAAAAAAAGAATAGAAATGTGTGTTAGAATCAATTTTGCTTGTAAAAGAATATTTTTCTGAAAATTAGATAAATAGAATTTATATGTGGAAAAACTCTTTAAAGAAATATGTGATAACAAATTTCACCCGATGAAAATCCCCAATTTGTTATAGTTGATTCTCTGAAACAAATAAAGTTGACTTCATACTCTAATATATATAAATATATGTATATTTAAATTATACTATGCTTACATCTGAATGTGAACCTGTCCTCTTAATAGAATCAGTTTTGAAAAAAAATATATATATATATAATTAGTACGAAATACATATCTATATTTATATATTGATTTATTAATTTGTTTCTTACTGTCAAAAAATAAATAAATAAAAGAGTTTTAGATTTATTTATTTTCTTTGGTTTTCAAGCCGAACCAGTACATGGTCGGCCGTCCTACTTTGTCATATATTTATATAATTTTTGTCTTTCTATATCTTTTACTCGAATATTGTCCATATATATATATATATATAAACGCATATTCGTTTTCATAAAAAAAATTAATTGTTAAAGCTTATAAGAAATGGTATTCTCTTCTTCGTTTCCCGTCCTTGATTAAGACCTGGTTGGCGATATCCGTGCCTAGTACGAGTGCCATGTTTGGTTTTATTTCATATTAAAAAAAATTTATATGAAACAAAATTTTTATTTTGAAGTTTATTTTTAATTATATGATTTTTGTGAAGGGTGTTGGGAGGGACGGCGCTGGGCCGTACCCCCCTACCCTCTGCGCAGTCCTTCAGACTGCGCACAGCAGTCATTATGACTGCTGTGAGCAGTACCATTAGGGGAGAGGTCCCAATAGTCGTGCGGGGTCCAATAGTCGTGCACCCAATCGTACATATAATACCCAATAGTCGTTTATATAATGTCCAATAGTTGTGATTTGACTACCCATAATTAAACAAAATGTATGCTTTTGATCTAAAAAACAACCAATCATGTGATACCACATCAGCGCTCAACTACTCATGATGTAATGCACGAGAATTGGTCTCACTATTTTTTGGGGCCTTTTTCGACACCTTGACAAAAACGCATGCTGATGTGGCATCATATTTGATGATGTGGCCCTGAAACCTTAGTTATAAGCAGAACTTGCCAAGTAAGCTGTAAAAATTGGGAGTGATTTGAAATTTCAACAGGATAATTAGAAGCCGAAGTTAGGGACCACTCGGGCCCTCTCCCCTCCCGAATTTTTGTTTATTTGTTTTTTTTTAATATATAATATATAATTATATTTATATATATAAATATATATATATGTTTATGTTTAAATATTTTATTTATTTATTATTTTTTTTATATATAATTATTATTTGGTTATTATTATTAAAATTAGTGATATATATATATATATATAGAGGTGTTAAAGTTATGATTTAAATTAAATTAAAATAAAATAAAAAATATATATATTACTTTTATTGAATGTGATTTAGTTGAGTAAACATGAAATTTATTATCTTTGAGTAATTAAAGAAAGCAAATTAGATAAGTTGTCAATAATTTTATTGTTTTTTATTTTCGACTCTATGCCGAGTAAAATAAAGATATTATACGTAATTGGTCGAATCGTCTTCTTGAGTTAGATAATCGTGTGATTTTGTTATTGTCTTCTATTTATTGTTATTGACCTTATCCTTGTGATGTGGGAACTCTGTTGTGTTTTGAACCTCATTTGGATTATTGTAAATCTTGGTCTTCTCCAGAGGCATGTTTTATATCCTTTGATGTTTATACTTGTATCTTTGTGATTAGAATATTACATGATTTTGAGCTTTATTATTTGGAATGGTTGTACGTGGTTGTAGTCGTTGTGATTACGATTTATCGCGAGATGGATTTGCCTCGTATGTTCTTGTTTTGAGTTTTATGCTTTAAATGTTATCCTCGTTTTGGTTATACTTTCAGAGTTGAAACTTATTGGCATTATGTTTGGAAGGGTTGAACGACGTTGTAAGATTTTTGGTTATGGGTGATTGCGAGAGGGTTAATGCCTCGCATGTTCTTGTTTTGGTATTATGTTCTTTATGTTATAGTTCAACCCTTGCCTAGTTTTGATTTATGTTTGGGGTCATAGGGAGAGTGGCTCTTCATGGGCGCCGACGCCTCGGGTAAGAGGAAGTGCTCAGGGGAACCCACGTAAGAGTAGTTAAACAAGTGATAACCTAAAAATAGAATCTAGGGGGATGGGTAGTAAAGCACATAAGATAATAAACATTGGATTCCTTGTCTATGCATTAGGGCTATCTTAGACTAATGATAGACTGAGTAGGCCGTGGTCGGTAAAGTCATAATCTCATCTTCATGAGAGGTTATTGACTCTGCATGAGCTACCCTATGGTGTTGGCGCCTCAAGTAGGAGGAAGGGCTAGGGGATCCATAGATGGGTGCCGGCGCCTCAGTTGGAGGAAGTGCCAGGGGATCCCATGAGAGCTATGCGATGACACTCTCCGCTAGACACCCTTGTGCTTGTTTCTTGTCGCCTCTGGATATTGTAATCTTTATGTTGTTTTTGATTCTTGTGAAAATGATTTATGAATGTTCTTTGGTGACTTGTTCTATTGTTAGTGCCTTGTTTAACTGTGATGAGTTTCATAGCTTGTACTTGTTATGTGATTTGTGAACATTGATGGTTGTTTCATTGTATGCCTTGAGTTGTACTTGTTTTTGTACTATGTTGTTGTTGAGTCGGTTTGACATTCATGGTCGGGTTCTCTTCCTTGTCACCTCTGAGCACGGGGGGTGAGTTACTTGTAATTCACATGGTTGGGTGGAACGTGCTCCACACCTGTTGGGTTCCCCATCAGCATCCTGTCTTCTCAGCATTTCCGCAGTTGGAGTTGTACAAGTATTCACTTTGTATTTTAGATTTCATTGTTCTTGTATCATCCCACATGTTTGGGAAATTCATTGTAATTCTTATATCAAAAGCTTGTAATGTAATATTATAATGATGATGTAATAGTTAGGATCATTTATATCTTTATTAAGAGATTTATTATGGTTGTATTATGTGATGTTTATTATTCTCGCATCATGGTTATTGGATGTATCCTTATTCATGGTTATTATAATATAAATGGTTATGTTGTAATCTTTATCTTTTATTTCTGTTTAGTTGTTGTGATGTAACCTCGCGTGCCCCAGAGAACTAAGTGTGTTAATGCTATGTAATGTGTTATGTGATTATGGTTTAATGTATTTGCATGTTTAATTTAATTGTTTTAAAAAAAAAATTATTTGCATTGTGTGTGTTCTCTGGGGTTTGCACGACGGGCGTTACATTCTACTAATGCTACATCATCTGGTTATGTATCATGTGTTTCCTAAAAAAAGATTTTTTTACTTGTTTGATTTGCGGTGACTATTGATGGCATGACAATAAGGAAGAAGTGTATGAAATTGTTGTTGGATGTTCAAAGAACATCCCCATGTGATCCACATGTTGCTAATTGGTCGATGTCGCATTGTGTCTTGAGTTGGTTTTCTATGTTATTTGTGGATATCTGTCCAACAAGGCTTGTTCTTTTAATTAGGTCGTGTGCCTGGAGGGCTACCCAACAATGGAAGATGTGTCATGATAGTTTTGGGTCCTGACCTATCCTGTTTATGACTGCTTCAAGTAAATTCAAATTCAAAGAGGTTTATGGGACCTTCAATGTTTCATCCACATGTTTCCTTGATGTTGACCTAGATTGATGTGCACCTACATCTAAATCATTTTGGATCACATTGAAAGAAGTGTTAAGATTATTTTTGGTCCTCTAGATATCCTTTGGATTCGACTGCATTATGCTTTGGTGGTTGACCAATTAAATTCATTGTTTATTTTCTTCCTGGCTGACCTAATTGAAGAACTAAAGGGTTGTGATAGATATAAATGCAAGATCATTTCAGATGCAACAAGATGGAGAAGTGTACAAGTGCTAAAAAGTGTGTGTGCAAGTTGTATTGAATATCAAGTAGAGATAGTGCTAAATATTGTGAAAGGAAAGATCAATTGAGCTTGAATTCCTCAATCAACAAAGAGTTTTATTTACAATCTTTGTAATTCTCGTATATATATTTTGTATCCTACTTTGAGATAGTGAATTCCTAGAGTTAATCAATACTTCAGTGTTGCAAATCCATTTTGTATCTTGCTCTAAGGAAGTGAGCCTTCTTGCAAGTCTTTTGGCTATGAACCTTATATTGTGAGTTGAATCTCACTATGGTTTTTCCCTCATTGGGTTTTCCATGTAAATTTGGTGTCTCCTTGTGCATGTGTGTGTTCTCTATTTCTTTCTCTTGTTGTTGATCTATTCATTGCTATATCTTTCATTGATAAAATTTGTTGAGATTGTTAAGGACTCAAATTGATATATTCTTCTATGTTACTACTTTTCTTAAAGTTCTATCTTTATTTGCTAAAGGAGTTTGACTTATGCTGAAAGTTTCAAGTTCTGAAAGGGGTTAAGTTTTTTGTGTAGATTAATTCACCCCCTACGCTCTTAGTCTCTAGAAGAGTTCAAAAATATACATATATACATACACGTACATATATATACATACATACATATACAAACATATTAATGTATGTGTATATTACTCTAGCATCATAAATTTTCACCCTTAACAATTTCACACAAGGTTTACCTCCCCCTCATGAGCTAAGACCTAGTTGTGCATTTTAATGTGCCCATTTTATAATAATCTTTGGAAAATCAGAGGTTGAATTGGGATTAAGGAATTAATGTTCATTTCCCAATGATTAAGGCCCCAAAAATAGGCCAGGCTAGGGTGTTAGATAGCCTCGTTTGAATTATTTTGGCCCCAATTCAAATATATCAATGTTGACATTTTAGCATTTATAAATCCAAAGTTATTTGTCGACTATCGGTAATTAATTTGTGAGAAATTGAAGAATTGCATATAAATACAAGTCTTTTTCACCATTTGAAATCCCAATAAGAGCTATAAAAATCCTAAGGAAATTGAGAGTATAATTGAGCATCCTAAAAAGAAATCAAGAGCAGAATTTGCAGAATTATATAAGCATTATTTCATTCAAGCATCATGTTAGCAATGCATCATATTTTCATGTCCGTTTGTTTATGTTTTATATCCATTTATTTTGTGATTACTAACACTTGTAGGACATCAACTCAAACATCCAATTCTCTTTAAAGGTGATGAATACAATGACTTCAATGCATCAAAGAAAATAGATCTGAGTGGTAAGTTGCATCAATTGTCAATTTGTCACTTGTTTATAATTTACCCTCTGTTAGATCGAGGGTAATCTCACTTTTACATCATCATAGTCATTATGGAGGTAGAAATACCAAACTAGAGTTTGACTTATGCAAGCCCCCATACAACACAACCCTTTTCCCTCTTCTTTGTGTGCAGATTATAGCTCTAAAGTGAATTAGATAAGGATTGAAGACCTAATTATTCAATCAAGCATTGAAGTCCTATAAGGGAATGTAATCCAAAGTTTATAGGCTATATGCATTATGTTTAATGAATCTCTAAGCATTTTGTTTACAAGATTTATGTTTTAAGGTAAATAAATCATTTTCCCCTTACTTGCAACATTTATAAATAGGAGATATCCTCATGAAGTTCTCTTAGATTGAAAATAAATTATTTATTTGTTTTGAAATCCAAATGTGCATTCTATTTGTGAAAGGGGCTATATCATCTTGTTCAATTTTGCAGTAGGTAATATGTCAGGATGTGAATGTATCATCCTATCTTAGAATAAAAAGAATAAAGTAAGTAATATATGGGTTGGCTAATGCATACACAAGCTCTTCACTGGGAACATGAAAACAAAGAATGATAAATGTATGGCTACACATCATTTATGTTTAGTCTGTTCAGACATATTTTCGTATATAGGGTTATTAAGGAAACACATGGCCGAGCTTATCCGACACACTCTAAGGGTACACTCCTTAGGTGGCTGGGCCCATTCACCTGGCATTCTTGTACTTTATTTGCTTTTTGAGAGATTTTCGTTTCAGTTAACTTTTTTAATCTCCGTTTTCAATTTAAAAGTTATATTTGTAGGAGATGATTTAGGTGTATGGGAGTTTAATTAGAGATGCCCTATAATAAGGGTGTTTAAATAATATAAAATTTTAAATAATTAATTAAAAAAATACTTGATAATAAATATACATAATGAAAAATAATGAAACAAGTTTTGAAAATAATAATAATAAATATATATAAAAAAATATTTTGAAACAAATTTTATACAATAAATTGTTTTTGAATTATTTGAATTTTTATTTTTTAAATATATTTTTGTTATGTTTGTCTTTAATGTGTATAATGATTTCATGACAACATTTATATAATATATTTATAATATTTTTATTTTATTTTTAAGATAACATAAATATACTAATTAAAATTGTTGATATAATAATATGCATTGTTTTTATAATATAATAACATTTATGATAATATATTTATATAATATTATTATCCTACTTTTAAAATAATATTAAAATTGTTGATACAATAATATACATTATGCTTTATTTTTATTTATGTAAAATTTATTTTTTTACTTTGCAACTATTCAAAAAAATATATCTTATTTAATCAAGAGTTATTTCTATTTATATTTATTTTTTTAAATTGAAATCTCATTAAAAAATTCTCAAGAAAATAAAATAAGAACAATCAATAGTACTTTAGTATGAGTTATAATTTCTAACATATTACAACAAAAAACTAATTCTTAAACTAACATAAAAATATAAACAACTTTCAAACTATTATAATTCATAAAACATTCAATGGACAAAATATTTTTATAGTCCCATGTTGATGAACATGAATCGTAGGTAAATTTATAGTTTCAATTTTAATATCATTTTCTTTCTCTTTTCATCCATTCATAAAAAATATATTTCAATTTTATTAAATTAAAAATATTAAACAATAATGATTCCCCATTAGATTATAACCACGTGTGCACCTCTTAAACTCTAAATAATGGATATCTACAATAATAGTAAGACACAAAGTGACATGCCATGATCACATGTAAAAATTGAAACACAACTACATATTTAAAAAACTAAAACTATCTAAGAATTATTTAATTTTTAATCCATTTAAGAGTTATTTTATATGTCATGATCATATATAAAAATTGAAACACAATTAAATGTTCTAAATTTTTAAACTATCTAAGAATTATTTAATTTTATTATTTTTACAATTTTTTTCATTTGCCTAGATTTTTTTTTTTAAAACATTAAAACCTTCTATTTAAATGTTTCTTTTATAAAATAACTCTTAAGTAAATAAACATAAATTAATGTCAGTTTTCTAAAAATAACTAGAGATGACTTTAAATTATTGAAACGCGTAGCTCCTTTTCTATACCCTTCCATGCTTTGTTTATTATCCCTTTCTTGCAGATCTAGAATTGTTCTTCTTTCTTTTGTCCATACTCCATAATTTTTGCTAAGATCCTTTATTGTAGGTTTGAATCGAGTATACCCATAATTTTTTGGTTCCATGATATATTTTGCTAGCCCTTTAGCAAATATCTAACTCTCTTTTGGAATTATCTCATTTTTTTTTTTATATTTGTGGCTTAATTCACAAGGTCCATTACAAAAGAAAAAAATTCTATATACTTTTGAAATGAAAGTTTCCTTCAAATATTTTGATAGATTCTAGTAACTTACAAACCTTAAAGTAATTTCTTCTATTGATGATCTCAATATAATTCTTTGAAGTGTAGAAAGATAATCTCTCTTTGAATCCCTCTAGGTAGAGTTTTATATATATTGAAGCTAGCAACAAGATATATGATAACTCCATGATTTATAGGATGACAAGATCAAAAAATTGATACCGTTGCAATAACCCTAATGATTATTTTACATGTAAAAAAAAAAAATTTAATATTTTAATTATAACTTGTAAAAACCCATAATTCTTTACAACTTATACATCAACATTCATAACCCAAAATGAATAATTTTGTTAGTGAAGAAAGATAAAATTTAGAAATTTTCTTACTATTTCAATGAATTACAAGATTACATCAAAATACTTTGTAATAATGGTAGGGATAATAGTTACAATAACAACAAAAGAATTGTAACAACATTGTTGGAATCCACAATAACTACAAATTATACAAACTTTATTTAGCTATGATTTACCAAGAGGAAAATTCATTAATGACCTTAGAATGAGACCATTTTATAGGTGTAAAGGGGTTTCATCCTCTAATCCTCAAAACCGAAGGGCTTTCATCTTATGATCTCCAGTAGATCTAAGGGTTTCTATCCTCAAATTTGGTTGCTTGAGCATGTGTTTAGAATAATTTTGCAAGTTTTTTTTATGTGCAAAATATGAATAATAATCTTTGATTAGATGTTTTCACTCTTGATATCCTTTTAATTAATGATTGGTATATGATTATTCCAAAATAACAACTAAGATTACATAAGGAACTGTAAGAGTTGTTGATGAACTCGAGCACCCATGATCACCTGCAGAACAAAGATAATCCTTCCACATAAGAGTAGCAAGAGATAAAATGCTAGAATAGAGTGCAATAACAAAATGATGTTATTATCATGCACTAAATGATACAATATGCCTCAACTCTCCCTTGAATTGACTGAGTTAATATGAACTCATCTGGACTAGATTTGAACTAGATAGGAGGGAGAGGTGAGTGTTGAATATGTGCAAATAATTCCAAGAGGGGAAATAACTCCCAAATAACCAAATTAGGTGGGAGTTATACTTACTTGGAAAATGCCAAATATGTGGCATAACCTACTCAGAAAGAGATAGATGAGTGGTTTTGTGAGGTGGAATATAGGGCCAAAAGAGGGTGTGAAACTCAACCACCCAAGTGTGAGTGGGAGCAACACATGTAATCGATGGATTACACCACGTGTCCTCACATAATGTAATGCTTAATAATGTGTAGGAAAAATAATATTAAAAAAATTACACTAAAACCCCCCCTTAAGCATAGCTTAGGTGGGTGAAAAGACATAAAGATGCAAATATGGGTCCTGACTACTAGGCCATGTTAGGTACCCATGTATAAAATACTCTCTCACAAATGGAGTAAAGGAGAAAACCCAATGGGACAAAACTCCTCCCCAAAAGAGAGAAAAGAAAACAAGTTTCCCAACACAAGAAGAATCCTATGCAAGGAAGAAGTCCCCTCCAGAATAGAAAGGATAGGAAAGACCATGTAGCCTTCACAAAAGTAGTCAACTATGCCAATGGTTGAAGCTCGAAACTGAATGTAGAACATGGTCCACGATTATCGAACAATGTTCCTCCCCTTAGGAAGAAACAAAACCAAAGGTGTATGCAGGATATCTTCCCATTCCTGAAAGGAATATGAAGGAAGAATGATGAAAATGTATGAAGTCTCTGAACTCTGCTCAGGTGTCTCCATGTCGATGTCGAAAGATGTCACCATCAAATCAGGTGTTCTAGGCCACACTGCAGAAGATGACAATCTAGAACCTAGTGGAGATGGATGTAGAACAAAATTCGAAGAAGAAGTAGACTCGAAAATTCTAGAAGGTAGATCAATGTTGTTCTTCTTAAGATGTTTCAGTTCATCAATATCCTTCTTATAACAAGAATGTTCTTCATGTCCAGTTTTCTTGCAATATGAACAAGTAGACTTCTCCTTCTTAGATGATTCCTCCTTAGAAGAGGATTTGTGTTGTGCTTGATCTATTTGTGAATTTTTCTTAAATTTTTTTATTTCTTGTCAGATTGTACTGACTCTTTATGTCCCTTAGGCTGACTAGCCAACAAGGCCTAAGTCTGTGATGGCTTTATGAGACCCATAGAAAGAAGCTTTTGTTGTTCATGCATTAACATCTCAGAAAAAGATGCAAATGAAGGCATAGTATATGCAGATCCCATAGTCAGTCTATGAGTATGAAAGCTAGAAACAAAAGTTGCAAATTCAGGACCAAGTTTATTCAGTGTATTATAGATTAACTGAATGTCCTTTTTATCAATACCACAAAATTTACATTGTGCTCTCAGATCATTGACCTTAGTAATATAATCCTGGATGTTACCAAAGCTCTTTGGATCAAGGCTCATTAGTTCATTATCAATCTGATAACCTTTGACTTCATCTACTGTGCCATACAAATATTTTAACTTTTCCCAAGCATCATGTGAATTTGTACAAGATTCAATCTGAAACATAAGATCAAGGGAAACAAAACTACGAAGACATCCAAGAGATTTTGTATGTTCAAGCATCCATTTTATCTTTTCCTTATCATCTTTAGGTTCAACTACCTTGTTTTCAACATATGGAGTATACCCAAGTTTCATTAAGGCATTCCATGCATGTGGATGCCATGTTTCATAATTATAATGTGTTAGCAAATGAACCTTAGAATGATCCATGTGTGAAGGAAAAGTAGAGCACAAGTTAACAAATAAAAAACACACACTCACAAAGAGAGACCCCCCCTTTTTCACTCAATCAAGAATCACCCCCAACAAAAAAAAATTATTTGTCACTTTATAAATCAATGCATTTACAATGTTGGAGCTATTTTCCAGAGTTTTACAAATGTCTAAAATAGACCCAAATATTGAAAGTACAAAATAATCTTAGATTAAGAACCTCAAAATAGCACCAATGTGTAGTTCTTGGAAAAATATCAACTTTCAAACAAAGAATCACCTCGATCTGAGGTCATATGTGAAAGTTATAGCCGTTTGAAGTTCCAAAAATGAGAACTGTCCTTCAAATCTGTTGATAAAATTAATTTTCTGAAAAATATGGATCACTTGAGAAAAAATGGATTACACCACTGCAAAGCCTGCGAAATTCTGAAAAAAGAGCTTGTATGACTGAATTATGGCCCTCCAAATATTGAATGCAAAATCAAAAATGCAATTGGAGAGGGGCTCTGCTGAAATGTTCTAATTTAGTTTCTGAAAAATATGTAACCTATATGCAGAAACTAGCAACGACCCAAATGGTTTTTTTCTGCTGCAAACAAAATCCAGATGGTGGATTTTCTTTAAAATATATAGAAAAGGTGGATCTAGTGTAAAAAAAATGCCTTTATCAACATAAAACAACCCCAACAACCAAAAAATGACATGAAAAGGTAGAATCAACTACTTACGACAAGCAAAGGCATGTTGTAACCTGCAATACTGATTAAAACACTCACTAATCTCTCAAATTTGAGAAGGGGCTTGCAGATCTGATGCTCTTATACCATGTAAGAGTTGTTGATGAACTCGAGCACCTAGGATCACCTGCAAAACCAAGATAATCCTTCCACACGATAGCAGCAAGAGATAAAATGCTGAAATATAGTGCAATAACAAAATGATGTTATTATCACACACTAAATAATACAATATGCCTCAACAATCCTTTGAATTGACTGAGTTAATATGAACTCATCTGGACTAGATTTGAACTAGATAGGAGGGAGAGGTGAGTGCAGAATATGTGCAAATAATTCCAAGAGGGGCAATAACTCCCAAATAACCAAATTAGGTGGGAGTTATGCTTACTTGGAAAATGCCAAATATGTGGCATAACCTACTGAGAAAGAGATAGATGAGTGGTTTTGTGAGGTGGCATATAAGGCCAAAAGAGGGTGTGAAACTCAACCACCCAAGTGTGAGTGGGTGCAACACATGTAATCGATGGATTATGTCGTCCATGTCCTCACATGAACCACATCCCCTATAACCTAAGGTATGCTTAATAATGTGAAGGAAAAATAATATTAAAAAACCTACACTAACAGGAACAAGGTAGTACATGATGCAACCACCACATTAATGGAAACATCCAACTATATTCCACCTCTAGCATTGTGAGTTCATGTGAAATCATTACCTTGTTATTTAAAACTTTTTTTTATATAGGGAAAACCATTATGCAATAATTTCAACATTAGAATTGGTCATTAATGGCACTCTAGGGTGTACAACAAGGAATATGAGAGTAAATAGTGTGAAAAGGTGAAAATATTAAAAATTTTAGGTTGGGAAAAACTTAAATCTTATGCCACATATTGAGGATCAATGTTTGGGAGTATAGCACCATAAATACCCAAATTATAAGAAGATACCCAAAATTTTGATCTAATTGAGGTGACATAGTTTAATATGTTGGGGATTAGAGTTTGGGACCATACCATGTATAAGTTACTTGAGTTAGATAAAGGTTGAAGATCCAATATTGAAAGGTAATTTGATGTAAGTGTTGGGGAGTTGGGGTCTAGGCTAAAGGCATATTGGTAAGGAATAACACAAAAATATGATAAAACTAAGTAAAGGTGGGGGAATTGAAAGAAAGGGATGTTGGGAAGGAGAACTAAAAAAATAGTAGGGACAAAGGAAACAAATAAATTTAGAAGGAAATTCATGCCATAGTGGGAAAGTCTGATATCTCAATAGGAATAAAGGAAACAATGAAGTCATGTAGAAAGGAATACTAGGATAGGGACATCTTAAGTTTTGATAGGAATAAGGATTAACGAAATGTTGATAAAAAAAGCATGCTAGGATGGGAAATTTTAATGTTTTGATGATAATATAAAGGAAAGGGTGGAGTTTGAGTAAATGATATGATAGGATGAAAATATATGAAACTTTAAAAACTTGCACACTTAGAAAATTGAACACACCTACACACTTAGAAAATTTTGAACTTAATGCACACGTGGGAGATGAAGA
Source organism: Sequoia sempervirens (assembly GCA_007258455.2). Lineage (NCBI taxonomy): Eukaryota > Viridiplantae > Streptophyta > Pinopsida > Cupressales > Cupressaceae > Sequoia > Sequoia sempervirens. The sequence goes on along the minus strand of VDFB02256468.1, from coordinate 86,994 downwards.
GGGAGAAAATATATGCAAACTTTGATGGAGGTAGACATTATAAACAAGAAATAATAATTTTCTCTATAAACATAAATTAATGGAAAATGAGATTATTATATTATTTAACTTTTGTTTTAAAAAATTAAAATCTTCTAAGTAAATAATTTTTATTTATTTATATAAAATAACTCTAAGTAAATAAAAAACTTAAGTAATCCTTAGATAAGTTTTAACATTTTAAACATTTAATTGTGTTTCAATTTTTATATATGATCACGACATATAAGATAATTCTAAAGTAAATAAAAACTAAATAATTCTTAGATAGTTCTAATTTTTAAGTATTTAGTTGTCTTTCAATTTTTATATATAACATGCATGACAGGTTGTGTCTTACTACTATTGTGGATATCCATTATTTATTTAAAGTTTGAAAGATACAAGTATGGTTATAATCTAATGGAGGGATCATTACTGTTTAATATTTTAAATTTAATAAATTCATTTTGTTTTGAAAATAATATTAAATTTGAATATTATAAATTTTCTTACGTTCATCAACATGAGATTATAGAAATATTTTTTCCATTGAATGTTTTATGAATTATAATATTTTAAAGTTGTTTATATTTTTATGTTAGTTTAAGAATTATTTTAATAAGTGTTATTGAAATTAGTTTTTGTTGTAATATGTTAGAAATTATAATTCATGAAATAACTCTTGATTAAATAAAGTAAAAAATAAATTTTAGAAACCAAAAAGAAACAATATATAAAGTTCCAGGTAGGTTCATAGTGCTACGCCTTATTGTTGCCTATGCGCTTGAGTTTTGGCAAAATGTTTTAGAAAAAAAAAATAACATTCAGAGATTTACTCCCTCTTATTTCCGTCACCTAAGAGTTTGCTTGCAGACGTTTGAATTTCATAAAGCTGATTCCTGTATCATTAAAATTTTGTCGGTTGGAATAGTCCCTTAGGACTCAGGAATTGAGCATATTTCAATAGTTGTGATAGTAATTATTTATATAATGTGCAATACTTGTGATGGTAGTAGTTTACATAATCAATTCCTTCAACGTGAAAATTAATGTTTTGGGATATTGTTCATATCACCCTCACCCTGGAGTAGTACCCAGAACAAATGTTATACGTATGCAAAATCATATCATACATAACCTTAACACCATCAATAGAAAAATTAATTTATTAAGGAGAGTTGAAGTAACTTAACTCTACCTGTCAATGCTCTTGGGGCGCTCCATACAAGAATGATAGCGCCATATACATACATTGTTCCAACGTAGATATTAAAGCTCATGTGAATATAATGGTAAATATATAGTACTTATTCAATGACCACACAACTCTTGATTTTTTTTTAATAATATATAATTAAGGTGAAGTAAAGAGTATTTATTATTGTGTAATATTATTATCTATATAAAATGAAAATTAGATTATAGTTACTGTTCATGCTATTCTGGAATATTAATATAGCATACACGCATATGGTATATTAAATAAATATTATTCATGTATAACTTACATAAAGTAATAATTATGTCCAACTTAATATTATAAACTCTTTATGAAGGTTATAACTATTATCCGGATAATTAGGGAGAGGGGTCAGTAGTCGTGCGGGCTAACTTTGTGAGCAAGTAGCGATTGTCTTGAATATCGTAGGACCTCTCTTTTTTTTTTTGAAATGTGGATTGGCCTCTTATCTATATATAACTAATGTTTGGAAGTGGGACTCATCATGCAACTTGCCACATCAACACATTTACTGAAAAGTGTCCAAAATTCAACTTTTTAAAGATTCCACCGAAACATCATCATGGCACCCCTACTAGTTGAACAAAAAAATATTATTTGTTGTTATAAAAACAACACAATTGTTTAAAATATAACTTATATCAAACAAAAATGGACCAATAGTTGAACACTAAAACTTTTTGAAAATAAATGGACCAATAGTTGTTGAACACTATAACTTTTTGAAAATATTTCACATTTAATGAGAAAATACATGGTATTTATTGTGCTCACCTTTTATATTTGTGATAGAACAAACTATTAATATGAAATGCTACAATGCTTGTACATTGCTTCCCCAATAGTTGTACACATAAGAACAATATTTTTTCACTATGATAACAATACTTATATAAATAGTGTCATATTTAATTAAACGAGCATTTAATTTTATAAAGGAAACACTTGGACCTAGTTATGATATTTTATTTGAGACAAAAATAATTTATTTCAATTGTTCATGAAAGTATTTATGTTTTTTTGCTTGAGGATTATAAGTTCTGAAGTGAACAACTATTTATCATATAATGTCACATATTTGGTAATATTTTGATTAATATCTGAAATGTATATATACAAGATATAATATTAATTCATTCTAGTACTAATATGAATAATCACAATTTATTGCACAACTATTGGACCTTGCACAACTATTGGCCCCTCTCCCCTAAATAATGTTAGTTGTATTAACAATATTCATGAGCACAAATTTAATATTATTATTCTAAGAGGTATTAATGTTAACATTAGAATTAGTCATAAATGTTAATGTAATATAATGGTATAGGTAGGGGAGAGGGGCCATTATTTGTATATGGTCCAATAGTCGTGCAGTCAATTGTGATTATAATACCCAATCTTACCACATATTTATACTATATATTATAAATAAATAGTCCAAATGTAAATAAAAAAAAAACCAAATGTTCATCAAATGTGGACCCATACTAGAACACATGAGAACCTCTGAATCTTATATAAAAAAGCATAAATACATTCATGAAGAAGTGAAATAAGTATTTTTTTGTCTCAAATAAAATATCATAACTATCTACTATGTGTGTGACATTTAAAAAACAAAATGCTCATTTAATAAAATAAGACACTCGTTTAAACAAGTATTGTTATCATAGTGAAAAAATATTGTTTTTATGTTAGCTTACCGAATTGCTCCCCAAAGCCAGCGTCTGAATCGAATCACTTTAGAATCGTCTAGGAATCAAGTATGTTCGTTTCACCTGGTGATGTAGTGATTTCGTCACGTTTTTGACCTATTTTGAGGCGTGTTTGACTTTGTTTTTCAAATTTCACGAAATTTAGGGCAACAGAAACATATTTCATGAGTTTTGTTTGGTGTTTTAATTTTGTTTGTATTTTTTTTAAAGAAAACGCGCAGGGTGAAGGAAATTGTGTCACAAAAGAGGTAGGGTTTTTCATTTTGTTTGTATTTTTTTTAAAGATCATTTAAAACATATAAAACATTGTATTTATTTATTTTATTTTATAGTTTAAGTTTAAATTTTTTAATGTTTAAATTTTATTGGAAATACTAAGTATAATTTTTTACATATTTATGAAAATGATAATATATAATATATATAATATAAATTTATCATAATTAATATATATAATTTTTAAAATATAATTTTACATATTTGATATTTTTTATTTCATAATAATAAATAAAATTTAGTTTCATTTATAGTCTTATAATCTTATTATTTATAGAATTAAATGATTAATAATATATTAATATATAATTTTTAAAATATATTATTCATATATTATACTTATATAATATTTAAAAATTATATTTTAATGTTTAGATTTAGAATTTTAAATTTTAAATAATAAGTTTATAACTTTATTATTTAATTAATTAATTTAATCAATTTTTTCTTAACAATTTACTTGCAAGTTTGTTGCACGTAGTGTCGTAGAGAAACATGGTAGACAGTTTAGCTTTTGTCGGTAATACTAATCCCTCATTCAAATTTGAGTCGGCTTCATAGCTATGGAGACATGTAGAAATAGTAGAGAAAATTCTAGGTGGGAGACGTGTTTGGATATGCCCCAGGTGTGAAAAGAAATACACTATTTTCTATAGCCGAGTGAAAGCGCATTTGTGTGCAACTACTGGGAAGGGAATTAGACCATGTCCACAAAAAAATGGAAAACCTACAACACCTGAGAAAATAGTAGAATATATTGCGAAGCAAGAGGAAGGAAATGCAAGGGTTCAAAATAAAATGGGGCATCCATTGAGTACAGGAAAGGGCTCAAAGATGCCATCTAGGGGAGAGGAGCCGAAAGTAGGGCAGGAGCCTATATTGGGGACGAAAGTAGTCCCACATGGGCCCCACACTAGACCACCTTAATATGCAATTGTAAACCGGTTTGCACCCAAAATGTCAACAACGGTACTCGATTCACTGTACCACCAAAATTGTATTATAATCGGTTTATATTTGTCTTGAACAAAAATAAGTAATCATAGTCTTATAAACGGTTTATAAGTAATCTGTTCAATGCTATGCAAGTGATTTTTACCATATAGTCATACCTTTCCTTTTTCATATAAACTATTCATGTCCCTACAACAATATGTTGTATGCGATGGCAACGTTTCTCAAAAAAACATGTTTCTCAACATCTGGGGTTTCAACTTATACTATTTGTGAATGTCTAAGAAGTTCTCTTCATTTTTTGGGTTCTTCTTTCATTCTTTATGCCTCCTAATATAGATTTGTTATATTTGCTGTAAAAGTTATGTGACCCACAAACCTATAACTCAATATCTGGGGTTTCAACTTACAGTGTTTATGTATGTCAAGTCATTTAAGTTTATTTGTTGGTCTTTTCCTATGCTCAATATGGCTGCCAATATAGATTAGTTCTATGCACCATAATTGTTTTTCAAGCACCACTATGTCACAATTATATCTGGTGTTTCAAATTTCTCTATTTATGAATGTCAAGTAATTTCAGTTCAATTCCTAATATTTTCATTATGTTCTATATGCCTAGGTATATAAATCAGTTATTTGCATTGTAAATGTTTCTCACCCACTACCCTCTGACTGAATATGATCCGAGGTTACAACTTAACACTGTTTATGGATGTCAATGCTTTCCAGTTCCTTAGAATGTGATTGTTAATCCCTATTTGATTGTTGTACAAGGCCAGGTCACTTATTTGAATGGCAATATCATTGTTGCAAAAAATTCTTTCTAACTCACTATCTGGGGTTTCGACTTATACTGTTTATGATTGTGTATGAATGTTCAATTTCAACGTTTTCATATATCACAAACTTGTAACTCAAAATCATGATGTTTCATACTTGATGCCTGTTGATGAATGATAATGAATTTCAGTTATCTACATTGTTAATTCCAATTGACTTTATGACATTACACAAACTCCTTTCATTTCAATTGAAAATGTTTTAAACATGTGCAATTCAAACAAATTAGTATGATCACATAAAGCTTCAACAATTACCAAATTTACCATTATAAACTATCAGCTAAAACAACAAAGGAAAAAAAACATTCATCACTCTGTCTTTAAGGGTGTTCAATGGTGTTTCTTAGCATTGTTTCAAACATGTCTCAATAATGTGTGTAGATTCAATATAAAGTCGATATGAGGTCCAAGCCAATGAAGAAGAGAGCCACAACAAGGTGGTATGCATGTCAAAGAGGGGTTTCATTCCCCCTAAAGAAGAACAAAATGTAGAAGCAAAGACAGTTGTTGTAGTTACTGCTCCACCAGGCAGTGGACAACAACATCACGACATTGGGAATTGACAATGAATGAAATAGTTCATCTTTAAACAAATGACATGGTGGACTACCAGCATGAGGAACATAACAACAACCTGACTCTTCCCTCAACCCCTACCCCACTTTTATGGTTGGCAGATGGATCTATGAATATGGGTAATGACAATCTAAGTCTTCCATCACCCCCTTCCCAACCCTCTTGGTTGGTAGAAGGAGCTACTGATGAGGGTTATGATGGTTTAAGCCTTCCCTTGGCCCCTACCCAACCATCTTGGTTGGCAGATGGAGCCAAAAAATTGGGTATTGTCTTGCAATGTGAAGAAGAGCAAGGAACGTATTCATTGTCTTCTCCACCTGCCACTTTTGCCATACCACAATTGCTAGATTACTATGCAGATTTGAGCAATGAAATAGAGCAGAAGAAGGATGTTCAGACAGAGCTAAAAAGAAACAAGATAGGAAGGAGAGAGAGCAGAAGGAGCAAGAGATAGTTCAAAGGATACAAGATAGGAAGGAAAGAGAGAAAAAGAGGGACCACAACCGAGTTCAAAAGAAACAAGATAAGAAGGAAAGGCAAGACAAGATGAAGCAATAGAGGGTTCAAAAGAAACAAGATAGGAGGGAAAGAGAAATCAATTGGGCCCATAGGTCATTGCAGCGAGAAAGACATAAAAGCAGTCATACAAACCCGTTAGCACACAACCATTCCTTGTTTCGAGATATATTGAATGTATACATCCCTCTATTTGGGGAGTTGAATGTCAATTCAAGTGTTAGCCCAAATGTAGGCTGCACTCCACTCTCCATTACAAATAGTTGTTCAAAACCGTTGCATGTAATTAGCACTCAATTTACAAATGCAAATGAAAATCATGTAAGGAAAACTCAAAACACACAAACAAGAGATAAGAACACATCTCCAAATGTTTATCTTGGCATGCTTGATTGATGTTGTGAGGGACCATCACTACAACTAGATGACTGATCAATTGGCTACCTTTTTGCTATGTATTATGGGCTACAATATATAGTTCAATTGTTGGTTGTTTAATTTTGTTGTTTGGGATTGTAATACCTTGATATTAAGCAAACAAAATTTTCCCACCACGTCACCCTGCCACCTGTGCATCGGGCCCAATATTTTATTTTGAAAAAATTGAGCACCCCGCCACCTGTCAAGCACCATTTAAACCGACATGTCCAAAAAAATCCCATTTTTCCCTCCAACCCAAAGTGGAGACCATCTGCCTCCTTAATTGGAAAACACATCTACGTATAGTGGATTGGATGGCCATGTGTCCACTACAGCCTCACCACCCTAAACAAACAGTTTAAAGCATTAATCACTCGTTGCCTCCTTCATTACCTCCACTGACCAACTTTCCTTACACATCTCTTCACATTTACTCAGACTATAAGGCAAGTAAATCAGAGATCAAGGTTCATTCAATGCTCCAAATTCTCACATATCCCGCTCACTCTCATTCCTTTTGTTTGCAAACATTCTCAACTATTCGTTAGGTTTCACATTGAAACTTGTTCGACCATGCATTGGCGAGACTTCTTTTCACCAAAAATTTTTTAGTATTAAACCATCTTGCATACACTAATAATTTGTAAAGTATAATGATACATAGTTTAATACTTAAATTCTCTTCTAAAGAAGAAGTCTCATCAATGCTATAACCTCCAATGTGACTACAATTTTTTGTCCTATAATATGTAAATGTTTTTGCCAGCATTATGCACATTCCTATATTCAAGACTTGATATCAAATGGATGTTTATATTGGTTTATTAAAAGGATATGTTTATGGGCCTAATTGTCAATATGATGTCCATGTTGCTAGTGTAGTGCAATTGCTTGTTAATGTAAGTTTGCTTAATTATACTCAAACTTTGTTTATGGTGATTACTTGATTGGGCTGAAATGTACAACACACTTCACATTACTATTGCATGTATACAACATTATGCATTAACAACTACTAACAATATCACTTGAATCTTCATATATAGTCATGTACACAACATTGGCAACATCATTTAGATGATATAAAATGTATAAAGTTCAACAACCTCTTCTGTATAATATAATGGAATTGGTGATGGGACAGTCTTGGCTCTTTGTTGTTCTTGTGCCATTCGATGTATGAAAATATTGGCAGTGATGTAATGCAAGTGGTGATATATTAGCCCAAAGTGTTGGTTATACTAATTTTATATTTTGGTTGCATGTTTTAATGCTACGAGCCATTACCAATCAATATGGCTTGTATGTTTGTGGTATCAGATGTACTTTGAGTATTCTATGACATGTAAGAATGTGAATAACTATTTGTGTTTGGGACAAATATAAACTGATTATAATACAATTTTGGTGGTACAGTGATTTGAGTACACTTGTTGACTTTGTGGGTGAAAATTGTTTTACAATTGCATATTAAAAGGGGGTCCTATACACCCTATGTTTGGGGGTCCACATGTTTCTACATGATACTATTTACAATTGCTTACATGAATTATTTTTCTTATCAAGGATATAGAATTGCTAGAATTGATGAGGCAAAATATATATGTATATATATATACATATATATATACATACATGTATATATACATACATGTATATATATATGTACATACATGCATATATATATGTACATGCATATATATATATGTACATACATGTGTATATATATGTGCATACATGTATATATATATATATGTACATATATATATGTGCACACACACACACACACACACACACACAGATATATATATATATATGTTCAAAGTTGACCTGCCCTTCTTCTATTCATCTATTCCTCATTACACAATCAATGATTGTGCAAATACATATATATGTTTGTGCATAGATTATTGCATGTACACACATAGTGGATGTCCATATGTATGTACATGCACTAATCTATGAACATTCATACCTACGCTCATATATATGTATGTGCACAATAACTTTGTAGTTTAATTTGGAAGGCTGTGTGCCATGCACTTGTACTATTCTATTCTTTAGTGCACTTGTTTATTAATTTGTATTGCATAAAAATGTATGTGCATACTTTGATACATATATGCATATATATATATATATACACATAATTATGCATAAACATAAAAGTACATATATGCATATACATATATAAATGTATGTACATATATGCATCTACAAATATATGTGCATATGTACATATTAAAAGCATAGGTGGCATTGTCATGTGGTGGGAAATTCAATGATGAAAGATTTTGGCTAACCATGAGAGGAAAGAAACATAATAAATTAAACCCATTAAAGACTGAGTGATGCTAGAAAGAAGCATTATTTTCCTTGAAAAATAAAGTGTGTTTAAGAACAAATTTTTTTGAAGTGTTCATAAACAGGTCCTAGATGCCATACACTTCATCAAGCACATTTTGCATGAACCAAGAAAGCCATAAAATTCCTTCAATTTAAGAAACACCAAAAAAATATGATCAAAATAACCAAGATAACAAAAAACCATTTACTGACAGGAGAAAGTGGTAGAGCCTTAGTTAGGTTAGAAACCTCACCTATATAGTATGGATTTTCCCAATGTTGTGTCTTGTTGCACTCACCTTTATCCTGATTACTGCAAGAATAAATGAAAGGAGGGATCAATCAATACATAAAGAATATTACATGAATGTAGGCAGTGCTTAGCTTAATACACAAAGAATATTACAAAATTATATCTATAGCTTTCAATTGCAATGCACCATCAGTGAAGCTTGGAAGGAACAATGGGTTGGGCTAGTCATGTATTTCTTTGCATGTCGATGAAGCAGAGTGAACAAGACACAAAATGACAAGGTGTCAGCCGAATATACCATAATCTCCATGATATATAGTAAGCAAAATAATTCATATAATCAATTGTAAAAACTATCATGTAGAAACATGTGGACCTCCAAACATAGGGTGTATAGGACCCCCTTAATATGCAATTGTAAAACAGTTTTCACCCACAAAGTCAACGAGTGCACTCAAATCACTGTACCACCAAAATTGTATTATAATCGATTTATATTTGTCCTAGACACAAATAGTTATTCACAATATTACATGTCATAGAATATTCAAACCACATATGATACCACAAGCATACAAGCCATATTGATTGTTAATGGCCCGTAACATTAAAACATGCATCAAAAATATAAAATTAGTATAACCCACACTCCCCTATAATATCACCACTTGCATTACATCACCGCCAATATTTGCGTACATCCAATGGCATGAGAACAACAAAGATCCATGACTACCCCACCACCAAATCTGATCGAACCTCCTTCCTATCCCACTTTGCATAACATACAACTAATTGATAAAAAAGTGAAGTTGTTCTTCTGTGATGGAAAGTGTAATGGTGTTGTTGCTTATGGTCTTGCGACCACTCTGCATTAAAACTAGTCCGAGCATATCCCTTCTCTATGCATCATTCGTTCCATTCATTAGACTCTCCATCTAAAAGAGCAACTTCACTTTTTTATTTGGGCAGAAGAATGTATATAGTTCCATGTAGATATGAATATGAAAGTGAGGCTCTGGTAAATGGAAATTGGAAAAGATTGAGAAATGAATTTTTGAATTTGTAAATCTCTAATGGTGGTTTGTTATGGAGCCTTTAATTCATGCCCTCCTTTTTCAAATTTGAAAATTTGTTTGGATGCCTTCAATTGCAAAGATTGTATGTATTCATGGCATGCAATCCTTGTTTGTTTCTTGAGCGATTATGGTGGGCTTAACACATTTTTTTTGGTAGTTGCATGTGGCAAAAGAGAAGGAAACTATAGTTGTGTTCCATAATTTGACTAGTGGAACACATGCAAATGATTGATGTTCCATGAGTGTTGTGTTGGTGGGAAAATGGTACATATACATATATGTATACCTATGTATATATATATATATATATATAATTTTCCACTACCTTTAATATTTTGTTGTTATGCACAAACTTTAACTCTACAATTTTACTTTAATATTTTTTTGTTATACCCAAATATGATAATGGGTTAAGTTGTTTTCATTTCCATGTTTGGTAGTAACAATGAAATAAAGAAAGCATTTCATAGACAAAACTGTTGTGCATGGAAGAACAGACGAATACAATTTCATGGCATTCAAAGGCATAAAGAATTAATAAAAAAGTGAAGTCGTTCTCTTTGATGGAGAGTGTAACAATGCTCGTGCTTATGGTGTGGCATCCACCCCACATTAAAAGTATGCGGTACATATCCTTTGGTAATGCATCATTCGTTCCATTCATTACAGTCTCCATCAAATTGAACAACTTCATTTTTTTGTTTGGGGAGTTGAATGTCTGTAGTTCCATGTAGATATGAACATGGAAGTGAGTCATGGTAAATAGAAATTGGAAAATATGGAGATATGCATTTTTTAATTTGTAAATCTCTTTATATGTTCAATGCTGGTTTGGTATGGAGTCTTTAATTGCATGGCATAATATCTTTGAATAAAAACAAGTTAACTCATTTTCATATTTTGGAATACCAAAAAAATAGCAAAGGAAAATTGCAGAGTGAAAGTTTGTGCATTGTCGAACAAATGAATACAAGTGCATGACAGATAACCCTATAATTGTGAACCAGTCAAACCCTTTCCATGTTTGGTAGTATGAATGAAATGAAAAAAAGCATCTCGCGGACAAAATAATTGTGCATGGAAGAACATAATAATACAATTGCATAGCAAAATATCTTCAAAATGAAAACGACTGATACCATATTCATATTTCGTAGTAACAATTACATATAAATACATGTATATATATATATATATATATATATATCTTTGAATGGCATAAAATCTTCGAAATGAAAACAAGTGCAAACAATTTTCATATTTGGGAATAACAAAAAAATATGAAAGGCAATTTGTAGAGTTAAAGTTCATGCAATGCCAAACATAGGAATAGAAGTGCATGCCAAAAAACCTTGTAATTGTGAATTAAACAATTTCCATGTTTAACTGGTGGGATTTTATCCCTTAAAATCCTCTTGCCTTGCCCATAAAACAAGGAGAGAAAAAAACCCATAAACCTATATTTCAACAAATTAACCCCTTTAACCACATTTTTCATATTTCAACGAATTATAATATTTTTAAGGGGGTTAGGAATTATTTAAAAGGATTTTAATGTTATTATAAGGGGTGGTGATTCTTTTAAACACTTGTCAAGCCCGAAAATAATTATATGGTTAATAACAACCCAACAAATGAATATTGCCAAGAAAATCGTAAAAACCCATAAGGGCTTATAAACGTGAGATGAAGGTTATTTATTTGTTTTGATGGTTGAGCCTTATTAAGGCAATTTTTTTATGTAATTGGGGGGAATTGGTTGGAATTTTTACTTGTAAACGAGAGATATGAAATATTTGCAAAATAATATGATTAAAGCCCATGTTAGCAAATAAATTTGTATAGAAAGGGGTCTTATTTTCTTGTAAGGGGTAGAAATTTCTTGGAGAGAATTGTAACCAGGAGAATTAATCAAGTTTAGTTTGGGGAGAAATAATTCTTTGGAGGAGAATTTACAAGGTATTTTTGTACACCAAAAATTGTAAAATTGAGAGTGAGATATTATGAGGAGTTTTATGTGGGTTTTTAGAAGCTTGATATTGTAAGAAGGCTTTTGCTTGGCGATATCAATAAAGAGGTCCAACATTGAGAAGCAAGACCCAGAGACGTAGCTCAAATTGAGCGAACTCCGTTATCAAGCGTGATCTCTTTATTCTTCTCTTTTGTTTATCATTCTTTTAGTATTTTGATTCTTTGAGTTTCCTATTTATGATAATTAAATAGTTAGTTTATGTCTCTTGAATCTGGATAAAGTATAAGTGAACTTTATTTGTCGTAATTCAGTGGTTAAGATTCATAACCACGTAATTATGTTGGATCGGGATAAAATATGTAGTTGAGAGTAAAGTGCAAATTATTTGTAGCCCTTTAATTACAGATCAAGTTGGTATCAGAGCAATTTAACAGGAAAATTGCAGGTGGTGAATGTTAACCAGGTTGAAATTCAGCCTTCTACCTTTTAGCAGTGTGTGGTCGGTAGTGGAAACATTGAATGTGTATGTGTATATGGGGGTGTGTGCAAGAAGTTGAGTCCACTTTTTGGCCAAAAAGTGGAAGTGTTTTCCCTGATTTTTCAGAATTTGACACATTTGACCTTAAAATTTGAAGCACTTAGAGATGGAATCTTCAAAAAAGTCACTAATCATAAAATGTAGTACTCGGAGTCTAGTTTCCAAATATGTAATTTATTTCAATACCCAGATTGTAAAAATTGAGTTTCAATAGGCGTTTCTAAAAACCACTATTTAAAAGTCACTTTTTTATACCATACCATGCACGTGTACGACATCCATATTTTGATCTAAATTATCATATTTTTCTAAATCCTTTTGGGAAAAGATTTGTGACTCACTGAAGCTTGTTTTCGATATTTTTTTGTAATTTTTTATTGAATATTTTTTTTTGTTAAATTTTTATTAAGCATATTTGTCGTTTTGAAAAATTGTCATGTATGACACGCATAAGATGACCTAAACTTATCATTTTTTGATTGTTCTTTTAAAAACTGAAAATAATTGTCTGAAGTTTGTTCTCGTGCAATCTGTTTGTCAAAATGTTATGTTGATCAAAAGTTATTAAAATACTAAAAAAACTTAATAATTCAATTTTATGGACTAGTTTCATTAGAAAATAATTAAAAAATAGAAAAAATAATCAAATTATTAAAACAATTACATATTTGGAATCTGCATTGTCTCATCTATAATGGGTTTAATGGGTTTTAATTTCGTAAATTTTTTTTGCAAAATAGGTCTTCAGACATATGTCCAAATTCATTATTTTCCTATGACATTAACAGGACCTTCAAGTTGCAGGTCAAACCAGGTCCAAAGCTTAGGTTCGGGTCCCCAAATTTCTCGAAAAAAACAAGCCAAAAACCCGCCTACAATTTAAAAAACGCTCGTTTCATTAAAATTTTTTTATGGTTCTATGAAACGGGATCCCGTTTTGAAAATTTTTCAAAAACGAAAAATTTAAAAAACAGGATCCCGTTTTTAAAATTTAGGCTCGAGATCCTGAAGCTAAACGGGATCCCATTTTTTGCAAGCTGATTTCATTTTTTGCCTAAGGCAAAAACTTTCACATTTCGTGGACTCATCTTTTTGCATTTACCCATGGCTAATGTACTTAAAATGTTAGTGCAGTTTTGATTGTTGTTATGAGTAAGATGTACAGGTTCCAAAAAGGAAGGAAAAATGATACTGGACAAGTGAGGAAAAATTGTTGTGACTTCAATTATATGTAAAAACAGACTTTTGGTGGTCCAAAAGCTTCTCAATGGGGAGGAATGATCTAGGTGGATCCAGGAAACCTGAAAATTTCATAGTCTTAGAATATCATGGTGTCAGCCTCATCGCATAGAGATCACAAACATGATTGATGAGCCCAAAATATGCTCATAGTTTGGATATCATAATGTACTTTTAAAACATTTACTTTTGATGTTCATGGTTGTTTAACTCTTCTGAAACCTTTTATTGGGGGATATCCTGCAGCAATACACTTTCATATTCCTGCAGCCTATCATGTTGACATATCTATATTTATTACCCTATTGGCTTCCCAAATGACTGGTATAACGTATATAGTTTATGAATGATGAAATAGATTTAAATATGTGATTAATGAACAGATATTATGTATGTGCCATGTGCCTTTTCTTTTGCATCTGTTACCTTGTGTTTCGTAGGTTGTTGAAGAAAGTATGATCGAGTCAAGCATAGCCAATCTCGGCCTTGCAATAAAGTCCATTTCCTGCACGACTTCGAGGAAGCCATGACGAAGACTCTTTGATCGAAACTGTTGGGAAGGATTTTAAATGTCATTGAAATCTAGAAAGAGTGGAATGCTAGATTCTCTCTGGATCGGGTTGAACAGATAAACTCGTTTATGAAGTTTATACCTCGATTTCAGGATACATTTCAAATCCATGTCTTTCTGTGTTAGGGTTAGTTAGTTAGTTTTTTTCTTGATTTAAAATAAGTGTTCCTCCTACGCGGGTGAAACACACGTAGACTAGAGAAGGAGATAGATAGACAGATAGAGAAGCAGATTATGTAAGAGTTAAAGTTATAATATGAATCAGAGTTTTTGTTAGTCTTTTGAAGCAGAACAGAACAATGTATACCATTCTGAGTTTATGAATAAAATTTGATGAAGTTCTGAGTTCAGTACTTGCGTAATTAGTTGATGCTTGCTAAGGGGGCCCACTTAGTAAGTATCTGTAGTTAGTTAGTTAGTTGTTCATTTTCTGTTGATCATAAGATAGATTTCATCTTTGCAGTTTCTGTGCAAACTCAGTCTTATATTGTTCTTGCAGCATCGGGAATCCATCCCTGTGTCTGTTCCTGCAGCATAAGGCCAGTTTATAGTTTGTTTCTCAGTTGTAGCTATTATGATTTCTGCTTTGGTTAAATTATGGTTGAGTTTAGAGAACTTTACATTACCTTCTTGTAGCGTAGATAGATTTCTTTCCAAGTATTTGTTTCCGTTAAGTTGTGACTGAAACTAGTTTTTAGTGCACATATAGTGCTGCTCCATTCAAAGTATACGTTCCCTAGTTTGACAAGTAAATGAACGTCCATGAAGAGATATTAGTTGCCTACTGGAATGTCCAATTCCCAGGATAGGTTTTGCCTTGATTTTCATATCCTTTTGTGGGTGCGACCATTTTTGGCGCCGTTGTCGGGGATGGTGTCAAGCTAAGAACCTGTCAGAAGTCATTTTTAGCATTAAGTTTAGTTTGTTAATCAAGAATTTTCAAAATCATTCAAATCACTATTCATTCTATTGCATGTATAGAAGAAGAGACGCGCTAGGAAGGTTTCTCCCTGAAAACATGTTTGTCGAATTGCCATTTGACCCAGCTGATGAAGAACCTGAGGAAAATCCATTTGCTCTGATATTCCAACAAGCAAATATGGCACAAAATCCACCTAATCCACCTCCTGCTTTTGAGTTTCCCATTGTTGCCCAGCAAGATACTAATAACCTTAAAAATATTCCTTCTTCATTACTTCCCAAGTTCTACGGCCTAGTTACAGAGGACCCAAAAACTTTCCTATTTGAGTTTGATATCCTCTGTCGCAGTTATGACTACACTACAGATGCGCACAAACTGAAATTGTTTCCTGCTACCTTAAAGGAGGGAGCTCTCAGATGGTTCATAAGTTTGGGAAGGGGTGTTGTTGATAGTTGGGCAGCCATGCAAAAAAAAATTCTTGAGAAATACAAGGAATATTGTAAGAGTGGTAGTAAAGGTGATGATATATTCAAAATTCAGCAGAAGGAGGATGAAAGTCTGGAGGATTATATCTCAAGATTCTTGTTTTCCCTAAAAAAGAATTCAAATCATACTCTCAACGAAGAATCTAAGAAACTACTTTTTCTAAGGGGAATCAGTGATACCTGTATAGACACCCTGGACCTGATGGGAGGAGGCGATATAACCCAAGCATCTTGGGATGATATCAAGCAGATATGTCTCAATTACTCCCGAGCAATTGTGAAGAAGGGTAGAGGTCATCAAGCTACAGTGGGAAAGTCTTCTTCTAGTGGAGTTTCCCGGATGGAGATCACAAATTTGCTGTCTGATTTCAAGCAGGACATCATAAACAACATGACTACACAATTGGATACCATGCAAGCTCGCAAGAAACATGTAGAAGCTGAGGCAATCTTGGCTGAGTTCTGTCCACATTGTAGACAAAAGAAACGTGACTACAGATGCAAGATGGTTGCCAACATGGAGGCTAAACAATTACCTACTAATTTTAAGATGATAGAAGGTGATGATGACCAAGTCTTCTTTGTTGCACAAAGGAGACCATGGGCTCCAAGACAAGGTATGCCTCAAGATCCTTTGACTTTTGGTAATCCTTACTCTAATTATAATAACCAATGGCAACCTACATATGGCCCATCTCCACCTTGGAATTCTCCTCAACCATACTGGCCTAACTATCAGAGCCCTCAATGGCAACCCCCTCAAGGAGGTTGGTAGCAGCCACAAGCACAATGGACTCCACCTCCAGGTAACTGGCAGCAGAACCCTCAATAGAGAGGCTCTTAGCAATGACAGAACCAACCCCCTAGATTCCTACAGTCTAAGCAGCCACAACCTCCGGCCCTTATGCCTCCTCCTACAGCACCTGCGGCAAATACTGGCCCTCCAAAACAAATGCCTATGCTTGCTCAACCATTGTCAAATCCCAATAATAAGTAGTAGCAACAACAACAACCTATGTATTCTGTAGAAGTAAACCAGTATCCAGCTTATGCCTTGAATATTAATGATATCCATCTCAGGTTTGGAACCACTCTCCCTACTCCACAACCACCTATAATTACAGAGATTCCAAACTCTGCCACTGAACAACCTACTGATCATGCAGAAGATATTCCTATATCAGCTACTGCCTCTAAGGAACCTATCCTACAGCCTCAGGCTACACCACCTTTTCCTCAGAGATTGCAAATGACTACACCCAAGATAATTAAAGAGCCTACCTTTGATATTCTAGAGCAGTTGAAGAATGTACAAGTCCAAATTCCTCTTTTTTAAGCTATTAAAAATGTTCCAGTTTATGGAAAATCCATTAAAGAGGCATGTTTAATGAAACAAGGGAGAAAGAAAAAGGACCCCCAAACTATCCATGTTCTAGGACAGTTAGCCGATATTATGTTGGGGAAGGTTGTCATTCCAAAATATACTGATCCTGGAAGTCCTGTAGTAAAAATAAATATCAATGGTCAGTTAGTAAGAAATGTTTTGGTTGACCTTGGTGCAACCATTAATGTGATGACCAAGCACACTATGGAGTATTTGAATATTCCAAACATTTGGTCTACACCGACTGTCCTGTAGCTTGTTGATAGTTCCACGGTTACACCTGATGGAGTGATAGAAGATGTCATTGTCACTCTTGAGTCTTCGGAATACCTTTCTGATTTCACCATATTATCCACTAAGGAAACCTTAGGAGGATATCCTATTATCCTAGGCAGACCTTGGTTAGCTTCAGCTGATGCCCTTATAGGATGCCGTTCAGGAGACATGACAATTTCTGATGGCCAGTCAAGGAAGAAATTGGCTTTATATCCACCTGCACAACCTCTACCAAATTTGTCTCAACCAATTTGGCCAGATCTAGGAGAAGAATCTGAAGAATTCAATTCATTAGCTCAGTTAATAATGCTACAAACTGACCCATTTTCTCAGCTTCAGAGCGAACATAAGCTGCTTCTACACATCTTGCAATATAGTTCTGGTTTGAATAGCCCATCTGTTCTAGATAGCAGTTCTCAGCAATATTTCCTGCAGCAACTGAATCCTGAGAGCCATCATGATTTGTTATTATGTGATATATAGGCACCATCTTTCACAGCAACCTCAATAAGTGATCTCACCAAACATATAGAAGTATCTCCAAGCCGCTGTCTGCATATTAATAATAAGTTGCCTCTGTCTCAATAAACTGCCATAGCCTCAATGTTGCAAGCCCACCATAGAGCTTTTGCATGGGACTATGGGGATATGAGGGGTTTAAACCCAATACTCTGTACACATCGCATATATATTAACAGTGACTTCAAACCTATCAGGCAGCCTCAAAGAAGAATTAATACAGCTTTGAGAGAAATTGTTAAAGAAGAATTGCAGAAAATATTAGCAGCTGGTTTTATCTACCCAATCTCTGATAGTCAGTGGGTTTCCCCATTAGTCATTGTTCGTAAGAAAGGAGGAAAATGGAGGGTATGTGTAGATTATAGAGAGCTCAACTTGGCAACAAAGAAAGATTACTTTCTTCTTTCATTCATTGATCAAGTTCTAGATAATTTAGCTGGGAAAAAGTACTTCTCATTCTTGGATGGCTTCAATGGGTACAATCAAATCAAGATTGCTCCTGAGAATCAAGAGAAGACCACTTTTACATGCCCTTGGGGAACATTTGTCTATTCAGTTTTGCCTTTTGGCCTCTGTAATGCTCCTGCAACTTTCCAGAGGGTAGTCATAAGTATCTTCTCAGATATCTCATATGATTGCATGGAAATATACATGGATGACTTTACTGTTTATGGTACGACATTTGAGGAAGTTCAAGCCAACTTGGAGAAAGTACTACAAAGATGTGAAAATCACAACCTATCGCTGAATAGTCAAAAGTGCTTCATGATGATGCAGGAGGGAATAGTCCTTGGTCACTATATTTCTATTGCAGGAATTCAGGTTGATCCTGCTAAGATTGAGGTCATCTCTAAGTTACCCTCTCCTGCTAAGCAAAAAGAAGTACGGAGCTTTCTAGGCTATGCCGGATACTACAGAAAATTCATCAAGGACTTCAGCCAAATAGTAGGACCCTTATATAGTCTATTGAAGAAAGATGCAGACTTTTCTTGGATAGAGGAATGTGAAAAAACATTTCTTGATTTGAAAGTCGCCCTTACATAGGCACCTATTCTGAAAGGACCTGATTGGTCACTTCCATTTCATATTCATACTGATGCATCAAATTATGCAATTGGAGAAGTGTTAGGGCAGAAGGATGGTTCGACAGAACATGCACTCTACTATATAAGCAAAAATCTGCAAGGGGCTGAATTAAACTACACTATTACAGAAAAAGAAATGTTGGCAATCATCTACGCCCTCAATAAATTCAGGCATTATATCACTGGTTATCAGATATTTGTCCACACTGATCATGCAATAATCTGGTATCTCATGAACAAAGCCTCAATATCTGGGAGACTGGCAAGATGGTTATTGCTGATGCAAGAATTTGACATTACAATTCTGGACAAGCTAGGTAAAGCCAACGTAGTTGTTGATTTCCTTTCTAGAATTCAATGGCAAGATGACTCTGCACTTATTGAAGACTCCTTTCCTGATGAGCACCTGTTTGCAATCAAGGTTATTCACCCATGGTATGTTGATATAGCAAATTATCTAGTCAAAGGAAAAACTTCTCCTCAATTCTCCCCTAAGGAAAATAGATTATTGGTAGAGAAAAGCTTTAACTTTTCTTGGATTACAGATTGCATGTTTTATACAGGGCCAGATCAAGTTATGAGGAGATGTGTACAAGAGGAGGACACTCATGATATACTGCGTACAAGCCATGATGAGCCATGTGGTGGACATTTTGCTGCCAAAAGGACAACGATGAAGATTTTAAATACTTGTTATTATTGGCCAACTTTGCATAGAGATGCAGCCAAATATACCAGGAGATGTGATAGATGCCAACGGATGGGAAGACCAACTCGATCTGATGAGATTCCTCTATTTCCACAAGTTGTAGTTACACCTTTTGACAAATAGGGACTGGATTTTGTAGGTCCAATTGATCCACCTTCCAATGGTAAGTCCTACATCCTTGTATGCATAGATTATATCACAAAATGGGTAGAGGCTAAGCCTATGAAACATGATAGGGATAATAAAGTGGCTGAATTCCTCTATGAGGAAATATTTACTAGGTTTGGTGTTCTTAGGGAGATAGTGACAGATCAAGGAGCACAATTTACTTCTACACTTATCACAACTTTAGTCAATGAATACAATATATAGCACAGGAAATCAACTCCTTATCACCCCCAAGCCAATGGCCAAGTTGAGGTCACCAATAGGGACATAGAGGCCATTTTGACTAAAAATGTAGATTTGCATAGGAAGGACTGGGCCACAAGGTTACGAGAAGCTATATGGGCCTACCATACTACCTGGAAGACTGCTACAAGATATACACCTTTTGAAATGGTGTATGGTAAAACAGCTGTGATGCCAATAGAATTTGAACATAAGACTCTGCGAACAGTATTAGAGATGGACATGGATTTAAAAAATGCACAGAAGGACAAAATCATGCAGCTCAATGCTCTGGATGAGCTCTGAAAGAATGCCCTGCAGCACACTGAGATAATACAGAATCAGCGAACAAGGTGGCATGATAAATACATTAAGGAAAAGAAATTCAAAGGAGACTGGGCTTTGCTTTATGATTCACGATATAAGGAAAGTCCAGGAAAATTGCAAATTAGATGGTTGGGCACGTATGAAATTGAGAATGTATTCGCTAATGGTTCAATGCAACTTGTTACAATTGATCCTGTTAGATTCAAGCTGTTAGTTAATGGACACCACCTCTGGTTGTACCATAAACTAGTCTCAAAAGAAGAATTCATGCAGCAGTTCGTATAGGATCCTGCCACTACTCTTCCTGCAGCTGAAGGCTTTAGCCTTTCTCCTGCAGCTTCACCATAATTTTGAAATGCATGCTCCTAATAAAGGTTTCCTTTTTAAGGGAACCCCTTTTTCTTCATTTCCACTTGTCGCCACATTTCACTTCTTTATCTTCCGTACCATCCATCCATTCCATCCATTCATCTCGTCCGCCCACGTCACCCATCCACCTCATTCATCCGCACCACCCTTAATTATGATGTTATTCCCAACTGTCATCTAATGTCGAAGCCGTCATCTTTCTCAACACATACAAGCATTTAATGAAAGGTATGCAATATCTTTTGTTATCGTATTATTGATTTATTTCATTTTATTCATTTACTACTATGTCAGTATCAATCATTATTACCTGATCTCCACCTATTCTTTAGTACATGTGAGGACACATGTCATACTCTAATTAGGGGGCGGGATAATCCACTTTTAAAACCTGTCTTTTCGCCGCAGCCACATCTGCTCAGATAATCTTTCTTTATTCTTTTCTAGTACTTTCCAAATACGATCGCATGTCTTTTTTTTCCTTGCATGTTTTTCATTGCAAATCACAATTAAAATTGCTTGTTTAAAAAGTTCATTTTTGGAAAAGAAGAGGAAAGTGACGGCGTAACAAAAAAAAAATTAGAGCAGAAGGGGAAATTTTTGATTTTCAAAAAAGAGTTGAGTTCAGCTAAGGAAAAACTGTGAATATGGGTGGTTAGTTGGTAAGACATGAGCCTGTAGCTCATGAGTTATTGCTGCAAAATCCTCAAACTGTC
The DNA here is from genome assembly GCA_007258455.2 of Sequoia sempervirens. Classification (NCBI taxonomy): domain Eukaryota; kingdom Viridiplantae; phylum Streptophyta; class Pinopsida; order Cupressales; family Cupressaceae; genus Sequoia; species Sequoia sempervirens. The sequence continues at coordinate 65,248 of VDFB02256468.1, read as the reverse complement.
CAAGCATTCAGCCTCTGTGGATGGTTGAATTACTTTTTGAGTTTAAATTCTTTCAATGAGGAGGCTGCAGGTGAATTTTTGAGAACCCTTTCTGAAGGAGAGGCTACTGTATGGGGTCTAACAGTTGTTGTAACTGAAGAAAGAATTGCAGAGGTAACTGGGCTTCCAGCCATTGGAGAGAATTTTTCTTCGGATGCTGTCTTTGCAAGGGAAAAATTTACAATACCCACTAACGAACCTTTGGAGGTCTCAAAGCAAGGATGCAAGCGTGTGTCGTTGCTGCCTCCATACCCAGAATATGTTGCTTTCATAATCAGGTATTTAACTTGTGAAGGTCGTTTCTCCTACCTGCATTCTTACCACTTCAAATTACTAAGTCATATGAGGCATGGATTAGCTGTAAATGTTCCGAACCTTTTATTAAAATTTCTGGAACAATGTGCCCACGGAACCCAACAGGGGAAAGATAATTCTATTGCTCACCATGGTCTTATAAAATTGTTGATTGAACGCTCTTTGAGAGATGTATCACCTCTTTTCTAGCAACAATTTGTTGCCCAAAAGAGCTTGCAAATTCCAAAACCCCCTAGGGCACTTACCCAACAGCCTCGGGAAAAGAAAGAAGAAATGGCGTCTACTAGTAGAAGAATAGGACAAGCGTCATCTGCTCCTATAGCACCTGGTCCTGCAGCTCACACACCAGATTCGTCTGCCCGGGTGCAAACTAGGGCTGCTAGTAGGAGGGAGAAGGGAAAAACAAAGGTCGGAGAGTCATCTAGGGCGGAGCAAACCCCAAAATCTGACCCTCGTTCTCAGAAAAGGCAACGTTCTTCTCCTGCAGCATCTTCCCCTGCAGCATTGTCTCCTACAACAACACCTACTGCCATTACCAGTTCACCATCATCCTCTGACAAGGAAGAAACCTCTCGGTAGTTCCGAAAGAGGAAGGCTACGAGAGCACCTCCTGCAGCCGCAACATTGCCACGAAGAGTTTCCACAAGGAATCAATGTAAAACCTCCCCTGCTTCACCTAAACCTGAGGTTATTATAATTTCAGAAGAATCTGTAGATTATGAATATGATGTTTCTCAGAATGTGTCTGAGAGTGCTGCACAGAGTTCATTTATTGTTCTTGAAGAAGAACAAATTGAGACAAGGGAAGTTGAGCATAATGAAAGGGGGGTACCAAGTCTTGATGACTTGGCTGTTGCGGCTATGCACATTTCAAAGGAAGCACAGTCTTCTCCACTGTGGCGACAGGAATTCATCTTGCAGCAAGAGGAGGAATAGACTGAACAATTGGAAGTAGCCGATGAAGCTACATTTCCCCCTGCAGCTTGTCAAGCCATTGTTGTTTATAAAAAGACATTTTTAATTGAGTTTTTAGAATATGTCAAAGCTACATGGAGACAAGTTACATTGCAAACCTTGACTTTCCACCACCTAGCCCAGATTGAAATGCAACAGAGTCTTTGGGAGGAGGAAAAGAAGAAACTAAAAAAGGAAATTGAAGGGCAGAAACAGGAGATTCAGACGTTAAAAGAGAAAATGGACGAAATGTTGAAGGTAACTGGTCAGATGATGGAATGCAGACCACCACCCAAATTTTATGCTCTGTGCCTTAAAGAATAGTTCTTGTGGTTCCAATTGATGAGGATTTCCAGAAATCAAGATCCTATTCTTCACACTGCTAAAGATTTTTATGATGCATATCAGGCAACCCCTAATTGGCTTAGAAATTCTTTGTGTGAATTCTACTTACATGGCTTTTTAATTCCATTTGAAATAGAGTGGAATCCTCTTCTGTATATTGGTGACATCCATTTGAGATCACTTATGTCTTAGGCAGTGAATGAAGCAAATTATGGTAGGCAATGGGAAACATATGAAGAAGCCGAAAGGAATGAGCTTGCTCCATTGCGTTCTGAGAGTTCAGACCCCCATAGAATGTTGAAAACCTGGTTTACTTTGGCATATGGTTTTAATAATGATACAGCCAGAATGAAAATATTTGATCTTAGGAAACAGGTATATGATGAATTTCAGGAACAATCATACTCATTTTGGAGACTGTCATATTCAAGAATTGAAAAGAGGTGGGAGAGATTAACCGTTGGGTTAAGAAAGTCTGAGCCTCACAGTCCCCTAAATTTTACAGCAGCTCTTAAATGATCAGGCAGATACATATAGCTGGGACTTCAAAAGAGATTTGAATTGTGGATGCCATTGACATTTAGACCTCCTGTGCTAATGTGGCCCCTTTACCCCTACCAGGCTACAAATATTAATGAAGACAAAGAAGCCTGTAGGTATGAAGGATGACAGAGTTACAGAGGCTTTTGTTACAAATTTGGGATTCCATTTCAGGGTCATGCCTCAACCACTGATTTTAGAGAGATCACTAGGAAGTTTAATGTTGGAGGACCAGCATTGGGTTAAGTAGAGGGGAAATGATGAGCCCAAAATATGCTCATAGTTTGGATATCATGATGTACTTTTAAAACCTTTACTTTTATTGTTCATGGTTGTTTAACTCTTCTGAAAATTTTTATTGGGGGATATCCTGTAGCAATACACTTTCATATTCCTACAGCCTATCATGTTGACATATCTATATTTATTACCCTGTTGACTTCCCAAATGACTGGTATAACGCATATAGTTTTTGAATGATGAAATAGATTTAAATATGTGATTAATGAACAAATATTGTGTATGTGCCATGCGCCTTTTCTTTCGCATCTGTTACCTTGTGTTTCACAGGTTGTTCAAGAAAGTATGATCGAGTCAAGCGCAGCCAATCTCGGCCTTGCAGTAAAGTCCATTTCTTGCACGACTTCGAGGAAGCTATGACAAAGACTCTTTGACCGAAACTGTTGGCAAGGATTTTAAATGTCATTGAAATATGGAAAGAGTGGAATGCTAGATTCTCTCTGGATAAGGTTGAACGGATAAACTCATTTATGAAGTTTGTTCCTCAATTTCAGGATACATTTCAAATCCACATCTTTCTCTATTAGGGTTAGTTAGTTAGTTGTTTTCTTGATTTAAAATAAGTGTTCCTCCTGCGCGGGTGAAACACGAGTAGACTAGAGAAGGAGATAGATAGATAGATAGAGAAGCAGATTATGTAAGAGTTAAAGTTATAATATGAATAAGAGTTTTTGTTAGTCTTCTGAAGTAGAACAGAACAATGTATACCATTTTGAGTTTATGAATAAAATTTGATGAAGTTCCGAGTTCAGTACTTGCATAATTAGTTGATGCTTGCTAAGGGGGCCCACTTAGTAAGTATCTGTAGTTAGTTAGTTAGTTGTTCATTTTCTATTGATCGTAAGATAGATTTCATCTTTGTAGTTTCTGTGCAAACTCAGTCTTATATTGTTCTTGCAGCATCGGGAATCCATCCCTGTGTCTGTTCCTGCAGCATAAGGCCAGTTTATAGTTTGTTTCTTAGTCATAGTTGTTATGATTTCTGCTTTGGTTAAATTATGGTTGAGTTTATAGAACTTTGCATTACCTTCATGTAGCGTAGATAGATTTCTTTCCAAGTATTTGTTTCCGTTAAGGGTATGTGCAGGATCACGGTGGGCCAAAAAGTGGCAATATTATGGGTATTTGTAGGGTATGTGGTTGATGACCTTTTTTTAATCCAAAATTGATGAAATGAAAAGGGTTTTTAGAGGATATTCTTAGCTTTCCACCAATATAAATTATGCTTTAATTTGAATTTAATAAATAATTATTATTCATTTTCTATTATAATTACGACTAAAGTCGTGATCGATAGGCTGATTGAAAAACATCTATAACTTTCAAACAATATCACATTTTTTGAATCTGAAACATGCGTCACATTCTATGCTTCACATACTATAGGATTAAAAAAAGAAAAATTAAATTTCATGATTTTTTTACCAAGTTAAGGTGGTCAGACATACGAGTTTTTATATTTTTTAAAAGTTGTAATAAAAAATTCATAATTAATTATTTACTTGGAAAAAATTACAAAAAAATATGCATCACATCTAGACACGAGTCCTCTACTTATAGATAAAATTTTATAAAATTTTTTTATCATTTTATTATGGTTAGGGTGGTGACACCTACTTCTTATTTTTTCCCTGAAATTGAAGTACTCGCATTGAAAATTCAAATTTTCACCAAATAGATTTTATTTATTTTAAATAAACCTAGTAGTTTAGAAACTACATTCAATTTTCTATAGATTCTATTTTTACATATTTTTGAAATAATATAGATAACTTATTCAAATTTTTACGTCAAGTTGCCTAACACTGATTTTTTTTTATTTTTTTGCCACTTAAGGGCCTGTTTTTTCCATGATGATCCTGCACATACCCTTAACTTGTGACTGAAACTGGTTTTTAGTGCACATATAGTGCTGCTCCATTCAAAGTATACATTCCCTGGTTTGACAAGTAAATGAACGTGCATGAAGAGATATTAGTCGCCTGCTGGAATGTCCAATTCCCAAGATAGGTTTTGCCGTGATTTTCATATCCTTTTGTGGGTGCAACCAATGATCTCGACACAACTTGAACTGGGTCAAAAGCAGGTTTTATATGTTTGAATTAATCAAGTTCATTTTAGGGAGAAATAATTCTTTGGAGGAGAATTTACAAGGTATTTTTATACACCAAAAATAGTAAAATTGAGAGTGAGATTGTGAGGAGTTTTATGTGGGTTTTTAGAAGATTGATATTGTAAGAAGGATTTTGCTTGGCGATATCAATAAAGAGGTCCAACATTGAGAAGCAGACCCGGAGACGTAGCTCAAATTGAGTGAACTCCATTATCAAGCGTGATCTCTCTATTCTTCTCTTTTGTTTATCATTCTTTTAGTATTTTGATTCTTTGAGTTTCCTATTTATGATAATTAAATAGTTAGTTTATGTCTCTTGAATCTAGATAAAGTATAAGTGAACTTTATTTGTCATAATTCAACGGTTAAGATTCATAACCATGTAATTATGTTGGATCGGGATAAAATTTGTAGTTGAGAGTAAAGTGCAAATTATTTGTAGCCCTTTAATTATAGATCAAGTTGGTATCAAAGCAGTTTAATAGGAAAATTGTAGGTGGTGAATGTTAACCAGGTTGAAATTGAAACAAGGAGAAGGTGCGCTTATCGAGTTCAATCCTAAGATTGGAAAATGAAGGACTTTTCCATGAGCAGAGATGGCAGTTGAACAAAGTCCTACAATGCTTGATGAGAAAGCTTTCCAAAAAGCATCTCTCAAAATTAAGGAAATGGTGGAAGTTATTTTCCAAGAGAGGCAAGAATGAAGGAAGAGAAAGGAAGACAAGGACAGAAAGAAGAGGGAAGTTGAATCCTCATTGAAAGAAGACAAAGGTAAAGGAGTAGGAGGTGGTGGAGACCCTCCTGAACCTCCATCTCCGTCTTCCTCATCTTCTTCATCTTCATCCTCTTCTTCTTCTTCATCTAACTCTTCTAAAAAGAAACAAACTATGCAAACACCTTTGTTAAAACTGGATGTTAAATTTGAGTTGCCTATATATAATGGTGAATTGGATGCAAAAAAAATAGGATAACTGGCTTAAGCATAACGAAGTGTATTGCAGGGTTCAACAGATCTTGGATGATTCTTCCAAAATCCAACTAGCTACTCTTAGAATGGGAGGCACTACATTGGTTTGGTGGAAGAGTAAGATCCAAGATGATCTCACTACGCGTGGTAAAATAATTTCATCTTGGTATGAATTTACTTTTGCTTTAAAGAAACAGTTTTATCCTTTAGGTTATATTCAACAACCTGTTATGGACTAGAAAAATCTAAGATAGGGTAAAGGACAAACAGTGCAAGAGTATACACAGGTGTTTAGGAAGAAAGCACTTACTCTTGGCATTCCTCTTTATACACAAGAAAATATATTAAAGTATATAGGTGGTTTGCATCCACATTTAAGACATACAATGCTGATTTTCAATCCATCTAACTTTGATGAATTGTGTGTACAAGCAACCCATATTGAAGTAGGTGAAAGGAACATAAGTTTCAATTCAAAGAAGGAATTTGTTCCTCCAACTGAAGGAAATAAGAAGGGTAAGGAGAGGAAATCAACTTCTGTGAAGAAAGAGGAAGGTGAAAATCCTACTTGCTCACATTGTCAGAAGAAAGGGCACGAAGATGCAAAGTGTTGGAAATTGCATCCGGAATTGAAACCAACGTGGTTTAAGGATCATAAAGGAAAGCAAAAGGCCACAGTTGTCATTTAGGATCTTGGATTGGATTCTGATGACGAAACAAAGATAATAGTTGTGGGTTTGAAAGGTAAAGCTTTTGTTGGTAATGATTTTGCCACTAATGTTTCATGTGTTTCTACTTCTAAAAGTCATGTTGATCCTAAAGATAGCAAAAGATGTGAGTTGTTTCATATAAGGGTGATTTCTAAGAACACTAAGATTGATACACTGATAGATAGTGGGTCCCAAGTTAATCTAATTTCAAAAGAAGTTGTTAAACAGTTGGGATTGAAAACAAAGCCACATAAGAAACCTTATCCATTAGGTTGGGTGTGCAATGATAACAGATTGTGAGTAACTAAGCAATGCAATTTAAGATTTGCAATAACATCTAAGTTTATAGATGAGGTTGAATTTGATGTGGTTCCACTTGATATTTGTGGGATTGTGTTGGGTAGCCCATACTTATATGATAGAAAAGCAATCTTCTACAGGTAACATAATCAATATCACTTGTTTATGGAAGGAATTGAATACATTGTGCATTCTCATCCAATTAAGACTGATAAATCTTTTTTGACAACAGGACAATTGAAAAGGGTAGTTAATGCAAGCAATAATTTGGCACTTATGTCTGTACCACAAGAAGAGTCATTGCATAAAAGAATATCTAATTCTAAGGTTGTTCAGGTTATGAAAGACAAGCATGATTTCGGTACATTCTTTTTCTCATCCGCAAATTTAGTTTTGTTATTTAGCCTTCTACTTTTTAGCAGTGTATGGTTGGTAGCGGCAACACTGAATGTGGACGTGTATATGGCTAATGTACTTAACAATGTCAGTGCAGTTTTGATTGTTGTTATGAGTCAGATGTAGGTTCCAAAAAGGAAGGACAAATGATACTAGACAAGTGAGGCAAAATTGTCATTACTTCAATTGTATGTAAAAATAGACTTTTAGTGGTCCAAAAGCTTCTCAATGGGGAGGAATGATCTAGGTGGATCCAGGAAACCTGAAAATTTCATAGTCTTAAAATATCATGGAGTCAACCTCATCACATAAAGCTCACAAACACGATCCCGACGCAACTTGAACCGCATGAAAAGGAGGTCGTATTCAAGATTTATGCTTGGTCAAAGATTTGGTCAAACAGGCGAATCAAACATTCAAAAAGGAAAAAAATTGATCTTCTCAAAATGAAACAAAAATGACACCAATTTTTAGTGCTCATCGCGCTGATTTCAGAACTATATTCAGTTTCAAAAATGAAGCTCATATGTGAAAGTTACAACTAGTCAAAGGTTGGTCAAAAGTTTGATTCTAGTCAACTGATGATGTCAACAAATGTACAATCAACATGATGACATGGCATATGATGTGGGAGGAATGGTGAGTTGGCATAAATATATATTAAACCATAATTATTAAAGAAAAAAAACACGTATGGTTTAAAAAAACAAATTTAAAAAGAGAGGATTTGGTGGGATTTTATCTCTTAAAATCCTCTTGCCTTGCCCATAAAACAAGGAGAGAAAAAAAACCTGGAAACCTATATTTCAACAAATTAACCCCTTTAACCATCTTTTTCATATTTCAACGAATTATTATATTTTTAAGGGGGTTAGGAATTATTTAAAAGGATTTTAATGTTATTATAAGGGGTGGTGATTTAAAACACTTGTCAAGCCCAAAAATAATTATATGGTTAATAACAACCCAACAAATGAATATTGCCAAAAAAACTGTGAAAACCCATAAGGGCTTATAAACGAGAGATGAAGGTTATTTATTTATTTTGATGGTTGAGCCTTATTAAGGCAATTTTTTATGTAATTATGGGGAATTGGTTGGAATTTTTACTTGTAAATCGGAGATATGAAATATTTGCAAAATAATATTATTAAAGCCCATGTTAGCAAATAAATTTGTATAGAAAGGGGTCTTATTTTCTGGTAAGGGGTAGAAATTTCTTGGAGAGAACTGTAACTAGGAGAATTAATCAAGTTCATTTTGGGGAGAAATAATTCCTTGGAGGAGAATTTACAAGGTGTTTTTGTACACCAAAAATTGTAAAATTGAGAGTGAGAGATTGTGAGGAGTTTTATGTGGGTTTTTAGAAGCCTTATATTGTAAGAATGCTTTTGCTTGGCGATATCAATAAAGTTGTCCAACATTGAGAGGCAGACCCAAAAACATAGCTCAAATTGAGCAAACTTCATTATCAAGCATGATCTCTCTATTCTTCTCTTTTGTTTATTATTCTGTTAGTATTTTGATTCTTTGAGTTTCCTATTTATGATAATTAAATAGTTAGTTTATGTCTCTTGAATATGGATAAATTATAAGTGAACTTTATTTATCGTAATTCAACGGTTAAGATTCATAACCACATAATTCTGTTGGATCGAGATAAAATATTTATTTGAGAGTAAAGTGCAAATTATTTGTAGTGCTTTAATTACAAATCAGTTAGGCCCTAGTAAGAGATTCTACAAGAGATGTCATCTAGCTCTTGGGTAATCCAAGATAGTTAACTCCTAATGCCCCACTCCACCCAGGACACCCAATCACTAGGTAAGGGCTCTATTGTCATCTTAGAATAGTCTCAATATTAGATGCATCTCGAGTAAGGGATCAACTATGGAATCTCCTCTCACCCAACCACTATTCTAAGTGGTTCACTACGTAATTTTGTTACATACATATATATAAACATATATACTTATACACACACATATAGATACACGCATGTGTGCATATGTATATGTATGTATATACCTGCATAAATAGATATATACATAATGGTCGACCACTGCTCAAGCTACACATCCCCCTAAACCTAATGCATATCATAATCTTGCATTGTTTCAAAAATCTATTGAATCCATTTCCACATAATGGTCATCCCACCTCATGTAATATATATATATATATATATATGTCTAGAATCTATATATATATCCATATACATTCATACATACATACATACATACACACACACACACACACACACACACACACACACACACACACACACACATATATACGTACATACATCTATACATAATGGTTTAGCATTGCCCAAGTTTGGATCCCCCTTACTAATGCTTATCAATAGATCACAATGTTCCAGCACAAACTCATCTAGCACGAAAGAAATGAGGATAATAGATAATGTGTGTACTAGCACAAATTCTAGTACCAAAAATTTAGAGCCAGAAACAAGATTATTATCAAGTGCATGTTTCCTTTAACATGGATGTATGATCTTGTCATTTATTTATGTGGTGTAAAACATTTCAATAGGATATATTAAAATGTGGAATCATTAAATGAAGAGTGGACATCATCAAATCAAAATCAAAGAAGCAAATGAGTGGAAGACTACATTTAATAAGAAAGAGGGTTTGTGTAATATTTGATTATGCCTTTTTGGATCCACAAATATACATAGTAATTTTATGGTGTTAATAAATTGTATAAAAAATAGATTTTGGTAAAAAATTTGTTGTATAATAAATGGTATTTTGATTTTCAAGACAACTAAATGACTTATAGAATGATGGCATTTCAAGTATTTGTGTCAAAGTCCTTGACTAATTTATTCAAAGGCAATGACTCTAGATTCTTGGGGCATTTCTTAATTAGTAAGATATCGTAAGTGATGACATCATGAATGATGGTCATCCATTCCTTGAGATGAGAACATGGATCTCCCTCACCTTTACATTTAGATATGTTTGGAAAGGATCTACATATGATAAAACTTATCTACATGTAATCTAACTCTTCTTTAAATTCACTTAATGACCTATTTAGTTGTTGAGTGGAAGTTTGTTGTTGAATCCTTGGAAGATGTTTTCATTTATAATAAAAGATAAGAATTTTGAATATTTAGAGCATATCAGATTAGTAGTACAAAGGTTGACAAAATAATAATGAAAGCATTTAAGACTCATTAATATATATTGTGACCTACATCATTATAGTTCAAAAGATAGATCACAAAAAACCAAAAAAACTCCATTAAATTTGTAGACTACTAGCTTTAAGTACACTAGATAAAATCTAAGTAGCTAAATCATCAACCTTACCTACTCGATTTTAGGTACAAAAAGGCTCAGAATTGGAATTGACCTTGAAATGTTGTAGAATCATTTAGTGTTCATTTTTTTTGGCATCAAAATAATTCTAGCAAACACTTTTCAAATCCACACGATTCTAGGGTTTTCAAAATGAGTATAAGTCGATTCCAAGCTTCAGTTATATTTTCAAAAATAAGAAACCCTAGATGAAAATTTAATAAAAGCATTTCACAGATGGACGTGAATAGGGATGCACACAAACAAGGAGGGATTTTTAGTTTTCATTAAAAATACCAAAAAATATCAAAAAAGTGTTGATTACTTGATAAAAATACATAGCAAAAGAGCCAAGATCCAAAAAGAAAGGGAGATCAAGTAATTGTTGGGCGGTGGTTTTTGTTTTGGGTTGCTGTTGTGTTCCTTTCTACTACTGATCCGTGGGTCCCATAGGCTGTTTGGCCTCGTGGACGTTATTAAAAATCTTCATTCATTCATTCAAAAGAACTCTCAGTGAATTGACGATTCAAGTTATTTTTTATTATATTTCTGCAGCTTCATTTCCTTCTCTCATGAACCACGAGACATCTGGAAGAGGATAAGTCAAAAACATATCCATTTTTTTAATATATTTTTGTAGCTTTGTTTTCTTCTACGAACAAGTGGGAAACAAAAACTCGGGCATAACTTGGATGGAAGGAAGGATTTTGATGGTTCACTCCTCTACGACATAGTATGTCCATCAATAGGGAAAATAAGTAAATTTTGTATTAATATATATTATTAAATACATACTTATATAGTATAATATATTTAATATAAATAAAATTATATGTATGAATATATATTATTACATTAAAATATAATGATATACACAAATTTCTAAAATATAAAAATTTGTATAATTTATTAAATTGTATATTTAAATATGATATAATTTAAAAAAATATATATTTTATTTATATGATTGAATTAAAATAGTAAAACTAAATATAATATTTTACATTATTAAATATAATAATATTATATATATATACTATTTATATTGTTGAATTAAAATAGTAAAGCTCTATATAATATATTATATTAGTAAATATAATTATATATAATCTATATACAATATCTATTATTTATATAATAATATAAAACATATTAATATTATATATATACAAACGTACCCAAAATGTACCCAACCCCTCCCCAAAAAATTACCGTACCCATGTACCTCGTACCTGTACCTGTCCCCTTACCCAATTTGGAAACTTAGGATAAAATGATTATATAGATTGTTGGTGTGAATAAAGTCTTGTACCTAGTTAATTCTTTACTAGGGACTTAGGAGACTTATTCACATGTTAAGTTCACTTAGAATATAAGCTTTCTTCTAGAAGCCTTAGTTGTCTTATCTAAACTTTACATTATCCTAGGTAGTTATGAGTTAGTTGTCTCATGTGATAGGATTTGGACACTTTTCATAATCTTTTCTAATGCTATCTCTCACCTTGCCTTTATAAGCAAGGCATCTCATATACATTTTACATCTTGATCATCTTGATCATCTTGATCACATCTTGATCATATTGTATCATATAGCAATTCTTGTATGGTGGAATAGCATCTTTCATTGTTGCTTCTCTCTATTGCATGTGGAGGTTATTTGGTGTTGCAGATTGAGATCTTGGTTGCTCACTTCAACATGGTATCAAAGCTTTTGAATCTAGCAAGCCCCTTCTTTTTTCTTTAGAGAGTTTCTACCATCAAGTTTTCTATTGTGATTTGAGTTTATTTTATGATCTTCTAAATTCTTGTATGCTCTTCTCTTGTGTTTCAATGCAATCTTGAGAATCTGAAAGGGTTTGCAAAGATCTATTAATCCTATTTTGCATGTATGTTTTTTGGTGAGATCTAGTGATTGCAACACTTTTAGCTATAGTGACAGTATTTTTGGTTGTCCCATTGCATCCAAGAGGCTTGAGAAAGTCATATTTGAACTTGAAGATCAGATCTAAAAAACAACTTTTTATAGGAGCATTTTTGGAAAACAATAACCTTACCATTGCGTCCGGGTGGCTAATTCCATGAATTTTGATATATAATTTGCCTATATTCAGAAAAAATTGTTTTCGAGGAATTTTTTTTTTTACCTAGAAGGTCGCATGACCCCCAGATTGTAGGTACATGCGTCAGAAATTAAAAATTCTACACATATATATTTTATTGTCAACGGGTTTCTGTATTTTATTGAAAATGTTTTAAAATAATAATAATAAAAAAAATTATTGATAAAACACTTAAAGCACTAAAGGTTTTATTTATGCAAGGCCCACAACTTTCATAAACTGCCCGTGGGCCTTTACATCTATGGCTGTTAGTGAAACTATTAATGTAGCGGCCTTAATATAAGCCACCAATGGCAACATTAACCACCAGGGGTTAAATACAAAACACACAGTTAACCTCTTAAACTGCTAAGAAAAAATTTAACCGCCAACGCATGTGACTAGAATCCTAGACCACTAGCAGTTAGTCAAACCACTAGGTTTTTCCTAAATCGCTAATAGGGTCACGTGGGTGACCAGGAGCCAACCCCCGAGGGCTATATCTTTGACTATGTTTAGCCTTCAAATTGCCTAAAATAGGCTTTTTTAAATGTTGCATAACTTTTCATGAGGTATTAGATTTTCGCGAATGAAATATCATCAAAAAGGTGGTTCGACGAACTTCGTAGTGGTGCAAGTGAATTTTGCATATTTTTCAACCCGAAGGTACAAGTGCATTTATTACTTGTAACTAGCATAACTCTTGCATACAAAGTCAAAATTTGGCAAACTTTTTTTTGAAATTGCTTAGAAAATTGCAAGGAATTTGTTTGTAACCTTTATTTTTAGTTTTGACAACCATTTTTTTTCTAAAAATTGTAAAAAATTACTGTGTATTATAAACAATTGATTTGAGCTTGTCACTTGTACAAATTGTAAAACTTCTTCATTGTAATTTGTTGGGGGGTTGCCAATTAAGTTTTAATACTTTTTTTTTTGGGGGGGGGGTGTTAAAGGTACAATTTATGTGCCACATTGTCTTCTTTCTCTTGGTGTTCTTCTATCCAACATGGCATATCAAATGCAAATTGAACCACTCACTCCACACAATTATCATACATGGAAGCTAAAAATGACTCAATTGTTACAATCTAAAGGTTTGTGGCCAATGTTAGATGCACAACAACCTTATTTCACAAGGGAATATGTAAATTTTACCCATAGATCATATAAAATGGATGAAGCAAAATGATTCATTGTCTTACATGTATCTGATAACTTCTTGTTTCATATTGTGGAGTGTAAAACACCTAAGAATGTTTCGGACAAACTTGAAGAATTGTATGGAAAATTCAACTAGTTCAAAATATTGCAGCTTCAAGTGGATCTACAATCACTCTCTCTTGATGCATTTCCTTCTAGAATTCAAGATTTTCTTGCACAATTCAAGTTGATTTTGTCACAATTAAAAGGATGTGGGCATGATGAATTTGATGATGAATGTATCTTCTTGATTATGTCTAAGTTAAGAGGCCCTTATCAAGTTGTTCTCTTCCACTTTCTATTCTACTATGGATGCCATGGGGAAACATTACAAAATGTATTCTTTTGAGTTGTTTTGTGACCGTCTTACTAGGGAGCAGGCCAAGTTGGTTCAGCTGGATGCACTACCTAGTTCTAAGAATCAAGCTTTAATGGCTCAATCTTCCAAGGGTAAAAGAAAGACTAAGAAGAAGCCCAAGACAGAATCATCTTTAGGTAGTGAGTCTCCCTCCAAATTGAAGCAAAAGAACAATCAAAATTCCACTTCATCTCCTTCTTCTTCTACCTCTAGAGATTCTTCTTCCAAGTCCAAGAAAAAGAAAGGAGATCCTTGTTCATTTTTTGGAAAAGTTGGGCATGATGAGTATCATTGTTTCAAGAGACTAGAGGCCTTAGAGGAAGCTATGAGGAAACAAAATATCTTAATGCCTAAGTCTTCTTCCATGGGCAAAGGGAAAGAACTTTCAGAACATGTCATTCATTCATCTTTTAATAGTTGGATTATTGATTCAGGTGCTTCAAATCACATGACCAATTCTTGTGATATTCTTGATTCCATTGCTTATACTTCTACTTCTTAGATTGCAATTGTGAACTCTTTACAGATTCCAGTTTTTGGGACAGGATCCGTTTAAATGCTAGATGGGTGCATTGAGGATATTTTTCTTGTTCCTCATATTTTAGTGAATCTACTTTCCATATATTAGATTTGTCATTCTGGAGATCTAGAAACTCAACTGAGTTTACTCCACAAAATGTTACTATTAAACATTTGTAGGATCTTGAGAAGGTTGTTGCTACATGGATAGTTGATCACAAGAACCATTTGTATCGATTTGATGGCTTTGAGTCTTCAACGGGTTCATGTTTTATTGCTCATGTTGATTCAATGAGAAAACTTTGGCATGAAAGATCTGGGCACTTGAACTATAGATATCTTTAGCAGATGCACACACATAACTTAGTGGTTGGTCTTCCTAAGATCTCTTGCACAAATGGTGGTTTTTCAGGTTGTTGTGTTCTTGGCAAATAGCATCAACATCCTTTTCCTAAGGGTCAAGCTACAGGTGCAACCACACCCCTTGAATTGGTCCATAGTTATCTTGAATGTCATTCCCAAATTCTTTTTCAAGGGCTAAGTATGTGCTCACTTTCATTGATGATTTTTCCTGACACACAGGAGTCTACTTTTTGAAGCTTAGGAGTGAGGTTCTCGCCATCTTCAAGACCTTCAAAAAATTTGTAGAGAAGAAGTCAGGTTTTTCTCTTCGATGGATACACACAGATAATGGGGGAAGTATGCTAATCAAACATTTCAATATTTTTTGCAATGAGCATAGTATTCTTCATCAGAACATGGTTCCTTACACTCCTCAACAAAATGGTGTGGTGGAGAGGAAGAATATGACTCTACGGGAGATGGCCAATTGTATGATTTAGTCTAAGTCCATGGTTCCAACATTTTGGGCCAAAGTTGTCAATTGGGCTAATTATATTCAAAATCGTATGCCTCACAAGGCAGTGCTGAATATGACTCCTGAGGATGGTTGGTCTCATCACAAGCCTGATGTATGCCTATTCAGAGTATTTTATACTAAGGATTTGGTATTCATTCTAGATGGTCAGTGTAAATCAGTGGAGAAGAAGAGTCGGCGGTTCATTTTTGTTGGCTATTGTGAGGATGTGATGGCATCAGATTGTTTGATCCAGACACACAAGAGGTTCATTATCATCGTGATGTTCTGTTTGTTGAGTCTTTCACATAAACAGATCCTCCTTTGACAAATTCTTCATCACAACCTACTCAATCTTCTCCAATTGAGGATGTTTTTCTTCTCGAGGAAGATTTGGATGACAAACCTAATTCACCCACTAGGCCACAATGGGCTCGCTCTACTCTTGAGGAGGTTGGTCCTCTTGTTGGTGATCCTATAGACACTCACCACACTTGTTCTCAGACTTCAGGAATCAGTCTTTTGAGTCATGTCGTTTTGGATGATCCTCAGAAGTTTTCAAATGCTTCAAGCATTCCTAAGCGGGATAGTGCTATGGCTTATGAGTATTCTTCTTTGATGGAGAATCACATATGGGATCTTGTACCTCTTCCTAAGGGATGAAAGTTGGTTCGGTTCAAGTGGGTGTATCGTACCAAATATGCAACAGATGGTTCTACTGAAAAGTACAAGGCTCGTCTTGTTGCAAAGGGGTTTTCTCAAGTTGAAGGAATTGATTATTTTGATACCTTTGTTGGGCTATTGCCAAGATGGATTATATTTGTCTTGTTCTTGCTATAGCTGCATCATAGGGATGGTCAGTGTATTAGATGGATGTGAAGAGTGCTTTCTTGCATGGGAATCTTCATGAGGAGATTTATATGGTGCAACTACCAAGTTTTGTGCAAGACTCCTCACTTGTTAGCAGGCTTCAACATTCATCGTATGGTCTCAAACAGGCCCCTTGGGCTTGGTATGAGAAAATGGATAGTTTCTTGCTTGCTTCTAGGTACACTTATTTTCATTCCAATCCTATAGTTTATACTCAGAGACATGGAGAAGATCTTCTCATTCTTGTGCTCTATGTGGATGACTTGATTCTCACAAGGAGTTCCACTTCCATGATTTAGAGTACTCAACGAGCATTGATGGAGAAATTTGATACATGACTAACCTTGGTGCTTTGCATTACTTCCTTGGTCTTCAGGTTCATCAGACTTTTGAGGGGATCTTCATTTTCTTGTAGAAGTGTGCTCTTGATTTTTTTCAAAGATTTAACATGAATGATTGAAAGCCTACCCCCACTCCTTTTCAATCAAGTGTTGTACTATCTACCAATTGCACTACTCCTAGAAATGATCCTACCTTGTATCAACAATTGGTTGGTAGTCTTTTATGCTTGACACATAGTCATCCTAATATTTCTTTTGCGGTTGGCCTTATCTCTCGCTTCTCTCAAGAGCCTCATGAGAGCCATTGGAAGATCGCCAAACGTATCTTGAGATACATTCAAGGCACTACTCATTTTGGTATTCATTACACATCAAGAGCTTCTCAAATTGTGGGCTTCACTGGCTTCCAAATTGGGTTGGTGATTTCAATGATTGGAAGTCTACAGAAGGCTTTATCTATTAACTTGGTTTTGGTTCGATTGCATGGTCATGCAAGATGCAAACTACTATTGCATTATCATCGAAAGAGGCTAAGTATAAAGGGGAAGTTCTTGCTAGTCAGGAGGTTTTGTGGCTTCCTCAATTGATGACTAAGTTTAGATTTCCTTCCACTCAACCCACTACTCTTTGGTGTGACAACCAGAGTGCCATCCATATCTCTCGCAACCCAGTAGAGCATCAACGTACTAAGGATATTGAGATCCACATGAACTTCATTAGGTAGATCATCTAGGATGGTGTTCTCAGGCTAGAGTATTTTCCTAAAGATCAATAGGTTGCAAACATCTTCACTTAACCTTTGGCTTCACTTTGCTATCTTCAGTTTTAATCGATGCTTAGGGTGAAGGAAGTTGTCCTTGGGGGGTCTTGATGAGTCATCGTCTTGTTTTCTTTGTAGATTTTTCTCTCATTTGGAGAGGAGTTTTCTCCCACAAGGTTTTTCTCCTTTTCTCTGCTTGTGAGAGTTTGTTTTATACATGGGTAACTTGTTAGGCCTTGTTGTCGAGACCAATCTTTTGCATTTTTGCATTGATTTTTCCTCCCTAAGTTGCACTTAAGGGGTGTGTTAGTGTGAATAAAGTCTTGTACCTAGTTAAGTCTTTAGTAGGGACTTAGGGGACTTATTCACATGTTAAGTTTACTTAGGATTTAAGCTTTCTTCTAGAAGTCCTAGTTGTCTTATCTAGACTTTACATTATCCTAGCTAGTTAAGAGTTAATTGTCTAATGTGATAGGATTTAAACACTTTTCATGATCTTATCTAATCCTATCTTCGACCTTTTTATAAGCAAGGCATCTCATGCATATTTTTCATCTTGATCATCTTGATCACATCTTGATCATATTGTATCATATTGTAATTCTTGTTTGGTGGAATAGCATCTTTCATTGTTGTTTCTCTCTATTGCATGTGGAGGTTATTTGGTGTTGCAGATTGAAGATCTTGATTGCTCACTTCAACATAGATTACCAATGGACCTACATAGTAGACATATAGATGATATTGCCACTTCCAAGGATGTTCAATGTGAAGAAGAATTAATTATGGATCCATGGACCCTCATATCATTAATCCATAGTTATGAATTATGTTACCACCTTTGGCACTTCATTCAATGCCTTTTGTATATTAGGAAGTCAAATACCATTTTAGGACACAAAAAGTAGACAAAAAAATGAAAGGATACAAAAGAAGAAACATAGAGCTTCACAAAGAGAAGCTATCAAATAAAATGAATAATCAAAAAATATTTTAATTCAAATCATGAGAACTAGTTCATAATTAAGGGTTAGTGCAATATCCATTAGTGGTGCAAATTTATTCCTTTCATTTTATTTCAACTACTACATGTTTTTTCTCTTAAAGGTCTAGCTAGAAATTTGGGAATCAATGATGTGCATGGCACTAGCTGAACATTTAGGCATCAAACATTATTGGGCCCTAGAGCAACATGAATATTGGGCCTCGGTGCCCTATATATCCTTCATTGGTTGTGTGAACCCGCTTTACCCACCCCTATCTTTCTCAAGTGTTGTTCCAATTCCCTCCTCCTGAATCCCAAAATGGAAGGGAAATCCTTGATGTATGACCTGCTAGGACTAAAAGAAGAGATCATTGTTAAAGATGAAAAAGGTGACAAAATAATTCTAAAGCTCTTAATATACTTCATGAAAAAAGTACAATGGTAGACTTGATTGAATAGATTAATATTGTTGAAGAATATCTTGAATATGAGGATACTTTTAACCCAATAAGATTCAAGTTGTCAAAGCAAAAGTTCAAAGGTCATGCTCCACTTTAATGGAACAAAACACAATTAGAGACATAGGCAAGGTAAGCACAAAAGCTTACAATGGAAAAGAATGGAAAGAAATTGAAATATAAATTTACTCTTATAAATTATGAATAAGATATCATGACAAGGTTACAAATTTGTTGGGATAGAAATATTTATATGTGAAAGATTAGAACGAAAGGCATCATAAGTTGTATATTAGTGTTGGTCATCATGAAGATAACCAAGGTAAAATCTCTAGTTATATCATTGTTTTTAGTTGTTGAATCCACCAAGAATTTAGTATGTTAATTATCCAATTAGTGGGTGATGCATGTTGACTTTCCCTAAAGGCTAAAGAAGAGTGAGAATGGAATTTTAGAACAACTACAATAAGATAGGAAGTGGAACATTTTCAGAGGTATTTTCCTTCCCACTTGGTTTATTTATCTTCCAACAATAGTATAACAAGTTAGAAAGGAAATAACCACTACCACAAAGAGATAGAGAGAGAGAGAGAGAGAGAGAGAGAGAGAGAGAGAGAGAGAGAGAGAGAAGGGTTAGATGGATAGAGAATGAGAGAGGGAGAGATAGAGAGATAAAAATTGAGAAGTGATAGACAAAGAGAGAGGAATGGAGGTAGGGATAAGCAAATAAAGATAGGTAGAGGGAGACAAACAAAGAGGGAGGGAGATATAGAGAGATAGAGACGTGGATAGATAGTGGGAGGGAGAAAGAGAGAGAGAGGAAGAGATATTGGGATAGACAAGGGTTGATCTCCTAGTCATGATAGTTTGTTTGGCAATTATACTAAGGTTTTATATAGTGCACACATGTATGAATGAAATTTACTCTAGGCCAAAAAATATCCTTCTACCACCCATTCAACTCTACTCATTTCTATCTTTTATATAGACTCCATACGAACTCTCTTGTCATTCCTTTGCACATTAAAAATTGAAGATTAAGAGGAATATCATGACAATTTCTTTAATTCATCTACATTATTTTTTATAACCAAAAAGACATCATATTTTAGATTCATTTTAAACAAGAAAATATTAAATTAAAACTAAAATTATTATTAGCTATACAATATTATATTATTATAAATTATTTATTTAAATATTATGATATTTATTATTAAAAATTATTTTTTAAAATTTTAAATGATAGATTTTAGATATATATTAAATGGGTTTTTTTTGGGTGGGGGGTTATGTTTTGTTACTCCTCTCATATATTTTTCGCCCTTATGACTTTAATTAATTCAATTTCTTGTGTCTTTATGTGGGGAGTTAACAAGCTCCTACCCGACATCAACAATTTTGGCTACTATATAATCAAGTTAAAACTGGTTAACAAGGAATAAGTTTGGCTCATGCAAAGCCCTTGTCTAAAACACCAATTATGTTTCTCACATTTGCAGCCACGAAGTGCACTCAAACTAGAATGTAATTAATATTCTCCTCTTCATTTTGATCAAATTAATTATTTTTCTTCTTCAATTTGAATCTTAGCTCTCAATTGTTAATGCAAGCGGAGGATGAAGTTCTGTTGAGCTTAATTCTGATACTATAAAATTTAAAACATTCAATCAAACTTTAACTTCAAATAATGACACATTTGGTTTGGGATTTTTTAATCCCAACGGAACAAACAAATGGTATGCCCGAATTTCTGAGAACAACATCGTTTGGGTAGCTTAACACAGAGACTCCTATTTAATGGAGTACAGATTTAATGCTTATCTCACTGTGTCTGATTTAGGAGTACAGATTTGGTCTACTAGTAGATTTTTGCGCCCAAAACATCCCACAGATATATTGTTGCCTACCATGAAGAGTTGGGCGGACCAAATGAACAGAAAGACTTTTTACTAAACTATAAAAACGGTGTTCCATATTGGTTTACACCTGAGCTGGAACGGTTACCTACTGTTCTTTCTATGGATATTTAAAGAATATTTAAAAATCTATGTGCATGTAATTATGGTTTATCAGTTATTTTTACTATAGACCTTCTTACTCTTTTCAGACTAGAAGAACGGTCAATAAGTTAAACCTGAAATGGTAAAGGCTCATAAAACAAAAGTTGTTATGCTAAAATTATTTTCACCCAATCTCTTGTCAAGAAACCCCCGTGATGCAAGCAGAAAATATGTTTAGAAGATGCCCTGCTTCAATGGGATTTGTCTATGCCACTAAGGCCCCAAGTATGCACTCTACTAGGACAAAATGGATGACTTTGAAACTACACATATAATCCTCAATGCTTAGAACAAGCGTGAAAAAGACAAAATTAAAAAAATTGTATAGCTATTTGTTAAAAAATAAATTTTCCATTAATCCTAGCATGCGTTTTGCCTTGCCCATTAAAATTTGAAACTTGCTCGAGTATTTTTATGAGTTTTTATTTATGCAACAAGTGCTATATTCTATTATAATAATCAAATTGATATTTGCATTACATGTATGAACTTGCTCTAGCATTCAATTTATCTGCAATTCTATCTATTGAGACTATTTCAAGGAACCTACATAGATTACAATGGTGATCATGCTATTACATTCTTCATTTTTCCTCTTCCACTAGCAATTGCATTTACAAAGAACCTTACCCGTATTTCCTCTTCCACTCACAATTGTATGTTCCACCTTGTTTTGTTACCTGATAACGACTCCCATTGCCTTGTAGCTTTTTGTAGGGGTTAGAAATGCAATTATCTATCTATCCATCTATATTTGATAGAGGCATTTGATTCATGTCTTTAAAGCTTTTTCATATAAATACATCATTTTATGCAACAATTATATAATATTTTGGAAGCAATTGTTGCTCGGTGCTTTTCCGTCCCTTCCTTTGATTGTAATTTTTGTACACAAGTAATATTGTGGAGATGTTTGGATGTCCATTTCCAGGAAGTTGGGTATCCTCATGTCATCCTTTTTCTTTAGTTTTTTTTCTCTTATATATGATCATTGTCATCAACTATACAATACTTTGTAGAATTTCCAAAAGATTGATCAATCAAGGGATACTTACTCTCATTGAAGTAATAGTTAAGAGTGTAATGCTCTATTCAAAAATTGATGTTAATCTTGATATGCATGTGGAACAGATGGATATAGATTTACATCATTTGGTTTTAAGATTAATGCAATTTTACATGTTACTTTATGGTATAGACATTCTACCCTAATCATTCAATTGGGTTGCATGGAAAGCTTCTTTATAAAAAGGTAAATAAATTACATATGTTCCTATGTCCGTGCAACTATTCATTCAACCTCTTTGTTGATAACATTACATTTATCTTTGATAAGCAATGGAAATTCTTACCTAAAGATCTTCAACACTCTTAAGCAAAGCAATGAAGGGTCTTCTTCTTCACATCTTGATTTCTAAAAAAAAATATTGTGGCTTCAACTAGAATAGTTTGTTGCTATTCTTAATCATGTAGGTGTCCAATAAAACACTTGCTTGTGTTTCGTTTTGAGATTATTTACTTGAATGAAGAGAAAAAGTTCTTTGATTACAACTAGAGAATACATTTTAAGCCTCGTTGTATAAGTTGTATAACTGGTGGACCATAGTCACACTTAATATTTTTGTATAACTGGTGGACCATAGTCACACTTAATATTTGTAACAAAGTTTGGGAGTTAAAGGTGAAATGGTGGGCAGGGTTAAGGTGAAGCGACACGGTTCAATTCAATTAAAGCACAAGTTATTTCCTCCCACTCGCCCATGGATTCAAGTTATTCCCTGTCACCAGCATCCTCTCTCCAATCCTGATTCAGCCAAAGATCTGGAGTTATTAATCTGAATCTTGAATGGCGGGATAACCTTGATTTAATAATATTTCTGACTGACCAGTTATTGGAAATCGGTATTGATTCAGTGGGTAGTTCTGCAGCTTGAGGAATAAATCATTACACATAGTAGGCATAATTTTCCCTATTAATCCAACTGATGAGTGATATTCATCGCCCTTGTCTAAAAATGAATGGGATCTATGAATTGGAACCCCGAACCATAGTCATATTTAATACTTGTAACGAAGTTTGGGACTTAATAGGTGAAATAGAAGTCTGGTAAATCAAAGAACTTTGGATTTAGAGAAGATATAACATGAAATCATACCTTTGAAAGGTTGTGTATGAGGCTGCATGGTACTTTACAGTAGAGAATGGCATCAGTTGTCTAGCTCTTTTCATTGTAGTCTACACATTTTTGTTACCTACATTCAGGAAGATCAACTTTTCCAAATTGCTTAGTAGCGATAGAATGGATCCAGAAAAATTATTACTGTGCCAAAGTCCATGTGCTAGAGCTTAGACAATAACAAGAACTACAAGAATACTTTCCCTTGAGAACTTTGATCCCAACTCCAGCATGTTCAAACGGGAAAGCAATCCCAGCTCGGTTACCAATTTCCCTGACAAAACATTGTTTCCTAGAGAAAGCTCTCAAATATCTCCAAAACATATGTTAGGTTCAATATCACCATACAAACTGTTGCCACCCATATCTAGGATTTTAAGCTTCTTCAACTCCCAGAGTTTCTTTGAAGTGCTACCAAACAGAAGGTTGTTTGTAAGATTCATAATCACCAAACTCTTAAAATCTTCAATCACAGCGCCCCCTTGCAACACACTCTAATCTTCACAAGGTGATAAATTACTTATGTTCTAGTCTGCAACTCCATCAGCTCTATGAAGACAGTTTCTTGTGTTGATGGAATTTCTTCTTGGGCCTAGTGGGTCTAGGAGCACTCTGTTGTGCATGGGAATCTATAAATAACAGGTTGTATTAGTTTGTAACATGGGCATGGGAGGAATTGTATGTTGTATCTGCTTGGATTGATGGAGGGGGAACAAACTGTATGTTGTATCTTCTCTCAAAATTAAGAATAATTATATTGTATTTTCAAAAGGGGAGAGGCAAAAGCAAAAGCAAAGGAGCATGGAAGAATAGGCAAACAATCGAGATAAGCAGTTAATGGAGCAAGGGACAAATTATATCCATAGCCAAGATCTTGTTGAATGGAACAAACAAGGGGCAGATCATATCCAATCATTTGTAAACTCATTGAATATGATAATTTGCTACTACTAATGTAAACGTAAACTCATTGAATATGATAATTTGCTACATAATATAGGTAGTAGGCAATTGTAACCAATAATTGTTTTAGTGGCTAATATTTGTCAATTAATTAATAGTTGAAATTGGGGATTCACAATTTGGCTAATAGTAAAAGTTGTAAGGTGATATGAATGACCACATTTTTACAAAATTTTATTTCATTACTAGTTAAATCACCAAAATTTATTTTATAAGATAGATTCACTAAATTAATTAATTCATCAATAATATTATATAATTATTGTTACTTCAAGGCATATCATCAATTTTTAATCACCACCATTGATTTTATTTATAGTCTAATGGTTGGGGGTTGTATTCTATGGGTTAAAATGTGCTCACAGAGTTCTAATGCCCATTGATCCAAAAATTAGATTTGGGTCCTTGAAAATTTATAATTAATGTCTAAAATAGAATTCAAACCATTAGAGTATAAAAAAAACCAAGATGGTAAAAAATAATATATGGTTGATTTTAAATATTCAATGTTTGATTTTAAATATTAAGGAATTAAAGAATTATAGACACAAGCACTACACCTTAAACTAGTCAATTACTACCACCCTAAGCCAGGATTTAAAAAAAAAAAAAAATTAAAGGAAGGATTTTCCATGGTAATTAATGTAGATATATATGTTTTCTTGTCAATATTTGTCAAAATTTTGTATAAATTTCTAATGATTTTAAAAAATCGTCAATAAAATAAATATTTTTTTCAAAAAAGAAAAAAAATTTCCAATAAAAATTAATATTTTTTTTTCTAAAAAATTAAAGTTTTGCGAGGATTTTATATATTTTTTCAAGAGGTATTTCTCAAAATTATCACTATGCCACTACCAATGTTTTTTTCTCTTTGAAGGATTTCTAGGATAAATATAGTGTTGGTAATTCTTCTCTTCCTCTCTTGAGTGTCATTTTATTTCTAATTAAGTAGCATAGTTCAATTTCTTATTTCATAATTTTTAAAAGCTTACACTTGAGAAAATAAGAATCAAACACTATTGTACTTATAGCAGCATTGTTGCATTAGTGCAATGATTGTATATGCATATGCTTTGAATCTGAAGTTAGTTGTAGAAGTTGGCTTTCATTATGTGGATGAGCCCAAATCATCTAGATTTGAACTTTATAACATAATATGAGTCAATGAAGATTGACTTGAAACTACGCAAAAATGCTAACACATCATTACATAATATAATACACTAAAAGCACCGCCTAATACATAATATCGAAATGTTGATATTTAGTGATTGTCTCATATGACTTGAATTTCATGAGGGGGTTGAAATTTAATACGTCTATTATTGGGTCAGGTGTGTTAGTCTGCATATCATATTTTAAAAGCTCGAGGTTGAATAATATACAAATGCTATGTTCCATCTCTAGCTTGTCTTTAATATTCTAAGTCGTCAGTTTTGGTATGGGATCGAGTACACGTACAAAATAGAGTACGTAGATACGAAAAATATTTTATCCTTGGGTACGTACATTTGAGTACGGCTATATATATATATATGAAAGAAAATAAAATATATACAGAATTGTAAATACATTTGATAGTATGATACTTCATCAATCATCATTGAATCATTGATCAATGGTAATGATAAAGATAAATGCCAATTGATAGTTCAAAATTTTAATATCATGTCATATATCATATATGTCTAAAGTCACAATTCAAATGAAGATAATTACAATAATTTTTTTTAAATAAATGCAATCATAAATTTGTACGAGTTTGCAAGAATTAGACAACCACCTTTTTCTTAAAAAAAGAGAGAAAAATGAATAGAGACCATCCTTTTACAAATAAGTATGAAAATATGGGGAAAATTAAGGATTAGCATAAGGATAAGAAAATGGAGATTGGAATCTATGTATGAACATCAAGAGCCTAACTATGGATTTAATCCTAAAACCTGCAATGAGCCGATATTTAAATAACTAGAATTCTCACTCAAATTCACAACAAAAAGGCCCCCTCTAGTCCATGTTCAAGATCAAGCTGTTACTGTTTGACCAATACTCATAATTTTTCCAAATTAGCCACTAACATCTCTCCTCACTCCCCCAAGTCCCTCAGGTTTGCATGGAAATAAAGAGGCCTCACTAATGCTTCTTGCCCCAGCTATTGAAAACCTTTCAAAACATGGTAAAAACAATGCATTCACTATACAAATTACTTTGGATAACATAAATGATAGACAAAAAAATGGATGAAAATGGACTGACACTGCACCTTTTCAATGCCTAGGAGCGTCTAAGGAGCAGTTGGGAGTGCCCAAGTAGCCCAGGGTTTCCTATGGGAGCGGACCCATAGGGAACCCAAAGCTGCATGGGTGCTCCCAACTGCTCCCCAGACCATGTCAGTACCCAAACGCTCTCGGTGCAGGTACAAGAGCCTAAAACAAAGAATCCAGTAACTTAGGTAATACTGAATATAATTTTCCAATAAATTAGATACTCAGATTTGTTGTGTATTTATTATGTAGTATATACATCTTGGATTACCTCTTTGTTCTAAACCTTTGGAATCGTTCTGGATTTATTTGGTTGAAAAATTCAATAAGAAGCTATCGGGGTGGAAAGGTGCTCTTCTCAGTCAAGCGGGAAAAATCTAGCTCCTTAAGGCTTCTCTGCAAAATCTCCCTATTTATGCTCTGAGTATATTTAAAATTCCTGCTAAATATGCTGAGGCCATTGAAAAAATTCAGAAAAGGTTTCTCTGGTCCGGAGTGGAGGACAAGAGGAGAATGCCACTTGTCGGATGGGATCTTGTTTGTAGACCCAAGTCAAGGGGGGGCCTGGGTTTAAGGAAAATTAAAGTATTGAATATGTCCCTTCTTGCTAAACAGCTTTGGAGAACTCTTACTTTAAATGGCGAATGGCATGATACTTTAAAAGCCAAATATTTTAATAACTATGAGTCTTCGAATGAGATTATAAATTCTTCTTCTTTACCTCGTGGGTCTGTCTGCTGGAATGATATGGGTAGAGGAAGAAAGTTGTTGGAAATGGGAACTAGATGGCTGATTGGAAATGGAAATTATGTTAGATTTTGGGAAGACAGGTGGCTTTTTAAAGATCCTTTAATCAGAATAGAGAAATTTAGTAAATGGATGAATGACTGTAAAAAGGAATTTGGAATCTTGGTTAAAGATTATTGGAGGAATGGTGGTTGGGTTGATTTGATAACCATCAGTCAGGATCTTGGCCTTGTTCAGTCGGCTTTCAGAGCTCTAAGACCAGCTCAACACCAGGTGGGGGATCTTGCTGTCTGGTTAGACAACCCGTTTGGTATTTTTTCAGTTTCCTCTGCCACTTCTATGTTGGTAAGTCCAACGGAGCCTCCTCCCTTCTGGGCTAAGGCTTGGATTAATCACCTGACTTCGAAAATCAATATTTTCTATTGGATAATGCTACAGAATAAGATTCTCACTTTGGACAATCTTGGAAAAAGAGGAATTCAATTACCAAATAGATGTTATATATGTAGGAATGAAGCCGAGTCTGTTAATCATCTTTTTCTTCATTGCCCTTTTGTGTTGAATATTTGGGATAAATTTCTGGCGCTTCTTGATGTGGCGTAGATTTTTCCTGCCTTTGTCGAAGATTTCTTCATACAATGGAAAGCTCCTTCAAGAAATCTTTTTGTGAGAAAGCTATGGTCTTTTATTCTACCTTTTGTGTCTTGGAATATTTGGAAGGAAATGAACAACAAAGTGTTTAGGGATAAAGAGATGTCGGAAGGGGACTTGCATGCTAAAATTGTAAGGGCTACAAAGGAAAACTTATCTTTAATTCCTAAAAAAATGTTTGAGAAAGCTATCTGGTCTCCTTTTGATATTGCTATGGCCGAAAAGTGGAATTCAAAATTAGTTGGGTCAAATGTCCTCAAACCTGGTGCTTGTGGGAGAGAGAACGCTAATTGGTCTATGCCGCCTTTGGGCTAGCTGAAAGCCAATTTTGATGGTGCAGCTAAAGGTAATCCTGGGAAAGTTGGCAGTGGGTGTGTTTTAAGGGACAACTCGGGGGCTTTTATTGCGGCTTATGCTGTGGACATTGGAACTCAAACTAATCATGTTGCGGAAGCTGTTAGGGCTTTTCATGCGGTCAGCTTAGCCCTCAAGATCAACACGAAATATCTTTGGTTGGAGGGTGATTCATTAAATATAATAAATTGCATTCTTGGGCTTACCCCCCCTCGTGGACCATCAAAAAATGGATCGAAGATACAAAAACTTTATTAAGTAAATTTGATAAAGTGAAAGTTTCCCATACCTATAGAGAAGCCAATAAGGTGGCGGATTTCTTCACCAATGAAGGGGTTAAGAAGGGTGGGGAAAACATGTGGAGGAAGAATGATAACCTCCATCTTGAAGTGAAAGTGCTAATTTATTATGATTCACTGCATGGAAGAGAAGGCAGTCTTAGTCATGATGAAATGGATAAAGATCAGGTACATCGATTTCATTAGATTTGATGGGACCGACGTCATTTTCTTTTTCAAGAAGAGTCTTCAGCACGCTTTCTGGGTGTTCGACAAAAAATGCCTAAACGGGACCCAGAGCAACTGTAGAGTGTTGTTTTATAGAGTTCTGAATATGGGCAGAGAAAGAAAACGTGTGGAGCCGAGCAGTTTCCAGGAGCACAGAAAGAACGCTAAAGCATGGGAAAGAATTGAAAAGGGAGGTTTAATCCCGTATCTGGAAAAGGTCCATGGTACGGATAAGGGGATGCTGGACTATTCTATTAAAAACTAGAAAAATGGTGAGATTGTGCTGTTTGGTAGGAATGTTAAGCTGAGTGAGGACTTAATTGGTGAGATAATAGGTCTTTCGACTGAGGGTGTTAAATTCTATCGGGACCGGCGATTCTCTAATGAAGCAGTCATTAAATTTCCCAAAAAAGATAAGGAGAAAGCGAAGATGGTTAAGGTTTCCAATAGCTACTTTGATGTTGAGTCCATCAAATCTATATGGAGGAAAGTTTTAAGAGTCATTATGGAATATATCATGGTTGACGGGCGCTTCACTAGAGTTTATGGCTACCACTTTGCCATTCTGAACCATTTCTGTCACAAGGTTCGTATATATCTCTGCCTTTTTACTTATTTTCTTCTTTGAAGAATTGCCTTGATGATGTGGAAAGAAACCCCAGGAGGAATGCTATTGTTCACCCTGGTCTTGTTAGGCTCATTTTTGAGCATTTCCAAAATTTACCTACTTTGCCTAAAACTGTTGAAATTGAAGATTTGGATGATGAGGAGACAGAAAGTAGTAGGGAGATCGAACCCCGGGCCCCCCTGCTTGTGTTCTTGTCGGTCATGAAACCATTGCTCCCCAGTCCCTGTCTTGTCGGAAAACCCTTAAGGATTATGCCCCGCTGTCTTGTCCTAATTTGCAGCCTCTGCATGAGTGCCCTAGTCCGAGTTTTGCTTCATCGCCCTGTCTTAATCCCCAGTCGTCTCCTAGATGCCCTACTCCAGGTTTGTCCCCTGGTTTTAAAGGTACCCCTGTTACGAAACTTGTTTCGTATTCTGGGAATTCAATGGAAATCCTCTCTGATAAACCCATGGTCAGTAAGGAATCGGCCCCTAGTGCCCCTACGTCTGGAAGATTGGGGAATGATCATTATGAGTCCCCTATTCAAGATGAAATTAATTCGGCCTTAAATAAGCTCAAGCCTGAGGACATGGTGAGTATAGCGGAAAAAAGTACGGATGGCCTTTTCACTGTTCTCAAGTGGACCCAGAAAGAAGTCTGTGATTTGAAAGGTCGTTTTACTGATCTCAGCAATAGGGTCACGGACTTGGAGCAGAAGATCAGTTGGAATTGTAGAGATAATGAAGGACAGGAAACTTCCTTACCGAGGAAAAGACAACAATCACAGGAGGATATATTGACAAGGATTGAGTGTAGCATGTCCAAGATTGGCCAAAACATTAGGGCCACTGTTGCAAACAATCACAAAATCGCTAGGAATAACATCATTATCATCAATGCGATGGTGGAAAAGCTTGAAAAAAACCAAAAGGGTTTGCTGGTCGTGGATTTGGATGCGAACAAGGGAGGCAACAGATCGGTTGTTGAAGGGATCTCGACTCGTACTCGGGCTAACATTAAGAGAAAGACCCCGACTTTGTCACATACAGCTCAAATTCTCAAGCAGGGGTTACAGGACATGCAGGATGTTGAAAAGGAGGCTGAGGAGTTACTGAACACCTTGGAGTAGCGTGGTGGTGTTTGTTGCTGGTTTTTTTGGGCGGTCCTTTTTTGGGCCCTGTTGTCTCTTGGTGCTGTCGTTTCTTTTTTGGGACAGCCGTTTGCTTGTTTGAACTTTTTTTGTTATCTTTTGTTGTTTAAACTCTGCGGTTTCAGGTCCCTGTAAAACCTATTTTTTCCTTTTCAAAAACAAAGTAACCAAAGCTAATTTTGAAATGTCAATAAGGATAACCAATATAATCAAATATTATGAACATCTAAAGCAAGTGAAACACATAAAAGCCAACTTCATAGAAAGGTGAGATATGTGAACTTTGAAATATTCCTCTCCTATTGGAGATCACAAATTAAGAAGCTTTGGAAGATTGCATCCCCTAGACAACATCATTGAGACTTCCTTGATGCCAAATACGATCATAACAAATATTTTCTACAACACTTAATCAATTGATAGGGAAAATATATGGGTTGATTCATATTACATGATCCAAAGACAACACAAAGTTAACAAATCTATAAAATAATATATTAAATTTCCAAATCCTTCTTTTATTATTAGTTTACAATCTAATGCATTGTAGGGCAATAGCAGATTGGGTCCGATTGGATCCCAAAAAAAAGGGCCTCTACAAGATTATTCCCCAAATCGGTATGATTTCCTTAATAACATTTTGAACTCTAGCAGGATTTAGGGCAGGCATGAGGGTATGTGCAGGATCATGATGGGCCAAAAAGTGGCAATATTATGGGTATTTGTAGGGTATGTGGCTGACGACTTTTTTTTAACCCAAAATTGATGAAACAAAAAGGGTTTTTAGAGGAGATTCTCAGCTTTCCACCAATATAAATTATGCTTTAATTTTAATTTAATAAATAATTATTATTCATTTTCTATTAGAATTAACTAAAGTCCCGATCGATAGGCTGATTGAAAAACATCTATAAATTTCAAACGGTATCACATTTTTGAATCTAAAAATGTGTCACATTCTATGCTTCACATACTATAGGATTAAAAAGGAAAAATTAAATTTCATGAAGTTTTGACCAAGTTAAGGTGGTCGACATATGAGTTTTTATATTTTTTAAAAGTTGTAATAAAAAAATCATAATTAATTATTTACTTAGAAAAAAATTACAAAAAAATATGCATCACATCTGGACATGAGTCCTCTACTTATATATAAAGTATTATAAAAAAATATTATAATTTTATTATGGTTAGGGTGGTAAGACAAACACCTACTTCTTATTTTTTCCCTAAAATTTAAGTACTACTCCATTGAAATTTCAAATTTTCATCAAATAGATTTTATTTATTTTTAAATAAACCTAGTAGTTTAGAAACTAAATTCAATTTTCTACAGATTCTGTTCTTACATGTTTTTGAAATAATATAGATAACTTATTCAAATTTTTATGTCAAGTTGCCTAACATTGATTTTTCTGAATTTTTTGCCACTTAAGGGCCTTTTTTTTCCATGATGATCCTGCACATACCCATGAGCTCTATGGATAATTGAAATATTGTCATTGCAGGAAACTCAAATCCTATCATTCATTCTGAAGGGTACAAGCTCACATCAAGAGGGTGCCATGAGAATCACCCAAAATCCTTGGTTTGCAGATTTCATTTGTCATCATATTCAAAACAAAATAGAAAAAAATGCCACATAAGAAAATCTTATAAAGTTTAAACTCTATAATCAAAATCCAAAAAATTTCAAATCTTAGAACTTCAAGCCATATGATTTCAAACACTGTAATTTCAAATCCTAACAAAATCAAACCTTAGTAATAAAATCAAACCTTAAAAAAAAAGGGATACTACATGTCAATGTGGCCAAGGTTTATAAGCACAGTTAATTAAGCATTTGAAAATTTCAGGGTTTTAGGGCTACACAACTCTTGAATTCGAGACAAGAAATTTGTAGTCTTTTAAAGTTAAAGTTTGTTTTCACGCAGGGGGTGAGGAATGTTTCAACTGCCTAAGAGTTTTTTTTCCTAGTGTGAGACACTTTCTGAAGAATAAAAAATGATCCATGCATGTAATGATTCCAAACAAAAAATTCACTAAAGCCTCTGCATAATTTGTGTGTGTGTTGTGTACAACGTCGATGAGAAAAAATAAGGAAATTTTACAAGAAATATTTACAAAACCCTATCACAATATATTTTTTATTAATTGACGCAAACCAAAACCAATCTTCTTACGGTTGTTGCTTCCAACTATTCACAGTAAATGAAATCTAAAAATATCGGTGTTTTAGGGCTACATGTATTCTTGAGCTTGAGACAAGATGTTAGCAACAAGTTAGATAAGATCTGATTGTGTGAGGGAAGGAATGATTCAACTTTTTTTCAGGCATGTTGTAGGTGGTGGATGTCACATCCACAAGACATTCCAACACATGTACAAAATTATATGAAACATTAAAATTTATGAAACACATATAGACACACAAAAATTTAATTCATAACCATGTTGCTGCACCTCATTCCATTGCTACTTCAATTGCTTCATAAAAAATGGTTTACATCCGCCTCTTATATAGAGGACTTAGAAATATAGGGATGAATCTAGAAACTACTTAATAGAAACATCTAGAAAATCACTATAGTCAGTCGACCTTACAACACAAACAAATAAAATAAAATATTCATCACAATAAGAAGATTATGGAAGATAGTAGAAATTACCTATTTCCAACACTCCCCCCTAATTTCTACTATCAACTAATTACATCAATAATTACAATACTACATCACATAGATTATTCTAGAAAAGTCTAGTATTGAGGTTTTCCTCCCTTAATTTCAACCACGAATGTTGTGGCATTCAAATTCCTTTTTTCTCTTGCCTGATGTCTATAACTAGATCTATTAACTATCCAAATCCTTTCTTTTTCCTGATGCCAAAATGCCATTCTCTCATTCTTCAACAATCTTCATATCTGATGATACCTTTGTCTTTGTCCAATTGTTGTGGCGGTCCTTGAACTATTTAACTCTTCAAATCTTGAATCTGAAACTTGCCTTCTATAGATGTTTTGCCTTGCCATGATTGCTATCATCTTCAAACTTATTATCTGTTATGCCTTTTGAAAACCTTGCTCAATTTCCATCAACTTTCACATGCGAACTTTTATACTTAAACAAGTTCTTGATCATACCTGTAATTTTCTGCCAACTCGATCCGTAATTCCATCCACCATCCATTTTCATACAACCTGCCATAGAATCTTTCTTGCACTCTTTATTCCAATATGTCTTTTTAGAATGATTCTTCAAACCACAAATATTGCACGGATGTAGATCCCAACATGTATCCTTTGTATGACCTTTCCTGTTACAATGTGAACACTGCATACAATGCACTTCTGGAACAAATTTCGTTAAACCTATATTATTTCCTTTTCCTTTTATATATCCAATACCTTCATACTTTGGCCTCATTATTGGCTTAAACAGACATGAAATTCATATTACTCAAACTTAAATATTACATCAACTTTTGAGTTGCTGCTCATTCATCGTTTTTCCATTACATTCTCACTTATAGGTTGTTTTAGATTACCACAAACTAACAGATAGGTGGTTTCAGATAACCACAAACTAAGAGCTCTTCTACCACATGATGGTGGAGAGAGGAATAAATTTCTATTTCTTGCCTCAAAATGATTTACATCAATCTTTATATAGAGGACTTTAGCTATATTTAGAAAATTCTAGAAGAGTCTAACTTAGCTAACATAATGAAGTTTCTAGAACTTATCATCTAGCTGGTAGAAATTACTAGAACGTTCTAACACTCCCCCTTAATTTCTACCACTAATTACATCAATATTTACAACCCCCAAAATTTCTCTCAAATACTTAAATTTTTCTTGTGCTAATGTCTTTGTGAATATATCTGCAATATTCCTTTAGACTATTGGGTGATTTTGCACACATTCATATTTTCTCTTATGGCATCAAGTCTCCATTTTTCATCTTCTACAAAATCCAGCGATCTCATATTTTCAGGTTGGAATTTTTTCTTTTCACCAACTTTGACAACTGCTTTTTGTTCTCCTTTTCTGACACTTTGACTGCAACAATCTTTATTTAGTGGTTGCACAATAAACAACAATATTTTCTTCAAACAACAGTCCTCCCTTCATAATTTGTTATTCAAAAACTATGACCCTTCTCAAAGCAATCTCTATAGCTTCATTTGTGAACTATGATCCATACCTACGATCTTCAACAAATAGTGAATTGAAACAACTGCACATCTTCACTATGACTACTTTTCCTTTGCTGAAAATATTGGCTTAGTGATGACTTTTCTTAAAACTTAACTGCATCATAAACTAGTGTTTCCTCTAAACATCAGATTTGACTTCAATGGCTCTCACAATGGCTTCTTCAAACAACATCTTTCAAGAATACTATGATCTCATATGCTGCAATACTTTTTCTGATGACTACCACAAATGGTGACAGGCAATCTTCAACCAATCTCCTGACCTGTACTTTGATACCACTTGTAGGTGGTGGATGTCACATTCACAAGACATTCAAACACATATACAAAATATGAAACACTAAAATTTATGAAACACTTATAAACACAAAGAAATTTAATTCATAATTGTGTTGCTACACCTTATTCCATTGCTACTTCAATTGCTTCATAAAAGATGGTTTACATTTGCCTCTTATATAGAGGACTTAGAAATATAGGGATGAATCTAGAAACCACTTAATAGAAAAATCTAGAAAATCACTATAATCAGCCGACCTTACAACACAAACAAATAAAATAAAATATTCATCACAATAAGAATATTTTGGAAGATAGTAGAAATTATCTATTTCCAAGAGGCATATAGTCTATCGGCTAATATCTTCAAGAATAAGGAAAATAAAATTTAGAACAATCAAATACAAATAAAATTCATTTCACAATTCAAAATGTGAAAAATTAATATTGTATCTTACAATAATATTATACATAAAAACTAAAAATCCAATGTTTCATTTAACAGATAACAATAAAACTGTTTTAGAATGAAACAAAACACAATAAAAAATATTTGATGGGTAATACAAATTCTCAAAAATTAAAAACTCATTGAAACCATGGCAAGCAACTTACATACCTCAAGATTTTGCACAAAGTGTATCGCGGTGTCAAGCATGTCGATGAGAATAGGTGGTAGAATTTGTAGGTATGTCATCCACATCCTCTAGCAATGCCTAAAATATTATGTAAAAAAAAACATTACTTCAACAAAAAATGCTTTTGTATTTTTATTCATGTTATTATAATTTGAACATGAATATTTTTTTTTACTTCAAATATGATATCAGAGGGTATATCTGAATCTGAAAGAGTGCTCACCTTGGATTCCATCCAAAAGTGAGAGAAGGTTGATAGTTGTGGGATCATCCTTGCAACATAATCAATAGCCTTATTTTCATTGTTGTAAGCATAGCTCCAAAAATTTTGTATGAAGAATATTAAGCATTCAACAACGACTTCCTTTGTGTGTAAATTATAAAATGAATAGAGAAATGGAATAAAAACTCTTCACATCGCAACCAGGCTGGAATTTTTTAACTTCGCTAAGTACTATTCACACACACTGCGGATTAACCTTATCCATGCCAAATCAGAGTTGACGACATATCCTCTTACTAATTTCTCTGGCACAAACTTTCCCATCAAAACATTACTTTATGCCAGTTCATAAAACACTCCTTCGTCATCCACAGAAGAATCCTCAAACATATCAAAAACAAGTATAGTTTCATTATATGATCCCATCTACTCAAATTCCTTGCAGACATTCCCTCTGGAAGTGAATACAATGATGGCAATGTCATCTCCGACAAGGCATTTAGAGAGACGCATTTGATGGCCTTGCGACCACTCTGACCTTCCCTTCTGCAAAATCTTCTTTGCATCTACCACTTTTTCTAGTAGTGTATGCCCACTTGTGCTCAGCCGCAACTACTCCACTTTATGCAATTCCTTTGCTTCATTGGGTGGTTCTAGCACAATCTTCTTGGTCTTTGGGATATGATAGTGGTGTTCCCATAAGGCCTACTTCAAAGCTATAGAGCTTGCACCAAGCTTGGAAGCGTAGAGATCAACAAATTGAGCTTTACAAAATCCCCATCCATCTAATGCATTGATAAATGCAACATTACCCTTCTAAGGTTGGAATGTGTCTTCCTCTTGACTATCAATTTCAATATCATCAGACTTGCCTCAGCCTATTCTTGCAAGCATGGAGTCAACATCAGATAGATACTTCTCGATCATCATTCAGACAAGAGAATTTGGCATCAATGTCAAGTGCGGGAGAACCTGTTCCGTTTTGGGACATATTCGGTTACCTACGTCCAACCATACTTGTATATAAGGCATATCATATGTCTTCCCCAAGGAAAGAAAGACGAGATCTCTCATAAGGTCGACCGATATGGGACATTGAAAAAATTCTAGCACGAGAATGGAATCCAACAGTTTAGAATATACTTTGGTTGAGGAGCTCTTCATGGTGATGGTGCACTGCCACTCATCATCTAGATAGTCCATAAACTGAACCTTGCCCACCTGTCGTTCAGAGACCAACCCTCTCACTGCTCTAGCTATCAGATGATCAGCTAGGGTCATCTTTCTGTGATCCATGTGCACCACTATGCATATGTTTCTCACTTCTTCTCCCTCCTGCCTTGCCTTAGACGGATTGGCTTTTGTGTTCTCCAGACTGATGGATGCCAACCTTCTCCCACATGTAGCGTTAGAGTTGTCCATCACCAAAATACCTCTTCCTGGAGACGCTACTCTTTTCATCGTCTTTTCTGCAATTTCATGTCTTGCAGCCAAATTTTGATTAGATTCCAAAAGGTTAAGAAATTTTTCAATGACATCACCTGCAAGCAGGTCCTCGGGTACATCTTCCCCATCAGGCAGGGCCTCCTCTACATCAACAGGCTTGACCGACTCATGCTTTGCAACATGATTTCCAACTTTCAATGCCAAATCTGCAACAGGATTGGGCATGGGATTTTCTTTTTGAGCCCATGATACTTCCCCATCACATAGGGACTCAATCTCCTCCAAAACAATCCACAGAGCACTTTCAGACCTTCCCTCATCTAGTTCCTCTACCCCTTCTTCCTCTCTTGCTCTTTTTCTCCTTTTGGATCGCTGCCTTATTCTATGTTTATTGTTCTTCTTTAAATTGTCATACTCCTCTTCATAATAAATAATATCAACAGTCTATGTGCACAACACTTTCTTCTTCTTTGTTGCCTAATCTTCTACCTGAGGTGCTCTATCTTCAAACTAGTACTCGTCATCAACAGCCCCATTAACTCCTCTTCTATAATCACTACCAGATTCCAACATGCCTATAAATCCTCCATAACAAATTCAGTTTTAGCATCTAATTCATCCAGAAACTTCATTTGAGCAGCCCCGAAATCAAATGATGGTGAATCTTCAGTAGGATGAACAACTTCATCATAAAATTCTCTAGAGCCACAGGACCAAGACATGAGAGCTCGGGCCCAATCATCCAAAGTTGCTACATCCATTTTTCAAAATTCTTTAGCTTTTCCACCAAATCTCTGATACCAATTGTAAATTAAAACGAATGGAGAACTAGAATAAAAACAAAAATTAAAGATCAAAATCAGAGACACGGATTTATATGTTAGGGTTAAAAATGGCAGATATCTAACAATTAAATGCAGATTTAATTAATAAACAGAGAAACTAAAAACACACAAAATAAATTATAACACAAAGAATTTAATGTGGTTCACCCAATCCAGGCTACATCCACCAAATCGCAGCCATCCAATGATTTTATTATCTAGTGCAAAAAACCTATTACAATCTTGTGAATAATCATGTTTTTCATTATACTGTAACCCCCATCCGAACCCCTTTTTAACAAGCTTAGAAGCTTCTAGATTAGGGTTCTACAAAATTGGGTTTTTTTTCTTTTTTGGTTGATTTTTCCCTTTTTCGGTGGCGAAGTGAAAAAGTAGGAGGAAAATTTTTCTCGAGGGCTGTCGCTCTCAAACCCCCGCCCGGGGCCCGGCTCGGCCCCATACCCTAGCAAGGATACATGTCGGGATGTACAGTATAGCATGATCAGTCGCCACACACCAACAATCTCCCACTTGGAGACTAATCAGGCTCCACACCAACACAATCTCCCACTTGGAGACTGATTCTGGACGACACTACTGCACTTACAACTCCCACTGGAAATAAGTATCTTGGACCCTGCTGCTCTGTTATAGTTGAATTCAACCTTGAAGCCCAACCGAAGCTGAAGAGGAGCTCAACTTCTCCCTTGTCACCGCCTTCGTAAACATGTTCGTTGGATTGGCATCTATATATATCTTGTCCATCATGACCTGTCCATCCTCCAACACCGACAAAATGAAATGATATCTCAATTGTATGTGTTTTGTTTTAGAATGCAAGGCAGAATTCTTTGCAAGATGTATAACACTCTGGCTGTCTATAAACAAGTAATTTCTAGCCTGTTGTTTTCCCAACTCATCCATGAAAAGTTGCAGCCATATCATCTCCTTTGTTGCCTCTATTGCAGCAACATACTCTGCCTCTGTGGTGGATAAAGCAACCACCTTTTGCAATCAAGAAATCCAACTCACTGTTGTCCCACC
Organism: Sequoia sempervirens; assembly: GCA_007258455.2. NCBI lineage: Eukaryota > Viridiplantae > Streptophyta > Pinopsida > Cupressales > Cupressaceae > Sequoia > Sequoia sempervirens. The sequence goes on along the minus strand of VDFB02256468.1, from coordinate 26,331 downwards.
AACTGTAAATACATAATCTGTGGTACTCCACTTGGTATCTATATCCCCTACCAAATATGAGTCAACATAGCCTTTTTATTGCATTCAATTGGATGTACCTCTCAAGTACCTAAGAATCCATTTTATTCCATTCCAATGCTCAACTTCGGGATGACTCAAATACCTGCTAACAACTCCTATGACATGTGCAATATCTGGTCTTGTGCGTACCATGGTGTACATTAAACTGCCTACAGCTGAAGCATATCGTACCTTGGACATTTTTTCTTCCTCCTCTTGTGTCTTTGGAAACATATCCTTAGTCAATTTAACAAGACTAGGCAAAGGTGTGCTGACATCTTTTGCATTCTCCATATGAAATCTCTGCAACACCTTTTCAACATAATTAGCCTGAGATAAAAACAATTTTCTGTTTTTCCTCTCTACAAATTTTCATACCAAGGATTTGTTTTGCTACCCCCAAATCCTTCATAGCAAAAGATTTTGCTAACTGTTGTTTTAGCTCACTTATGTGATCCATGTTAGACCCTGCTACAAGCATGTCATCAACATATAAACACAAAATAATGTAGCTATCATTATCCAACCTCTTAAAATAAACACAATGTTCAGAATTACACCTGTTGTAGCCTTGCTCAACCATAAGACTATCAAATTTCAAGTACCATTGCCGAGGTCCTTGCTTCAAGCCATATAAAATTTTATTCAATCTGCACACTAGTTTCTCCTTACCTTTGACCTAAATCCTTGTGGTTGTTCCATATATATTTCCTCTTCTAAATCACCATGGAGAAAGGTTGTTTTAACATCAAGTTGTTCTAAATACAAATCTTCAGCAACCACAATACTTAAAACAATACGAATAGAAGTCATTTTAACAACTCGAGAAAAAATATCATCAAAATCAATACCCTTTTTCTATGCAAATCCCTTTACAACTAATTTGGCTTTAAATCTCTTCTTACCTCCATCCTCCTCTTTCAGCCTATAAACCCATTTGTTTGGTAAAGCCTTTTTACCTACAGGCAACTTGCATAATTCTCAAGTTTGATTTTTCAGCAAGGAGTCCATTTCTTCTTCCATTCTATGCTCCCACTGAACCTTGGTATCCACCTGCATAGCTTCATCATAATATTCTGGTTCACCAGCATCAGTTAACAAAATAGTATACAAAGAGGGAGATAATCTTTCTGGAGGTCTACTTATCCTTGAAGATCGTCTAATAGGAGTTTGTGGTATTTGTTGTTGTTGTTGTTGCCCAGCATGAGGAACCACTGAAACATCATTGTTTGGAATATCATCCAACACTGCATAATCATTTTCTTTCTTCTCATGCTGCAGCAACAAATCTTTGTACAATACTTTCTCATTGAATATGCTATCCCTGCTTCTCACAATTTTCTGATTTTCAATATCCCAAAGCCTATAACCAAATTCATCAATGCCATATCCAACAAATACACATTTCTTTGATTTTGCATCAAGCTTAGTTCTATTTTCAGAATCTACATGTGCAAATGCTTCACAACCAAAGGTTTGAGAAAAGAATAACTCACCTTCTTACCTTTCCATGCTTCCTCTGGAATACCACAACCCAAAGGATTAGAGGGACCTCTATTAATTAAATAAACATCAGTTTTTATACTCTCTGCCCACATTTTTAAAGGCAACCCAACATGCAATCTCATAGTCTGTGCACGCTCCATTATTGTTCTATTCATGCGCTCAACCACTCCATTTTATGTGGAGTCCTTAGAACTGTTTTCTACCTATGAATACCATTAGAGGAACAATAATCTTCAAACTCTTTGCTGCAATACTCACTACCATTATCAGATCTGAGACATTTTATCCTTTTACCCATCTCATTCTCAACCAAGCTTCTCCATTTTTCAAAAGTTTCAAATACATTAGATTTCTGCCTAAGGAAATAAATCCATACCTTCCTATTTGCATCATCAATGAATGTAACATAATACAGAGAGCCACCGAGAGAAGATACTTGAGCTAGTCCCCATACATCCGTATGCACAAGCTCCAATTTCTCATATTTCTTTTGCTTCCCATCCTTGAGAAAACTTACTCTCTTTTGTTTTCCATACACACAACTTTCACAAAAATCCATATTAACACATTTTAGACCTGGTAAAACATTATTTGAATTAAGTACTTTCATACCTTTTGCACTCATATGCCCAAGTCTATTATGCCACAGTTGATTCAGAGTCCACAACAACTGTATGATCTTCTACCTGTTGAACGCAACAACTATTCCTGAACATTGACCTTTTTTGTAACAATTAAAGTAGAAGGAACATATGACCTGTACAAAGATATAAGGTGCCTACTTTCATACCTTTTGTTACCACTAAGGCACCCTTTGTGACCTTCCAATTTTTATCACTAAATGTAACAACACAACCTTCATCATCTAGTTGCCCTGCTGAAATTAAATTTCTGCTTAACTTTGGAACATGCCTTACCTCATGTAGTAGCCAATGATTCCCATTCTACAACTTAATCTTGATTCTTCCCTTTCCAACAATCTGACAGGTTTCGTTATCTCCTAAATAAACCAGCCCAAAATCCCCTTGGACATAATCAAGAAAATAACTTCTATGGGGGGTAGCATGAAATGAAGCCCCTGAATCTAACACCCAAGAATCATCAGCATTATCAAGGGAAAGAATCAAACCATCTTCATTAGATTTATTACTTACCACATTTGCCTCTTTACTTCCTTCCTTTTTGTCTCCTTCTTTATTTTTCTGAGACCAACAATCTTTCTTTAAATGACCTGACTTACCACAGTACCAGCAATCCCTCTTGTCTCTAGATTGGGACCTTTTGTCCTTTGATTTTCCTTGTGACTTCCCATGATTTTCAGAATTGTTTCCTCTCTCCTTTATTATGCCCCTGCTTTCTTCATTCAAAACACTACCTGATGTGGATGTTCCACCTGAGCTTTTCCTACTAATTTCCTCGCTCAAAATAACACCAACAACATCATCAAATTTCAATGTATTCAAACCAGAAACAGAATTGCTAACAACCATTACCAAGCTATTCCATCTTTCAGGCAAAAAATATGTTGATGTATTTTTTATGCATTTCTCAACACAGGTAGCGCGTAAGTACACTACCTCTCTTGAAAGACAATCTTCCATAATCAAATTGCAGAACACTATCCCAAGGTCTCTAATGTCAGGTCTTGACAGTGCTTGGGATATCTCAGTTGTTTGATGTGATTTTCAGTCTTACGGATGAGTTACAAAGCATGGAAAGTTGGGTCTTAAAATGGAGTTCCTAAGATGGAGAAGTTGTTGTGCGTTTTTTGTAGGTTCAAATAGCAATCTTGAACTCCATTTTTATCATTTGATTTAGCTTTACAATGTGCAATGAACCTTAGCATAGGTCACTCATTAAAAAAAAAAGGAAAAAGGCAAGGGATAGAGAAGGTTCCTAGACCTGAAACTGCAAAAGAATAGTGATAATGGAGTTCCTGCAATGGAAAGCTGCCTAAAAATAATATTCCATTTAACCAGAAATCTCACAGTCTCATGAAATTTGTGCTATCTTCTAAGGTCTGCGAATATTTTATCTTTCATTCACCATGTGCATGCATGAACAAAGATGAAAGTTTTGGAGCAGCTTTGAATTTAAGCCCAGACTAACTTTACATAGCTATCTACCATTAGCAAACATTAAAAAGTATGGACTAAGAAGGCATCTACACTGCAGGAATTTTCACAACCACAAAACAGCATTTCTAAAATCTATCAAAGCAAGAATACAACTAACTAGAACAACAATGCAAATCTCTGAAGCATGTCTTTACAACTTATTTTCAATGTATTTTCATTTTAAATTTCTGCAGCATGTCTTTACAACAACTCAACTCCTCTTGCAAATGAGACGAGAGCCCTATTTATAGTGGCCAAAAAGTCAAATGAATGACCAAGATTCATCACAAAATAGGGTTTCATCAACCCCCAATAAATTACAATTTAAAAACAACATTTTGTCCCCTTCCCAATTTTGTCCTCTAGTCATGGCACTGTAGCATTTTGTCTTTTTTCTGATTGTTGTTTACTATAGCTACTCTTTAGGAAGCTCTTTATCATCAATGGGGGTTGTCCTCCTGCTTCTTTGATGTTGTATATTCTATGAACTTCAAGATGACCGGCTGGAGTTTATCCACCTCAATAATCTCGTACCGCAGCGTTTGGTAGCTCCATTCTTCTGCATTATCTTCTAGCTTCTTCCAGTCCTCATCGTAATTTGTACCTTGATCCATGAACAACTCTGATTGATCGAAGGCCCAAGCAGAAAAACTCATGAATTCCACTGTCATTTCGCTAGATATCCCGTCCTCCATCTTCTTCTAGAAGTAAGGTTTTACATTCTCCGGATCCATCTGTACTACAGGCATGTCATACTCCATCATTAAATTGAGGTACCGGGCACATTCCGCTCTGATTTCTTTGATCCATTCGATATCCGGATCCACTTTTTTCATTATTTGTTCCAACCTTTCCTTCCAGTTGTCAAAGTCTCGTCGCCACACATCCATCAAGCAATGATTGTCCCTACTAAACACAAGCTTCTTTTCCCATGTGGCTTTTGGCAACTGAAGGAAAGCCTTGATCTTTGGAAAGGTGGAGGCGTATGTTGCAAGGAAGTCGGTGCAAAGCTTCCTCGTGCCTTCCAAAGATTGCTACAGATCCAAGAACTTGTTGGCTGTCTGAACAACCCGGCTAATTCCCATGTTCCCGACATACAGGACCTGTCGGAACCAGCTCTCCGTAGTCCTTTCCAAGTTCTTTCTTCTTTCCATTTTATCAATCTGTTCTTTGGATAGCAGCTAAGGCGGAGCCGTGGATGTGGTAGGCAGGTCATCCACCGATGACCATTGTTGGATATAATCTATCAAGGCGGCCACCTATGCCTTAAGCTCATCCTTCGAGACCTTATCTTACTTTATCAGGTGCACCACCCTGGCAACTGACTCTTCAAGATGCTCCACCTTCTGTTCCCTGGTAAAGATCCCCAGATCCACGGTGGAGATGTTGTAGGTTATTCCCTCCTGGCCAATTACTGACATTTCTATTTGCACAGCACGAGACCCAGAAGCATCCATTGTTAACTTGGATCTAATCTTCGGCTTTTTCTCTTTTCTAGTTGTAATTTGCACCCTAGCCAAGATAGCTTCTAGCCTCGCCCTTGGGTCCTTTAGCGAAGGTGTTTTCTTTTTGAGTTGTCCCTTAAGCCACTCAGGCATAGCAACCTTCTCCATTGGTGATTCATGATCACCTTTGCCTTCCTTGGTTGAGACTTAAATTTCCCCACCCTTGGGGGTCTTTTTTTTTCCTCTTAGAAGCATCTACTTCTTCATCATTAGAGTTCTGGATGAACACGAGGCGCTTGATAGGAAGTTTGGTAGATAATAGTTGTTGGGGACTTTCTTCCTTCTCCATTCCTTTGGTTTGCTCATCCTCAGGTTTGTGTCCCTTGGGTTGCTCAATTTCGGTGCTCTTGACAACTGGAGCCTCGCCCTCTGGTTCAGCTTTCCTCAGACTATCCTCTTGTTGTTGTCCTTCCTCTTCAAGGGGCGACATTTCTACCTCTTCTCTAGTATCTTTCGGGTGGCGGGCCATTTCTTCCTCAAGGTCGTCATCAAAATCCTACACGATGGCCTTGCCACCACTATCCTCCTCCTCATCCCTGCTCTATGAGGAGCTAGTTCCTTCCTCCTCGTAGGAAACCTTGTCGATCGTCTGATGCTCATACTCTCGGTGGTCGTGGTACTCATTAGCCTCCTCCTCAAATGGCTTTGAGGCCTCCTGTTCTCGTTTCTCCCATTCCTCGGAGATTAACATGGTGGCTTCCATAGCGGGTGGCCCTGTTGTAGGTTGTGAAGGCTTGGCAGTAGCAAGGACTTGCACGAGGGCTACTTGAAGAGTGGGATCCAGAAGGATCTAGGAGAGCTCAGAGGGGATATTTTGCATATGCTTGGAGAAGGCCTCAGGAAAGCGGATGCGGGCATAGGTGTCGTCACCGCAGGTAAAGGGAACGACGTGGTGGGTGACATAGCAGCAGAGGAAGGGGGAGTAGTTATGGAAGAGGAAGAGTCAATTACTATTATAGGCTCAGCTGGAGGTGAAGGGGCGAGATGGCTAGAGATGTCCACAGCCGGCGGGGATGTGGCGATCATGGCCAGAGAAGTAGGTGGCACGACAGCCGAGGCAGGGATAGCCAAAACAGGTTTGATTTGACCAGCATCTTTTGCTTCTTCTCCTCGGATTAAGGGCTGCTCCGTGGTGCCTTCTATTTGCTTAAGCCTCTTAAGAGGTGAGTCCTCTATTTCTTTTCTTGTATAAACCTTGGGGTCAGGAGATTGTTATGTTTCTATCTCTTTCCTCTTCTTGGATCTAGTAACTAGAGGAGACTTGGATGTCTCACCCATTGAAATGGTGGCAACGGCATCCTCCATGGCACTTGGCTCACTTTTGAGCCCTTCATAAGTCAAAACCACTTCCTGCTGTTTCAATTGGGCTACCTGCCCGTTGACCCATTCCTTGGTACGAGCCAAGATTGGCTTGGTTATAATATCGAGGTCATCGACCTCCTGCTCGTCCCAGTCTATTGTTGGTATTGGAAAATTGGCGATTTCGGGGTACCTGGGGTCCATTATGGTGCTCTCGTCCTCTTCGACTTGGTCTGGTATGGGAAAAGGTTGCACATTTCTTAAGAAATGCATAGTCATCCGCATATAGTGCCTTGCTCGTACCTCTTTATCATCTTAACAATCCCCCCAAAAGTCTTCAATGTGGTGTTGATGAGTGAACCCTGGTCCTAGTTCCTTTCTTACATGTCCATATGGGTCCATTCGCGGGCAAGCAGTGTGTAGATGAAAATGGTAATTCTTCAGCTCCTTTTCGGAGTTGCCAGCACACTTGGAAGTTTGTAGTTTATACATGCCCTAACCGAGGGTCATGGAATAAGAGATCCCTACTATGTGTTTGTTACTGAAGATTGCTTGTATGTGTTGGAGTTGTCGAGAAAGCTCCAATAGGATGATTCGGTCGTTGGGGTATTGAGGCAACTTGTTTGGCCTCTCGGTGAAGCCTTGGGCAAGGATGTACGTGAACTTTGGATATTGGATGAAGAGGAAGGCATATTGCTTCAAAAATGTCTGAGCACTATGGGAAACCCTCCTTTCGAAATCCCCGACAATCATTCTAACAATATGGCCGATAAAGGTGTCATTTACTCTGCAGTACTCCCTCTTGAAGTTTCAGTATTAGAGGTGGGGGTATTTGTCATAGGCCTTCAATCTTCAACCCTGCTCCTGATCGGGTGCCACAAACAACCCATTGTACTGTCTCTGGTCCGCTAAGGAGTAGACGAGGTATGAAGTCATAAAACTTTGATCTTTTCTTCACATTGACAAACTGCTCATGGAAGCAGTCGCTTATTATACCTCCCTAATAAAATGCGGTTTTTGAGGTAACATCTTCATTCCCTCGAAGGATCTGCTCAACAAAGTACACCATCCACCCCTGAAAGAAGGCCACAGTAGGGAGGCCCATAACCTTGCTTAGCATTGTGACCAAGTCATGGTAGTCCTCATAGAAATCACTGCGGAAGAGTTCGTCAAGAATCTTTGCGGCACTGCCCCGCTTTTCTTTGAGACAATGCTGATTTATTAACTTCCTGTAGCCTGTAGGGTTAGCATCCCACGCCACCTGACACTCCTCAATGGTAGGTGTTTCCATTTCGACGAAGGTTGGAATATGAAAGGTCTCTGTGATCCCTTCAGCTGACATATATCGGTGAGAATGTTGCCATCCCTGTCCATAATTGTTCTTGTATTTGGTTGATGTGCCTGCCCACAGGCCATGACGAGCTCGGGGGCTATAAGAGATGGAGGAAAATCGGCTGCCTTTGCTATTCCACTTTGTCGGATAAGCCTTGCATTTTTGGTCATTGTGTTGACCGTGACCCTTTGCTTGAACTCGTCAATATTGACGTGACCTACGTTGGTGTCGGTGATTTCCCTCCAGTCCGTGGTAACCTTCGAATGCAAGGGTTCACCCTGGAATTGATATTTCATTTGGTCTTTGTCCTCTTTCCCTTAAGGAATCTTGCCCGACTTCTTTCCTTTGTCCTTTTCGATGGGTGCCCTTGAAGGTCCTGCACCCGATTCCATATATTCTACAAGCAAAGGCGTAGGCAGTGCAATGGATCACAAAAGTGCTCATGTTAGTCGAGATCCCATAAAATCAACTTTAAATAATCTATCATCCATGAAATGATACTTTTACATTCTTACGATATCAGTCTTTTGGTCGAGGGCTTTGGGACAGTCTGGGCCCGGAGGACCGGACTTCCCCTACAAGAATGTTGTTTTAGAAAGGCAAACAGGGCGGAATGATCTAGGAGATTCCTTCCGATCGAACTTTGATAATTTGAAAGGTTTGTAATGAAGAGGACCAAAATTAAGCATGTGATTTGAGATTAGATTTCAAATTGGGCTTATTTGGATCAACTCAGGAGCATCCAGAGGTATAAGGCCAAAAAAACGTCCGGAGATGGCTGATCAGAAACGGAGTTCCGAGGACGGAACTCTGGGGTCCGGGGCCCGAAAGGTCCAAGGGCGGCCAACATTTTACCATCTCCAAGCTTTGAGCACGCGGGCTTGAGGCACCGAGAAGCTATCCAGCCTTCACTGTTCGGAGAGGCCATTGCTGGGTGGAAGTCAAGAGGGGCAGACCAGCGGACCAGGCCTAGCATGGGGGTCAGACGGAACTCTCCTGCAGATGTCCGATCGGCGAGACGTCGATCATCGGGGTGAATTCATGGCGAACGCTTCATGTCTCACCAACTGGCGACAGGGGGGAAGGCAACTCACCAGAGGGATTCCTTCGGCGTGAGGTTTCTGCGGTGGCGAGATGTCTTGGTGAGATCCTCGGGTCTCACCGACTAACGGCAAAAGGGCACATCGGTGAGAAGTCTTTCATCGGTGCAATGTCCCAGCGAACCCACGATGTCTCGCAAACTGCCAAGAGGAAGACCGGACCCGGTATGAGCATCTGTCATTGGATTTGATTTTGAGACTCACAGCGGTCAGGAAGGCAGAGGCCAGAGCTCGAAAGGGCGGGCAAGACTTGCCTCCTCGGAACAGCGGATGAGGGACGGAGTCCTGGACGGTGGATCCTAGCACGGTCAAGGGCATTCAAGGTTTAACGAAGTTTTCCAACAGCGAAAGGAAGCCCGAGATCCGAGAGGCGGAAAGATGCTAGGCACTCGATGTTCGCGACGGCGAAGACCACGCAGAATCGCCAAGAGAAATTGATGTCGTCGTGATGTCTTGGCGAAGGCAGAGGGTCCTGCCGACAAAGGGAGCCTTCGTCATAATATTCTAAGTCGGATAAAGGTCTCCCCGACCTGGTGATGTCTCCCCAACCTGCATTGTGCTCGCCCAAGGATGAGGGGTCAGCGTAAGGCCTTAGCGAATTTAATTGGTCTCACCGACAGAGGATCACTCGACAAGAGCAGGATATATTTGGTGAAAGGTCTTGTCGAAAGGGGAGGTCTCAGCGACAGAAAGGAAAATTGGCAAGACGAAAGTAGCCCACAATGAGCTTTTGTCGACTAGGACTTGTCTCGCCGACGGAGTAGCTTGGGGAGAACAAGCTGCGGAAATCCGAACGCGGAATCCCGGAGACCTGGGGCCGAGAGAGCTAAAGGTTGTTTCAAAATTTCTAGTTTTCGCTAAGTCTCAGCCGGCGAAGGGAGCGTCCAGGCCCGAGGGACGTGAATGCCCCTGCGAAGAACGACCACGCGGGGAGAAAGCTTTAAATTAATCATGAGGGTGCTATGTTGATTTTCTCAATTTTTGAGGACATGGGTTTTGTTTGTTGTGCCATATTTCATCATTCGCATGTCCTTTTGATTGTTCTTGTTCATTTTAAGCTTTATAAATCATGAAAACAATGTCCGAGAGGGTGAACGGAAAACCTAACTCAAAAACTCGATGTGGGGAGGTGTGGGAATCCGAACGCGGTCGGCACACGAAGGCAACGGGCGTGAGCGTGAAGGTCTCGAAGATGGTGGGCTCCTCTGGCAAGTTCTGATCACACTCTGCAACACTGTCAAGTGAGAATGATAGGCCTGGGCAAGCTATTTATACCCCAACTGCCATTAATGGCCACATTAAATGTAGGTACGGTGGACATTTGGGTTGGTGGATTCAAATTCACTAACGGCGGCAGGAGACCTGAGGTCCGGAACATTCAAAGGCAGCCAAGATCACCCTACAAACTTTTCGGACAGCGAACACTGAGCCGGGACCCTGGGTTCGGGAAGACACAAGCCAATCGCCGTCAGGAATGGCGGACACTACAAGGAAACCCGGCTAGGGAAACCTAAAGGAGCAGGGCCGGCCAGGCCCAAGGCCGCTAGCAGAGGCAAACTGCTAGGGAGACCCCGTAAGGCACCAAAACTTGACAAAACGAGCCAATGGGAAGCATGGTCAACCTATGATGAAACTTTGGAAGAACATTGACCATCTGGGTCATAAAAATGGGGCACGCAAAATGAGGCAGTGACAAAGATGACCCAGCAAGGTGAAAGAAAAAGAGGGTCCCTGTTTCTGAACGGGGCGTGTGTGATGAGGGCACAACAGAACACAGAATCAAAAGAGCCCTAACTTCTTCATCAAAGTTTACTTTTACAGAAGTTAATTGATTGGTGACCGTATTAAACTCATTTAAATGATCAGTAACTACCCACCTTCTACCATTATCATATTAAATAAACGCTTCATAAGAAATACCTTATTTGAAGCAGAAGGCTTTTCATATAACTTTGCCAGGGTTTCCATCAACTCTTGAGTTGTCTTTGCGTTTGTAATATTGAATGCCTTTTATTGTGCCAGGCATAAACGAATACTACCAAGAGCCTTTCTATCCAAAATCTCCCAGTCCTCATCAGACATTGCTTGGGGTTTCTTGGTTTTCCCTTCCAATGAAACACAACCCGCTCTGATACCACTTGTTAGGGTTAAAAATGGTAGATATCTAACAATTAAATGTAGATTTAATTAATAAACAGAGAAACTAAAAACACACAGAATAAATTATAACACAGAGAATTTAACATGGTTCACCCAATCTGGGCTACATCCACCAAACCGCAACCATCCAATGATTTTATTATCCAGTGCAAAAACCTATTACAATCTTGTGAATAATCGTATTTTTCATTATACTGTAACCCCCATCCGAACCCCTTTTTAACAAGCTTAGAAGCTTCCAGATTAGGGTTCTACAAAATCAGGTTTTTTTTTTTTTCGTTGATTTTTCCCTTTTTCGGTGACGACGCGAAAAACTAGAAGGAAAATTTTCTCAGGGGCTGCCGCCCCCAAACCCCTTCCTGGGGCCCAGCCCGGCCCCGGACCCAGGTAAGGATACATGCTGGGATGTATAGTATAGCATGATCAATCACCACACACCAACATTATAGTGGTTTGACAATTGCCTACATCCACTCTCAAGCAAGGAATCACTCTTATTAATCAATCGACAATGATATAGTACATGATCTATCGCATATTTATACAAAGTTGGGAGAATACTAACAGTCATGTGCCCATTGGAATTCACATCCCAAAACTGTGATTATCATAAAATACACTACATAAAAACATACAGTATAAAGTGATGATGTATGTCAGAAAATAAAAGATTTCTAGTTTGGATATATACAAATTTAAAGATTAAGAAGTTTGATCTTTGAAAAAATGTTGAAATGCTTTATTTAGGGATTTATAAGATAATTTAAGTATATAGAAATGTTTACTATTGTAGTCCCATATCAATATCATGTAAGCAGAAATTAGCAAAAAATGAATGATTAATTATTGAAATGACAGGTTTGCTACAATTTACCCCCAAGAAACTATGAATTTATAGAAAATTCTTCCAACAATTTTCTCAACTTTTTTTTTTATTAGTAATAAAAAATCTCATGATTTATTAACTCAAAACTCATGAAGTCACATATTTCACTGATTTTCAACCATTTATAATTGTGTTCGGCTTTGGTAGACAAATTTTCATTTTACAAATGTGTTAAAAAATTACAAACAATAGATTGCAAAAGATAGTTTCATTTTATGATTGATTTTACCACTTTCTAGTTGGTTGATATTCCTTTGTTCCTCTAACTCATATACATTATTTTCCATTCCCTCTACCTATTCCCTTGCATATCAAAAGTTGAAAATCTAAGACAATATCGTGATAATTTCATTTAACTCATCTACATTATTTTTCATAACTAGAGAAACATAATATTTTGGGTTTCTTTTAAATAATAAAAAAATTAAATTAACAAGGAATAATTTTGGCTCCTACCCACCCTCCTCCACGACACTATCTATGCAGGTGAAAATTTACACCGTCCCATCAGATGTCTATGCCATGCTCTTGCATACTCTACCATTCGTGCATGAACCGGTCATGTGCTACAAACAGACCGTATTTGTCAGGATTTTTTGGTTTACAGTGCCCAATAAATATTTTTACCATGTTTTTTAAGTTTACCATTTGTCGTTTTTTTGTTGATTTTCTTGCGGCTATTGGTTTTCGCTCTTCCCACTAGTATTGACCTTACACTTTACAATTTAGCGAGCTACACCCTATAAATTAGGTTTATACGCAAGTTTTAAAATATGTTTAATAAAATGAAAATAAGTAATATATTAAGTATATATTAGCATAATTAATATATAATGTATATTTTATATATTATATTTTAAACAAAACTATTAAATATAATAATTTTAATAATTTTATAAATGTATTTAATAGTTTTGTTAAAAAATATAATATATAATAATAATTAGTATAATTATATTATTTATAATAAAAAATTATTATATAAAATATACATTATATATTAATTATGTTAATATATACTTAATTACGATAAACCAAAATTAATGGATAAGAATATAATTATATATATTAGGATTTTAATGAATAATATTAAAATCATTTTAAGGCTGAAACCAATTTAAGATATATATTACTAGCATATATATCTTAAATTTAAAATATATATGCTAGTAGTTGTGGTCGCACAACACATAACATGAATTAATATATAATTTTTTTTTTAATAAAAAGAGGGGTAAAAACCTTTATTAAGCATCAAGAGAGGTACAAAGGATTAGCCAAAAGAAAACCCCGAAGGGATCCCAAAACAACAAGCAAGAGATCAAGAATCATTAATGCAACATTTCACATCCTCAGTAACCCAGCCCTCCAAATCCTGGGCTAGGTCCCTCAGTAAACAATCCCAATCATCCACCAACCATGTCCCATTCTTCTCAGAAGCCCATTTTTCTAGTCCATCAACCACCTTGTTCCACCCACGAGGGATATGAGAAAAAGTCATTGAATCCAGTAAATCTCCAAGGTTGGCAATTTGTTTTGCCACCACCGCCAAATGCCAACTAACAACATCGAAGTGTCGTCCATTTATCAAGTCAACCACCACTTGAGAATCAGATTCAAAAAATAATCTGTTTCTAGCTGAGAGCGTATGCCCTCTTCAAGGCTGAAAGAATCGCCAAGGCCTCCATGAGGTTATTGGAGTGCTGCCCCATATACTCTGAGAAAAAGAACACAACCACCCCAGTGTTATCTCTGCCCACCCCACCAATACCAGCATGCCTAGGATTTCCTCTTGAAGACCCATCGGTGTTGATTTTCAAGACACCAGTGGGAGGAAGCATCCAATGCCGTCCTTTGAAGACCTTCCCTCTAGAGCACCTGCCCCACCCAACCTTTGGCCTTCTGATACTACCAATAGAAATCCCCAACTTCTGGATTACTCTAGAGTCCCTAGGTTCAATCGGAACAAACAAATCACATTTAGCTTGTAAAGTCTCTTGTAGAGCCCCGAGAATGCTGGCCCAAACTTGGCCCACTTGCAACTTCCTATCAAGAAAAATCCTTCGATTGCACTCCAACCAAATCTACCAAATAATTAGACTAGGGCCAATAGGCCAGGCATTGTGCAAAAAGGAATTCTTTGCCATAGTAGGTCCAACATTCTACCAGAACTCGCCAAGAGATGAAGGATGTCGACACGACATATTCCAAGCCCTCCACCAAAAGTGCCAAATAGACCTAACAAAGGGGCACTGAAAGAAAAGATGAGAAACATTCTCTACATCTTTGAGGCACAAAAAGCATAAAGAGGGACCTTGGAAACCCCACTTGCAGAGGTTGTCCCAAGTCAAGCACCTACCATACACCACAAGCCAAGAGAAAAAATTGCATTTTGGCCAGGAGAATTTATTCCAAATGTTTTTCCACCAAGGAACCTCAGCACTGCCTAAAGCCTGTCTGCCCAAAGCACGATACCCTAAAACGATAGAGTACTTCCTTTTAGGATCTGAGCCCCAAGCCAACACATCCCTCTCGAGAAGCGAACAACACACTCTATCAGCTAAAATGGAGGACAATTCCCTCCTATCCTCCAAGGAACTACCCAAAGGCCACTCCTACATAACCTTCCACTAATAAATGACTGTCTGCCCCAATACCAAAGGGGCTTTGAAGTCCATCACTCTGCTCTAGCCAGCTTGAACAAAAATCCTACTTAAATTCTCCAAATGAGGATGAGAGGAGAGGATAGGTGGGAAGCCATCCCAAGAGTCAAGCCAGAAGAGAGCATCAGAACCTCTATTGCAAATCCAAAACAAACTTTGTTTAATCAACGGAGCTCCCCTCTTGAGAGTTTCCCAGATCATAGACCCTCTTCCCAAAAGACTAAAGCGAGGAACATCCACGCCATCCACCTCCCCAAGATACTTGAAGGTAAGAATCTATGCCCAAGTCTGATGCTGAAGCGAACACCACCTCTAATACAACTTAGCAGCCAATGCTTGTCCATTCCAATCTGCTCTACGCAATCCTAAGCCACCATCCTGCTTCGGCCGACAAACAACTTCCCACTTAATTAAGCTCCACCTTCTCGAGAGGAGATTACCCGACCAAAGAAACTGCCTACAAAGCCCCTCAAAATCCTTAATGAAACTTGAAAGAGCAATCATCACAAAACATCTATAAATAGGAAGAGCTTGCACAACAGACTTTAAAAGAGTGACTATGCCCACTGTTGATAACCATCTATATGTCCAATGACAAACCAGTCCATGAAATTTATCAATCACCTCCTGCCAAAAACGCCTGGGAGATGGGCGCACATCTAGAGGGATTCCCAAATAGGTAAAGGGGAGATTCCCCACCTGAAACCTTAAGATCCTGGCAATGCGTTGCTGAATAAGCCTAGGGGTATTAAAGAAATAAATGCAAGACTTACTTTCATTAATGCATTGTCCTGAGGCAGCCAGATAGCAATCCAAAGTCTGACGAAAAGCAACCGCTTCAACCACCTTAGCAACTCCCATCAAGGTTGAGTCATCCACAAACTGAAGATGTGTTTGAGGAGCAAGGGAGTTGTTCCAGTGCCGTCCATGTATATGCCCAGCAGCAACTTGGGACTTAATGAACCTTCCCAAACCTTCATCCATCAAAATGAACAGATAAGGGGATAAAGGATCTCCCTGTCGAAGACCTCTCGAGGCTCCAAACAATGCAGAGGATTCCCCATTTATGAGAACCGAGAAGGACGACGTCTTTACACAACACATGACCCAGTCGATCCATTCACTGCTGAAACCAAAGGCTCCAAGAATTTTGATTAGAAAATCCCATTTGACCCTGTCATAAGGTTTTGACATGTCCAACTTTATAAACATAGCCTTCTCCCTTGAAGAGGCCATAGAATGAATAGCCTCCACCGCAATCACAATTCCATCAAGAATCTGTCTACCTGCCACAAAGCCCCCTTGTTCCTCTGAGATTAACTTATCCAACCAAGGCTTCAAGCGCTCAACAATTAGTTTTGTGATGATTTTATACACCACATTACACAAAGCAATTGGTCGAAAGAGATCTAAAGAATCGACACCCTCATGCTTTGGAATAAGAGCAAGAAAAGTAGCATTCATAGCTCTCAACAATTGCTTATTCCTTAGAGACTCTTGTACAACTTCCAGCAAGTCAAGCTTGATCACTTCCCAAAATTCCTAATAGAACTTGACAGGGAACCCATCAGGACCAGGAGCCTTCCCCTTTTTCAACTTAAACACCACATCCTCTAGCTCCCTCAGAGAAATTGGTTGGAGAAGAGAGGCATTCATATCCATTGTCACCAAAGGAGGGATGCAAGCCAGAATAGAGTCTTCCTCCACATTGGCTAACGGGGTATCTTCAGAAAAAAGATTAGAGAAGAAACAAACTGCCTCATTAGAAATTTCCAAAGAGGAAGACAAAACAGATCCCTCAGAAGAACGAAGAGAAGAGATAGTATTACCCTATCTTCTAGCCTTGACCGAGTTATGGAAGAAAGAGGTATTCTTATCCCCTTCCTGAAGCCAATTAACATGAGCCTTCTGCTTCCAAAAAATTTCCTCCCAAAGCTCCCATTCCTCAAGTACTTTGATTGCTTCATCCTCTAAACTGCTCAAAGCCACATCAAGCCCATGCTCCCTAATCTGCCTGGTGATAGAATCCAGATTCTCCTGGGCAACCCTTTTCTGCTAAAACACATTGCCAAACTGAAACTTATTCCAATGCTTTAGTTTATACTTTACATATTGAAGCCTCTTCATAAAAGTGTACATAGTAGTCCCAAAAGCTGGTTGACCTTCAACCCACCAATTAGACACTAAGTCAAAAAGACCCTCCTCCCTGAGCCACATAATCTGGAATTTAAAAGTATGCTTCTTAGAACACTAGCCAAGCAAGCTGAGAAATTGATTGGCCAGTGATCCGATCCTCGCCAATCCATGATTTCAGAGCTTGTTAGCCACTTGTCACTAACCTAGAAACTGGAAACCGGGAACCTATCCAATCTTTCAGAAATAGCTTCTTCCCCAAGCCTCCTGTTATTCCAGGTAAATGTTCCATTTAAGGGTTTGATATCCACAAGCCGAAGTCGAGCTAGGTTCTCCCTCAAAAGATCAGAGGATGCATCCAGACGAGGTACACCCCCCCTTTTCTCCTCAAGAGAGATAATTGCATTAAAGTCACCTGACATGATCCAAGGTAACAAGGGATCCAAAGATCTCAAAAAAAATTATATGTGACCATAAAAGACTCTTACCAGGAACATCTGATGGAGCATAAATGTTCGACAGAAAAACTCTTTCCCCTGTATCCAAACTTACCGCAACAAGAGAGATGGAGAATCTACTGGCAAACCACCAAATAGGAGAGATTCGCCAAAGATCCCAAAAATAGGCAAGACCTCCAGAGCTCCCCAACGCCCCCACACACTGACATAAACCTCTATTCCAAATTTTAGAAGCACTCTGCATCATACTATCAACAGATAACTTCGTCTCTTGGAGAAAAACCAAATCCGGAGAATGAGCCCGAACCAAATCCTGAATAGCCTTTTGTCTAGGGATGCTATTCATACCCCTCACATTCCATGAAAGCACAATCATTGTGAGGGTTGGGCAAAGTGAGTATCCAGGGTCTTCACCGACCCAGATTCAACCAACATCTCACTAGCCATCTTTACTTTTTCTTGATCTTTCTTCCTACCCACCTTTTGGGACTTGTCAGGAGTACTCTTTTTCAGGGACTTTTGATGCACACCTAAAAGATGAGAAGAAGCAGAAGCTTTTTTCTTTGCAGTGCCTCCAGAACCCAAACCTCTAGTTGAGCTCACTCCTACATCAGCAGAGACCAAAGAAGTACCAGTTCCCACGCACGGGTCCCCAAGCCTCGTCTCAGGGGAAAGAAAAGAAGAATCTTTTACTTCCCCAGGAGTTGATGAAGGGTCAGAAGCTGCAGACAGAAGAGCCATTGGCTCCAGAATTTGAGAAGTAATTGGGTTAGCTTCCACATGCATGTCAGGAGAGACTCCCTCATGGATTAAATCATTCAGTGCCTCAAACCTATTGAAAACCCCCTCCCCCTGGCAGTCCCGAAAAGTCCTCTTCATCCCTCAACCTTTATTTCGTGTCCTAACAGGTACAAACCCATCATTATCTATAGTCACCCCCCACATAGGTTCTTTTCCCTTCTCAGATCCTAAGCTTGAAGAATCCTTCCCATTCCTTGAGTTACCCACACCAACAACACGTGGACACCTCCTCTGAAGATGACCATACTCACGGCATAACCGACATCTAAACGACAGGGTTTCATAATCCAAGGGCTATGTCCATGAACTAGAACCCACTGTCAGATCAATAGAACCAGGCAAAGGCTGACTCAAGTCAATCTCCACACAAACCTGAGCATAGGAAAAGATCTTCTCCAATGTTCGCTAAGATGGACCAATCGGCTTACCCAATGCCAATGCAATAGATTGTAGAATATCACTCCTCCAGCATTCAAGCGGCAGTCGAGGAAGATGAACCCACACCAGGACCTTAGTTGGCAACTCCTCTGCCGAAATGAAGCCAGCATGCCATGGTTTAATGAACAGGCCGACTTGATTGTAGAAGTATGGGCCACCTTGAAAAGCCATATTTCTATCTGAAATGCATGAGAAATCCACCAGGAAGAAATTATTTGTAGCAAGCAGAATCTCAAAATCCCCCTCTAGATTCCATGTCTTCCGAATCCAGGGTTCGAGGAAAGGTAAAGAGACCCGCATTCCTAGAAACTTACAAATTAGAACATGCTTATTGAAATATTCTAGATCTTCTACAACCGCCTCCTTCTAAATAACCACCACTGGGCGGGCTTGAGCCCTCTCCAAACAACCATTAACCTTTTGCACTTTAAAACCATTGATCCTGGAAAAACCCTCGTGCGAAGAAGAGGAGTTGAAAACCTCGTTCCCAGCCTCCATCATAGTATCATCTCTTCTCACCTCCTTTGAGCCACCCTATAAATCCATGAACTCCACACAAAATAGCCTTGAACCAAACCCTACCCCACACAAGAGCCCAAAACGTCAAACCCCGACGACCCCAAAATAAAACTACAAGCAGGAAACCACACCACGTTGACCTCCAGACTAAAACCCTCACAACAAAAGGCAAAATGGGGAGCCCCAGACAGATACCACCACCAATATATATATAATTATACTATATTATTTTATTATATTATTAGATAAATAATAATATTTTAGTATATTTAATATAAAAATTTAATGTAAGTTATAGTTAGGGGTCAAACATGGTTAGGTTCAAACTTTTATTAGGGTTGGGATTGGATTAATTTTATTATTGGGAATAGGGTTAGGGCTAGGTTTAGAGATATAAGTGGTATTAGGGTTGGAGTTAGTATTAGGGTTAGGATTAGGTTTAGGGTTACGGTTACGGTTAGCATATATAAAAAGGGTTAAGTTTAAAAATGTGTTTGGGATGAGCGATAGGGTTAGGGTTAGGTTTAGGATTATGTTTAATATGAGTAGTAGGGTTAGGGTTGGAGCTAGCATGTATAAAATGGATTAGGCTTAGAAATAGGGTGAGGGTAAGGATTAGGGTTATATTTAGTGTTAGAGGTTAGGGCTGGGGTTAAAATTAGGGATAGGGATAGGGTTAGGGATAGGGATAGGGTTAGGGTTAGGGTTAGGATTAAGGTTGAAGTTATGAATAAGTTTAGGGTTACAATTAGGGATAAGAATAGGGTTAGGGTTAGAGATAAAATTAGGATTAGGGTTAGGATAGTGTTAGTGGTAAGATTAGGGTTAGAGATAAAATTAGGATTAGGGTTACGTTAGAGTTAGTAGTAAGATTAGGGTTAGGGTTAGGGTTAGGGTTAGAATTAGGGTTAGGGTTGTAATTAGAATTAGTGTTAGTTATAGAATTAGGGTGGGTTAATAGATAAGAATTTAATTATATATTAGGATTTTAATGGATAAGAATTTAATTATATATATTAGGATTTCAATGGATAATATTAAAATCATTTTAAGGCTGAAACCAATTAGTATTTTAATATATAATGTATATTATAATTAGGCTATTCTTAGTATAATATAAATGTGCAATTTTTAAACTATAAAAATAAATTATAAATAGTATAATTATACTAATTATATTAAATATAGTTTTAATAATTTTATATATGCATTTAATAGTTTTGTTAAAAAATATAATATATAATAATAATTAGTATAATTATATTATTTATAATTTATTTTTTATTATATAAAATATACATTATATATTAAAATACTAATTGGTTTTAGCCTTAAAATGATTTTAATATTATCCATTAAAATCCTAATATATATAATTATATTTTTATCCATTAATTTCTTTTTTCAAGGTCTGACAATTACGGGCAGTGTACAACCACGGGTAGTGAATTTGTATGCTCCATAGCCAGTTCCGACATCCGATAAGCCAGTGCAAATTGTCACCTGCATAGACAATGCCCTCCTCCTCAACACCATTTTCCCTTGTCACGTTTACAGGAGTGAATGAAGTGCCCACAAAGTAGAATGCGAGTACACTATGAATTAATATTCGCATCTTCTTGTTGCCACTGCAATACAATTTAAATTTTAGATCTCAACTACTTGTAATGGGTGGGAAGATGGGGTGTATGTACTATGTACAAAGATTATGAAGGCGACTGCGTCTTTTTGGCAATTGGTTGACACCACATGTGAAGCTCATAATGCCAAGCGGAAGGATGACGTTCTTGCAGAAAAATAGCAAATATTAATTAATAGAACATCTTCTACAAGATTTTTTCATTGCAAAAATAAAATGGTTACAAAATTAGGCCCTGTGAGGCCCGAAAAAGAAAAAATTGTATCTGCAAATTTGTTGACAAAAAATTTAAAACTTAAAAACATTGCAATCATTCTTAACGTCAAGCGCCATGACAAGCTAAAGCCTAAAGCTTAAAAAATCCTTTCTATTGTATCTCTTGTGCCATCTTTTCTAAAGCTTCATTAACAGAGAAGAAATCAACTGTTTAATTCTAGTTTTGCAACGGGTATACATTCATGAGGCATATGGCCTGAATCATAGAGTTTCAGCAATAGCAGGATTGGTCCAGTTCCATGATTCCACCTGGGTGAATACATGGAATGACACGATTTTACGTGCAAACTGAATTTATATAAATGAAAAACAATTGTTTGGTCATACAGCTAAGTATTGAGTAGGAAAACGGGCTATACATGAAACCACACAACCAATGCTTTAATTTAACGATAAAAATAGAATTATTTTACAATGAAATAAAACACAGCAAAAAAATCATCCGGCCGGATACAAATGCCTAAAACAAAACAAAAAGCCCATTGAAACCATGGCCAGTGGCCTGCCTGAGAATAAATGGGCAAACTTAAATGTACAGAATTTGCAGACAAAATATTACGAGGATTCAGACCATTATTCTTGAGCTCCAGACAAGATGTTTGCAGCCTTCTACACGAATATAATATTGATTGTGTGATAAGGCATTAAGTGAAGAGTTTCTGGTGTGACACAAGTGTCTACTTCGACGGTGTACCTTTTCTTTTAATTAATCAAATCTTTTCTCCAACTGTAAAATGGATTTTTCTGTAGGTTGGCAGTACTTAATATCAAGTTTGAAACAAAGTAAGTCGTGGAGAGAAAATCAGGTGAGTTGATCTCTATTATCGCCCAGCCATCTAGTTTTTTTATCGATTCTAGCGATGATATAAGTTTTAAGATTTTGTGTTTTGATTAATTATGGTTATTTGGATGCTATGTAAGAGTTTAACAAGCAAATAATTAAGTCAAATTCTTATACCTCATAATTAAGACTTGTTTTCTTAATAATATTACAATCAAAACTATTTAATTAAATATGTTATATCTTATAATCAAGACATGTTTGGTTAATAATATTATAATAATAATTTTTTAATTAAATAAGTTATTATAGATAATTTATTAAGTGTAATTATATATTATAGTTTGTATTTATTAAGGATTATTATAATGAAAATAATTGATAGTATTGATTAAGTATTATTTGAGTTATATTTTAATAATGATTTATTTTAAATATATTAAGAATATTCCTCAACAATAATGATATTTGTTTCTTATTTAATAAAATAAAATAAATCTTATCAGTATAATATTCCAAAGGTAGATGTTAGACATTACATCATATTTGTTCAACTAATTAATGAGACTCAAATGTCATACTGAAATCTTTTGTAGTCATTTCCAATGCTCTTTTATTCTTCTTTATAAATAGGTGAATAATGTGTCACAAGTGAATCCATGAGAATGACACCTTTGGGAGAATCAACGATTTTAATTATTTGGTTATGTGTCATCAATCTTATCCTATGTTACAAAATTGAGCAAGTTGCTAAAAATAATCCAAAAAATATAAATGGCAAATAATATCAATTATAATTAGGTCGCAATGAAGGAAAATTATATATGTAATAAGCTTAGGAAAACGCTCTTATATGTACTTAATTTGAAAACTTAAAAGGTACAAGAAACCACCAAACCCATGAGCACAAGGCCTGCAAGCACTTTGGCCCAGCGAGGGTTTGAACCCTGGTGGCCATCACTACAACCAAGTGACTTGACCATCGAACCACACCCTTATCAGCATATAATCAACATATATTCAATAATGTATAAATAATAATATTTGTTTTGGATTATATTTTTATTTTTATTTTTTTTATATTCTATAATCAAAATTAATAATTATTAATATTTATTAAACATCTATAATACCCCATCAAGCTCCTTGCACTAAAGATCTATATTACCCCCCAAAATTAATAATTATTATTGATTAATGACTTATTACGAAATAAACAAGGATAACACACATCTATAATCAACTGTTGGTATTATCTAAGGTTTCTTACACAATTTTTAATTAAATTTAACAAATACTATACAAAAGAGTGAACATCATTAGAGGGAGCAATGTGATGGTTTAGCAATGATGTGGGTATAAAGATGAAGTATCTAAGGGTCCCTTAGTTGCCTACTATCAAAATCATAGGGGAAAAGGTTAGTATTTCTCTCATTTGTCAAAATTGTTAAGTTAGTACAATGTCGATAAGTGTTTTAGTCAAACAATAATGCCAATGTGTATCTTGGCTTTAGAATTCTAGTCATTGTATTGTTAATTCTATGTGATTCCAAGTTATTTTTTTTAACGATGTTATGAAAATGCTATTAAATCTTTATAAATAATATGAAAATTTATTATCTATCATCTATAATCTCATAGATGTGTTGCAAAATACATAATTAGCATGAAGTTTCCTTTCAATTTATAAAATATTTGAGATTGAGGTTGAGTGCACATGCCATTTGATAGGAGAAGTTGTAGGTTGGTTCGAGGAGATTTAGTGTTAGCTAGGAGATCTATTGGAGTACTCTATTTAATTTTGATGCATCTACTTACTAGCAATTGCACCTTGGTGTGCAATGGGTACGTCGAAGAGGTGTGGAAGGCCAATTAGGGAAAATTTTGAGTTCTTTTTTTGCATAATTTTGTGGAGAACATGAAGTCAATTAGCAAGTCGTTTATCAAATGATATACAAAGGTGTCAATGCAGAAGTGAGAGCTTCAAATCAACTATTTTTTTTAGCTAGAAAGATAATCACTCTCTATATTAAAAAGTTAGCACTTCACTATGTGAACATAATGTTACCTTCTTTGATTTTACTATAATATTATAATCTACAGTATAAAAAATTAAGATAAATAATAAAAAATAAACGTTACATCATAATTAAAACATGGTCCCATTTAGCCACTTAACCATCTGCTCAATTTTTTAAATGTTTTCTTGTATTTTTAAGTAATTAAGCAGTTGAAGTCTTCTTTATAAACAAATCAAAGAGAGAAGATAAAATTGTGCTACTTGGTTGCACAAAGTTCTGCTCTCCCTTTATTGAGAAAGCTAAACTATTGGTGTTCCACTATTGTATGTGAAGATTTGAATTCATAGATTGTGGTAATTAAGAAATTAGCATGAGAGCTTAAAATATTAAAAGGTGATACGCCAACAATTGTATGGTCATCTTGTTGATTTTTTGTAGCTTGAAAAGTAGAGTGTGGAGTTGTTGAAAAGCAACTCAAGTTGGATGTTTAACAACGAAATATTTATTTTTTCATTAATAGAATGCTTCTAGGTTTGTGAGGTGGAGATAACACCAAGAGCGATTTTATGTGTAAGTTAGGCCATGTTATGTAAGGAAAGTTTATTTTCTCTTGCACATTGATGTAAATCAACGGGGCTATATATGTATCATCGTTGTAGCAAACTAGTATTATTGTATTATGTAAGGAAATTTTGTTGTTAGGCTGAATAGAAGATCCAAAATTTGCATATTTTTCTCCATACTGGGGTTTCCTAGTTAATTATGTGTTATTGTGTATCTGTGATTGGCTTCTTGTTATTTTTTCTTTCACTATTATAAGTTGTTAATTAACTCAGTGTATTAATTGTTATAAATCAAATAGATAAAATGTTTTGATTCTATTATGTGAATTTTATTGAGCAATCAATCTGTAGCTAGGTTATAAGAAATTAACATGGTATCAAAGCACTAAACTCTTAATACAAAGCCAAGATTTGTGACACAAATTTCAAGAAAAAAAATCAAAATTTTGTCTCTAGTTTCTTCTATGACTATGGCAACCAGTGTTTGATATGAGGACAGGCTTGAGGGTGCGTCTAACTTCTTATAGTGGAAGGTTTGAATTATATCTATTCTCAAGGAGAAGAGGTTATGGATCCATGCTAGTACATAGGTGACACCACCAACAAATGATGCTAATGCCCTAGAGTCACATGAAGTTAAGGAGGCCAAGGCTCAGAGGATTATCCTTGATGGGGTAAGAGATCATTTAATTCCTCATCTATCAGGGAAAGACACTGCCAAGGAAATGTGGGATATGCTCACAAAACTTTATCAGAGTGATTATCAGAGTCATAAGATGATGCTAAGGGAAAAATTGCATAACATCAAGATGTCCAAGGGTGAGAGTGTGACCTATTACTTGTCTAGGGTGACACAGGTCAAGGATGATTTGGTTGTTGTTGGAGAGATGATTGTTGAAGACGAGCTAGTGCGAATAGCCTTGAATGGTTTTTCGAAGCACTAGGAAGTGTTTGTCAAGTGTGTTGTTGGCAGAGATTGCCTACCCGACTGGGCGAGGCTTTGGGATGATTTTGTTCAGGAGGATATTCATGAAAGTTCTCATCAAGGAGATCAGACGAAGAAGGGAAAAGATGAAGAAAATATTGCTCTTGCACGCAAGGGTAAGCAGAAGTCCAATAAAGGGAAAACAAAAGGCTCTTCTTCTAAGAATGGGAAGAAGAAATATCTGAGCAAGATAAAGTGTTTTTGCTTCCATCAGTTGGGTCACTATGCTAGTGAGTGTCTCAATAAGAAAAACAAGGACAAGGAGAAGAAGCAAGTTGTTGCAACAATAGAGGTGGACGAGTTTGCAACACAATTTGAGAATGATTTTTCACGCATTGCCTATCTCTCGACTTCAATTGCAAATAGTGTATGGTATATTGGCAGTGGGGCTTCTTTCCACATGATGGGAGTCAAAGAATGTTTCACCAAGTTGGAGGAGAAGAAGTTGTATTTCTATATTGAGCTTGGAAACAATGCCGAGTGCCATGCAACTGGTGTAGGCACGGTCAAGTTTCAGAGAGACTCTGGCAAACTTCTAGTAGTGGAGGATGTGTTGTATGTCCCTAGCATGAAAATAAATTTAATCTTCATTTTTACTTTGGAGGACAAGGATTACATCGTGACCTTTGAGAGGGGAAAATTCTATATTCATCCTAAGGATTATAAGGATGCAAAAATTATTGGAGTCAGACATGGCAGCTTGTTTCAATTACAACTTGAGCTAGCACATGTGTTGGTAAGTAGTTGTACAGGGCTAGGAGAATTATGGCATAGGAGGATGGCTCATCTTCAGCATGGAGCACTTAATGTTCTCAAGGAAATAGTGGCAGGGCTTCCTAAGATGAAGATAGATAAGCATGAGGTGTGCAAGGGATGTTTTCTTGGGAAATATGCCAAGACTAGTTTTCCAAGCAACGACACCAGATCCAAAGGGATTTTGAATCTTGTACACTCAGATGTGTGTGGGTCCATGACAACATTATCCTTGAATGGGTAAGAGTATTATGTTACTTTCATTGATGATTTCTCCAAGAAGACATGGATATATTTTCTAAAGAATAAAGATGAGGTCTTCAGTAGGTTCAAAG
>VDFB02256467.1:0-120622 GCA_007258455.2 Sequoia sempervirens | reverse complement strand
CAACTGTAAAATGGATTTTTCTGTAGGTTGGCAGTACTTAATATCAAGTTTGAAACAAAGTAAGTCGTGGAGAGAAAATCAGGTGAGTTGATCTCTATTATCGCCCAGCCATCTAGTTTTTTTATCGATTCTAGCGATGATATAAGTTTTAAGATTTTGTGTTTTGATTAATTATGGTTATTTGGATGCTATGTAAGAGTTTAACAAGCAAATAATTAAGTCAAATTCTTATACCTCATAATTAAGACTTGTTTTCTTAATAATATTACAATCAAAACTATTTAATTAAATATGTTATATCTTATAATCAAGACATGTTTGGTTAATAATATTATAATAATAATTTTTTAATTAAATAAGTTATTATAGATAATTTATTAAGTGTAATTATATATTATAGTTTGTATTTATTAAGGATTATTATAATGAAAATAATTGATAGTATTGATTAAGTATTATTTGAGTTATATTTTAATAATGATTTATTTTAAATATATTAAGAATATTCCTCAACAATAATGATATTTGTTTCTTATTTAATAAAATAAAATAAATCTTATCAGTATAATATTCCAAAGGTAGATGTTAGACATTACATCATATTTGTTCAACTAATTAATGAGACTCAAATGTCATACTGAAATCTTTTGTAGTCATTTCCAATGCTCTTTTATTCTTCTTTATAAATAGGTGAATAATGTGTCACAAGTGAATCCATGAGAATGACACCTTTGGGAGAATCAACGATTTTAATTATTTGGTTATGTGTCATCAATCTTATCCTATGTTACAAAATTGAGCAAGTTGCTAAAAATAATCCAAAAAATATAAATGGCAAATAATATCAATTATAATTAGGTCGCAATGAAGGAAAATTATATATGTAATAAGCTTAGGAAAACGCTCTTATATGTACTTAATTTGAAAACTTAAAAGGTACAAGAAACCACCAAACCCATGAGCACAAGGCCTGCAAGCACTTTGGCCCAGCGAGGGTTTGAACCCTGGTGGCCATCACTACAACCAAGTGACTTGACCATCGAACCACACCCTTATCAGCATATAATCAACATATATTCAATAATGTATAAATAATAATATTTGTTTTGGATTATATTTTTATTTTTATTTTTTTTATATTCTATAATCAAAATTAATAATTATTAATATTTATTAAACATCTATAATACCCCATCAAGCTCCTTGCACTAAAGATCTATATTACCCCCCAAAATTAATAATTATTATTGATTAATGACTTATTACGAAATAAACAAGGATAACACACATCTATAATCAACTGTTGGTATTATCTAAGGTTTCTTACACAATTTTTAATTAAATTTAACAAATACTATACAAAAGAGTGAACATCATTAGAGGGAGCAATGTGATGGTTTAGCAATGATGTGGGTATAAAGATGAAGTATCTAAGGGTCCCTTAGTTGCCTACTATCAAAATCATAGGGGAAAAGGTTAGTATTTCTCTCATTTGTCAAAATTGTTAAGTTAGTACAATGTCGATAAGTGTTTTAGTCAAACAATAATGCCAATGTGTATCTTGGCTTTAGAATTCTAGTCATTGTATTGTTAATTCTATGTGATTCCAAGTTATTTTTTTTAACGATGTTATGAAAATGCTATTAAATCTTTATAAATAATATGAAAATTTATTATCTATCATCTATAATCTCATAGATGTGTTGCAAAATACATAATTAGCATGAAGTTTCCTTTCAATTTATAAAATATTTGAGATTGAGGTTGAGTGCACATGCCATTTGATAGGAGAAGTTGTAGGTTGGTTCGAGGAGATTTAGTGTTAGCTAGGAGATCTATTGGAGTACTCTATTTAATTTTGATGCATCTACTTACTAGCAATTGCACCTTGGTGTGCAATGGGTACGTCGAAGAGGTGTGGAAGGCCAATTAGGGAAAATTTTGAGTTCTTTTTTTGCATAATTTTGTGGAGAACATGAAGTCAATTAGCAAGTCGTTTATCAAATGATATACAAAGGTGTCAATGCAGAAGTGAGAGCTTCAAATCAACTATTTTTTTTAGCTAGAAAGATAATCACTCTCTATATTAAAAAGTTAGCACTTCACTATGTGAACATAATGTTACCTTCTTTGATTTTACTATAATATTATAATCTACAGTATAAAAAATTAAGATAAATAATAAAAAATAAACGTTACATCATAATTAAAACATGGTCCCATTTAGCCACTTAACCATCTGCTCAATTTTTTAAATGTTTTCTTGTATTTTTAAGTAATTAAGCAGTTGAAGTCTTCTTTATAAACAAATCAAAGAGAGAAGATAAAATTGTGCTACTTGGTTGCACAAAGTTCTGCTCTCCCTTTATTGAGAAAGCTAAACTATTGGTGTTCCACTATTGTATGTGAAGATTTGAATTCATAGATTGTGGTAATTAAGAAATTAGCATGAGAGCTTAAAATATTAAAAGGTGATACGCCAACAATTGTATGGTCATCTTGTTGATTTTTTGTAGCTTGAAAAGTAGAGTGTGGAGTTGTTGAAAAGCAACTCAAGTTGGATGTTTAACAACGAAATATTTATTTTTTCATTAATAGAATGCTTCTAGGTTTGTGAGGTGGAGATAACACCAAGAGCGATTTTATGTGTAAGTTAGGCCATGTTATGTAAGGAAAGTTTATTTTCTCTTGCACATTGATGTAAATCAACGGGGCTATATATGTATCATCGTTGTAGCAAACTAGTATTATTGTATTATGTAAGGAAATTTTGTTGTTAGGCTGAATAGAAGATCCAAAATTTGCATATTTTTCTCCATACTGGGGTTTCCTAGTTAATTATGTGTTATTGTGTATCTGTGATTGGCTTCTTGTTATTTTTTCTTTCACTATTATAAGTTGTTAATTAACTCAGTGTATTAATTGTTATAAATCAAATAGATAAAATGTTTTGATTCTATTATGTGAATTTTATTGAGCAATCAATCTGTAGCTAGGTTATAAGAAATTAACATGGTATCAAAGCACTAAACTCTTAATACAAAGCCAAGATTTGTGACACAAATTTCAAGAAAAAAAATCAAAATTTTGTCTCTAGTTTCTTCTATGACTATGGCAACCAGTGTTTGATATGAGGACAGGCTTGAGGGTGCGTCTAACTTCTTATAGTGGAAGGTTTGAATTATATCTATTCTCAAGGAGAAGAGGTTATGGATCCATGCTAGTACATAGGTGACACCACCAACAAATGATGCTAATGCCCTAGAGTCACATGAAGTTAAGGAGGCCAAGGCTCAGAGGATTATCCTTGATGGGGTAAGAGATCATTTAATTCCTCATCTATCAGGGAAAGACACTGCCAAGGAAATGTGGGATATGCTCACAAAACTTTATCAGAGTGATTATCAGAGTCATAAGATGATGCTAAGGGAAAAATTGCATAACATCAAGATGTCCAAGGGTGAGAGTGTGACCTATTACTTGTCTAGGGTGACACAGGTCAAGGATGATTTGGTTGTTGTTGGAGAGATGATTGTTGAAGACGAGCTAGTGCGAATAGCCTTGAATGGTTTTTCGAAGCACTAGGAAGTGTTTGTCAAGTGTGTTGTTGGCAGAGATTGCCTACCCGACTGGGCGAGGCTTTGGGATGATTTTGTTCAGGAGGATATTCATGAAAGTTCTCATCAAGGAGATCAGACGAAGAAGGGAAAAGATGAAGAAAATATTGCTCTTGCACGCAAGGGTAAGCAGAAGTCCAATAAAGGGAAAACAAAAGGCTCTTCTTCTAAGAATGGGAAGAAGAAATATCTGAGCAAGATAAAGTGTTTTTGCTTCCATCAGTTGGGTCACTATGCTAGTGAGTGTCTCAATAAGAAAAACAAGGACAAGGAGAAGAAGCAAGTTGTTGCAACAATAGAGGTGGACGAGTTTGCAACACAATTTGAGAATGATTTTTCACGCATTGCCTATCTCTCGACTTCAATTGCAAATAGTGTATGGTATATTGGCAGTGGGGCTTCTTTCCACATGATGGGAGTCAAAGAATGTTTCACCAAGTTGGAGGAGAAGAAGTTGTATTTCTATATTGAGCTTGGAAACAATGCCGAGTGCCATGCAACTGGTGTAGGCACGGTCAAGTTTCAGAGAGACTCTGGCAAACTTCTAGTAGTGGAGGATGTGTTGTATGTCCCTAGCATGAAAATAAATTTAATCTTCATTTTTACTTTGGAGGACAAGGATTACATCGTGACCTTTGAGAGGGGAAAATTCTATATTCATCCTAAGGATTATAAGGATGCAAAAATTATTGGAGTCAGACATGGCAGCTTGTTTCAATTACAACTTGAGCTAGCACATGTGTTGGTAAGTAGTTGTACAGGGCTAGGAGAATTATGGCATAGGAGGATGGCTCATCTTCAGCATGGAGCACTTAATGTTCTCAAGGAAATAGTGGCAGGGCTTCCTAAGATGAAGATAGATAAGCATGAGGTGTGCAAGGGATGTTTTCTTGGGAAATATGCCAAGACTAGTTTTCCAAGCAACGACACCAGATCCAAAGGGATTTTGAATCTTGTACACTCAGATGTGTGTGGGTCCATGACAACATTATCCTTGAATGGGTAAGAGTATTATGTTACTTTCATTGATGATTTCTCCAAGAAGACATGGATATATTTTCTAAAGAATAAAGATGAGGTCTTCAGTAGGTTCAAAGAGTTTAAGGCTCTCGTGGAGAACCAAACAGGGAGAAATATCAAGTTACTGAGGTTTGATAATGGTGGCGAGTATACCTTGAATGCCTTCAAAGATTTTGTGCTCAAGAAGGTATCAAGAAAGTGTTGACAATTTTGTACAACCCTTAGCAGAATGGGGTTGTTGAACAAACAAATGGGCTATAGTTGGAGTAGGTAAGGCCATGCTTCATGATCAGGATCTACCTTGGTTCTTAAGGGAAGAAGCTTGCAATACAACCGTGTATTTGCAAAATAAGAGCCCCCACAAAGTGTTGGGAAAATTGACTCCAGAAGAGGCGTTCACAGGTAAGAAATCATATTTGAGGGACATTCACATCTTTGGATGCCTTGTGTATTGTCATATTCCTATGGAGAAGAGAACCAAGTTGGAACCAACTATAGAGAAGGGTATCATTATTGGGTACAGTGAAACTTCTAAGGCCTATCAGGTTTACATTCCCGCCCTAGGGAAAATAGTTGTTCATAGATATGTGAAGTTTGAAGAAGAGAAGGCTCTTCAAAAGTCTAGCAACTTGATGAATGAGGAGGAGCTCTCACCCATAGTTGAGGCAACACACATTCCTCAAACTTAAGTCACACAAGCTAGAGAGCAGAGCAAGCAGGCTACGTAGGTTGATCAAAAGAAAGAACAAATAATTTCATAGTCTCGTATTCCTAGTACTAAGAAGAGGAGAAATAGAGCGAATGAGAAGACATTGAGAGAGGCCTGGGAATATATTGGTGATCCACAAGATCTAATTAGATAGAGAAAGGCTCTCGGATGTTATTTTGAGTATGTGGCACTTATGAGAATTAATTGAAGTGGAGCCTTCCAGCTTTTAGGAGGCATCCATGCACCAAGTATGGAGGGATTCCAAGGTGGAAGAGTATTCTTCCATCATGAAGAATAGTGTGTGGGAGGTAGTACCATGGCTAGAAGGTAAGTCTTTGGTGGGCTCGAGATGGTTGTATAAGATTAAGCACACTACAGATGGTAGTGTGGAAAAGTTCAAAGCCTGGTTTGTGGCTAAGGGGTTTTATTAGAAGGAAGGGATTGACTATGATGAGACTTTCACTTTGGTAGCCAAGTAGTCATCCATAAGAGCTATCATTTTTGTAGTAGCAGAAATGAGTTGGAGGATTCACCAGATGGATGTAAAGATGACCTTCCTCAATGGAGTGATTAAGGAAGAGATTCACATAGAACAACCAAAAGGATTTGAAGCACATGGGAGGGATTCTCATGTATGCAAGTTGAAAAGAGCACTGTATGGGCTCAAGCAGGCTCCCAAGGCATGGTATTCATGTATTGACAGTTACTTGTAGATCATGGGCTTCGTCAAGAGTGAGGAAGATCTAAAAATATACTATGTTCAGGTGAAGGGAAAACTTCTCATATTGGTGTTGTATTTTGATGACTTGTTTCTCACAAGGTCATAGGAGCTCATAGCACACTGCAACTAGGACCTTGTAGGATATTTTGAGATGAAGGACTTAGGGTTGATGCACTATTTTTTGGGATTAGAGTTGTGGAAAAAAGAGGGGAAGATCTTCCTCAAACAAGGGGAGTACTTAATTGATATCCTGAAGCAATTCAAGATGGAAAAATGTAATCCCATGTCCACGCCACTTGTGACCAACTGGAAGAAGATTCATGCTTTCAAATTAGAGGCAGTGGACCCAACTTTATACAGACAATTGATAAGCTCTCTTATATATCTGGTCAACACTAGGCTAGACATTTGTTTTGTAGTGAACTCACTTAGTTAGCTTATGGTGGAACCTAAACGTGTGCAATGGATAGCTAAGAAGCATGTTTTGAGGTACCTACGAGGCACAATTGATTATGGGTTGCATTATATTCAACAGGATAGAGTGAAGCTTGAGGGGTTCACCGATAAAAATTGGGCAGGCAGTACAGCTGGCCGGAAGAGCACTTCAGGGTGTAGTTTTAGTTTGGGATCAACATTAGTCTCTTGGTACAACAAGAAATAGAAGTCAATTGCATTGATTTTTGTGGAGGCCGAGTATATGGCAGCCAGTATGGCTACATGTGAGGTTATCTATCTTTGAAAACTTCTAGATGGGCTCTTTGATCAAGAGCTAGATCCTATAGTAATTCATTGTGATAATCAAAGTTGTATCAAACTCTCTAAGAATCCAGTGTTTCATGACAAGTCAAAGAACATTGAGATCAAGTACAACTTCATCAGAGATTGTGTGGAGAAGGGGACAGTGAAGCTCCAATACATTCCTATGGACGAACGAATAGCAGATATCCTGACCAAGGCCTTGATGAAGAGTAAGTTTGTATTATTTTGGGATAAGTTGGGTGTTGTGCATAACACATTCCTCGCTAAGAGGGAGTGTTGATTTTCTGTAGCTAGAAAGGTGGGGTGTGGAGTTGTTGAAAAGCAACTCAACTTGGATATTTAGCAACATGGTTTCTTATTATTCATTAATAGAATGTTTTCAAGTTTGTGAGGTGGAGATAACACCAAGAGTGATTTTTTGTAAGTTAGGCCAATTTTTGTAAGGAAATTTTATTTTCTCTTTCACGTTGATGTAAATCAGCAAGGCTATATATGTATCATCGTTGTAGCAAACCAATATTATTGTATTATGTAAGGAAAGTTGTTGTTAGGTTGAATAGAAGATTCAACATTTGCAGGTTTTTCCCCAAACTAGGATTTCCTAGGTAATTATATGTTATTGTGTATCTATGATTGGCTTCTTGCTATTTTTGCTTCCACTATTATTAGTTGTTAATTAACCCAATGTATTGGTGCTGGAAAGAAGTTGAGTCCACTTTTCGGCCAAAAAGTGGAAGTGTTTTCCTTGATTTTCAAAATTTGAAGCACTTAGAGATGAAATCTTGGAAAAAGTCACTAATCATAAAATGTAGTACTCAGAGTCTAGTTTCCAAATATATAATTTCTTTCAATACCCAAATGCTACAAATTGATTTTCAATAGCTGTAACTTCTAAAAACCACTATTTAAAAGTTGCTTTTTTTACTATACCATGAACGTGTACATGATCCATATTTTGACATAAATAATTGTATTTTTCTAAATCCTTTTGGGAAAAGATTTGTAACTCATTGAAGCACATTTTCGATATTTTTGTAATTTTTAATTGAATTTTTTTTTTGTTAAATTTATATTAGCCATATTTGTCATTTTGAAAAATTGTTGTGTACACACATAAGATTGTTAAAATCCAAGATCACCTGCATGCAAGATGAATACCTGTCACATGCAAAAGATATGAAGAACCAAAAAAGATGTTCTCTGTAAAACCTCTCTGTAAAAATGCATTTAGAGAATCAATTATTACAATGTGATCAATCCTTATGAAGGAGATCACGAAACCCTAAAAAGGGAAACCCTAGTGTGCACACTTAATAATTAATAATTAATTATTAATGTGCCTAAGTTTAGCTTAAGTAATAAAGAGGAATAAGTGACTTAATTAATTAATCAATGTGATGTAATTAATTAAGTAAAACAACTTATTACTCTAACAAAGATGACCTAAACTTATCATTTTTATTTTTGTTTAAATTGAAAAGAATTTTCTCAAGTACGTTTTTGTGCAATTTGTTTTACAAAAAAATATTTTAACAAAAAGTTATTAAAATAGTAAAAAACCTTGATATTTCAAGTTTGTGGACCAGTTTCATCAGAAATTAATTGAAAAACAGAAAAAATAATCCAATTGTAAAAAAATTACATATGTGGAATCTGCACTGTCTCATCTATAATGGGTTTTAATTTCGTCAATTTTTTTTGCAAAAAATGTCTTCAAACATATGTCCAAAGTCACTATTTTCCTGTGACATTGTCAGGCCTTCAACTTGCAGGTCAAACTAGGTCCAAAGCCTAGGCTTGGATCCCCAAGGCTTTTCCCGAACCAAAAAACAAGCCAAAAACCCGACCACAAATTCAAAATTTAAGAAACAGGACCCCGTTTCCTAAAATTTATTATTCGGATCGTTGAAATAGAAATGAGATCCCATTTTATAAACGGGATATAAAATGGGATCTTGTTTCTGTTTTTACCATTTTTTTTAAATTTTTACTGGCAAATTATTATTGTGAATTTTGCAATTTCACATGTCCGGCCGACTGTGAAAAATTCACCTAGTTTCTATCAATTTTTATCTTTTCGGGTCTTCAACTTGCAATTTAGATTGAATTTTTGAAAGGAAGCATCTTGGGAACAATTTTTTGAGTGGAATTGTGTTTGTTTTCTACTCGTTTGGAGGAACAAAAGAGGAAGAATTTCACTATTGACATTCATTTGTGCTTGAGAATTTTATAATCATGGGTTCACAAGCTCGTAATAAGAGGAAAGATAGGAAGGCATTGACTCCTCAAGAAATTGAAGCAAGGAAAGAGAAAGAGGCAAAAAGGTAAAGGGATAGAAGAATGAGGATTTGATCAATGAATAATGCTGAAGCATCCAATTCCACAACTACTGAAGATAAAAACATTGAGGAGACCATGGTTGTAGACGATGCTAATTTGTAAGAAGTATATTTGGAAAATATTATGATTATACCAGCTAGTCCTAGTATGTCTTCAAATCCCCCTTTCAATTCTATGGAGAATGTTTCAATAGGCACAAATCCAGGTACATCTTCAAATCCACATTTCAATGAAATGGAAAATATTTTTGTAGAAGTTTTACAAGATGTCGGACTTAAGGATGTTGACATTGATAATTTATTCGTAGAGAAGAATCTTTTATACAACTTGTTAAAATTGAATTTGAAAATGAAAATGAAAATTGTTTAAATGTTGCTGAAAATGAAAATGAGAATGATCCTTTTGTTGAAAATGAAAATTAAAATTGTTTTGTTGATGAAAATGAAAACCGTTTTGTTGATGAAAATTGTGGCAACGAAAAAAGTACGCCTTTTCCTTGCTTAATTCAGGAATAATTAATGATAAATTGGACTTGATATCGCCTTGATCTAGTAATGTGATGTATTTTACACATCCACATTAGGTTTTGAGCCCTATTAAAGCTAAATAACCTAACATTTCCTTCATTTAGTGTTGTAAAGTGTATTTATTTATACTTTCACATTAAATTTAGGAGGATTGTAGATAAAGTGGACCTAATCTAGTGTTGTAATGTGTTTTACTCATTCACATAGGATTTAGGGACCTTTTAAGCTAAATTGACCCAATTTTTCCTTAATTTAATGATGTAAAGTATATTTATTTACACTTTCACATTGAATTTTGGGCCCTCTTGCATTTATGACCTTAATATAATCATTAATAGGCCCCTAGACCCTATATTATGCATCCCAAGGCATATTTCAATAAAAAATCCAACAAGATCAACAAATAAGCTTAATTTACACACTCCCTGACACTTTAGCAATAAAAATAGGCCATGTGGGACCCATTCACCACTCTGGGAAAATGAGTCCCATCTAGGTGGGACCCATTCACCACTTTGGGTGAACGATTCACATCCAGGTGGGACCCATTCGCCACTTTGGGAGAATGAGTCCCACCGAGGTGGGACCCATTCGTCTAGCTTGGCGAATGAGTCCCATTTGGCCTATTTTCAAGGTTTTGAGCAAGAAAAATTGGGTTTTAAGTTCAAATTTTATGTATGTTAGCCTTTGGGATCTAATACATGGGATATTAGATGGATTGCCTATATAAATGAGCTCTCAAATCATTATTTCATTAAGTTGACATGCTATCAATTCAAGCATTTAAGAGTTAAGCATTTCAAGACTTCACAAGATCATCTAGAGAGCATTCAAGATCATTTTAAGGCATTCAAGGGAAAAATTCTTCATCAATTGTTGCAACAATTCAAGATCCATCATCATGTCAAGCATATCAAGCATCAAGCATGTTATTGAGCTAGTGTTGTGATGTAGCATTAAAGACCCAAGATCAAGCATTGTTCTATTCCTATTGTCAAGATCAAGATATACATCCTTCATGGCCATTTCATGTTGAGTTGCAGATTTACAAAGCATCATTTACAAGGCATCATTCAAGCCATCATTGTTCATGTTTCATCATTTGGTTTAATTTCCTAAATGGGATTTGACCAAGGCAAACCCCTATTCACTAACAATCAACAAGTTTTCTTCACTTTACATGTGTGTTTACAAATCTAGGTGTCTTGGAGCTTGAAGATCACTTGAAGATTAGGTTACAAGCTAAATTTGTTGGAGTTTTCCTCTCATTTGCAAGGTTGTAATCTTCATTAAAAAGTCACCTACAACCTTGAAGTCAGAGTTTCAGATACGGAAATGAAGAGGAATAGAAAGAGAA
This sequence comes from Sequoia sempervirens, assembly GCA_007258455.2. NCBI lineage: Eukaryota > Viridiplantae > Streptophyta > Pinopsida > Cupressales > Cupressaceae > Sequoia > Sequoia sempervirens. Next base: position 109,572 of record VDFB02256467.1, on the reverse strand, counting down.
AACATTGAAGACCAAATTTAGACTTTGAAGCTCCAAAAAACCATAACTAGACTCATTCACCAGTTCTGGCGAATGAGTCCTAGTTTAGGTCAATTTTGAGATTTTTGCAGTTTTGGATACCCTTTTTCTAGAAACCTATTCCTATGCAGAAACCTTGATTTGGGACTAATTCACCCAGAATGGCGAATGAGTCCCAGTAGGCCTAAATTTTAGGTTATTCAACATTTCAGTCTTCCATTCAAGCTCTCTCAGGTTTCCAGGTATTCCTCTGTACTTTTCCAGTTTGTTGTTCTGATTTATTTGCATTTATAGGCCATTTATTCAAGTTTCATGCATCACTAGGTTTTTTCATTAGATCTTGCATGTCATACATTTTTCCAACCCATAGCTTGGTGGTGAACCCCTCTTGTAATTGGAAATCATACCCTTGGATTTACCCTTCTAGCAAATCTCTTGCCTCTATTCCACTCTTGGGGTGAGATCTCTAGGGTTTCCTTGAGTGAAACTTGAGAGAAATAGGTCTAGGTCTCCAAACACCTAGTTTGTGTTCCACCTCTCAAGAGGTGGAACACCTATTTCCATTGCTTCAAAAATAAAGATGAAAATGAAAATTGTTTTGAAGTTGAAAATCAAGATCAAAATCCAAGATGTGATGTTGAAAATAAAAATATATTTTTTAAAATTGAAAGTGATGTTTTGGATAATCTTCCTGGTAAGATTTCTTGGAGACAAATACGAACACATACCAATATATTATACGAAGAATTATTTTATCATAAAAAACTTTCATTTCAATGTCAACTAATGATGCAATTGATGAGAATGCAAAAAATGAGAAAAATAATGAAAAAGTTATCCATTTTTGTTAAACCAAGAAGAAAAGACCAATCACTAAAACATGCTATGTCTATTGTTTCTAGTGACATTGAGTCTATTGGAAAAAATAGTCGATATAAAGATAAAAATGCAATAAGAAGAGATATAACAAATCCTATAGTTAATAAAGCAACTTTGAATAAAAGAATGGTAAGCAATATTAATGAAATTCTAAAAATACATCCTAAGACATTGCTAAGAGCATATATCATACTATTCCTTGCTTCTCTACCTAGGGTACCAACTCTATTCAACCCTTGTTTATTTTCCCTTATGGTATAGGAATAAATCACATATGAGGACATATAAAACTATCCTGACTGTGGGAATGCCTTCATCTGATCATGTAGCCTATCATTGATAAAACTTCCCCAATGCATCTACATAGGGCCTTCCATTAATTTGGCTATAATTACAAACATCCATGGTTCGAACTTGTTGGAATCCTTAAGTCCTACTATCCTGCTTAACATGGTTATAACATCTTGAACATTTGGGTTGAACATAGACCTTAGAATTGGCTTCGTTTGATTTGTAATTTTCTCTTGGCACCATTGTGTGTTCATAATTTATTTTTTATGTTTTTTGACGCCATGGTAAGCTCTAGCCATCATTCTCACATCATTGAATCTCAAATGATTTACAACATATAGAAGAATGTAGATACAAATAGAGGAATGTCACAAAGGGAGAGGTACATGGAGAGGTACATCAATCAGAACAGTATAGGGGGATCACATTACACACATACAATCACACACATAACATGAAAAAGAAAACAAAAGCAAGACTAGTAAGGCACATGTGAGTCAAACTATAGCAGGTCATCTGTATCCCAATCTTGTTCATCGTATACAGAAGGAAAACAACTAGCCAAAGGGACAACAACAAGTGTCAAACTAGGGGAAGCACCAAGTTCAACACTCTTCTTAGGAGAAGTATCATTTAAGCTCATAGAAGAAGAAAATAATGTATTCAATTCATTATGCACTTCTTTATCAATTTTAGCAATCTCATCATCATCGTCTAAGTTAATCACCATGAGAGTTTGAATGATAATTTCTAAAGAAGGTGCTAGTTCATATTACAATTGTGATATGGGGTCTTTTTGTTGTAGTAAAGAGGGAGACTCCTTGTGTATTGCTTCAGTTAAGTTTGGATGTTGATTTTCTTTGTTTAACCTTTGAGAAATAACACGATGTCTATGCTATGCTCTCTAGCATTTTTGTTTATTTTAGTATGATTTTCAAGTTGTGTTTGTGTAGGAGTGAGTTTATCAACCATAGGTTCCTTTTCTTCCCTTAGAGGAGGAATGGAAGGAACCATGGGGGTTTGTTCAACCACTTTCTCTTTAGCTTTGTAAACTTGTTTTTATCTTAGGAGGCATGACAAAAAAAATTGGTTGTCTCTTGGCCATTTGTAGGAGATACGCAAAGCATCTGTCATGGGTTGGTCTTGGTTAGTCAAAAGGTCTTTTGGTTCGAGCATGGTTTAGTCAAGGATAAGAGGCTCAATCATAGGTTGAGGCATGTTTTGAAGGGATAATTCTACTATGTGTTTTGCCTTAAACTTTTGATAGGATTTTAAAAATAAGTCTTCACGAGGTTTAATAGGTTCAATAGGCTCAGGCCAAAAGAAATCCAATGAAAAATTTCCACTGGAAGACACACCTGATTAAAGCCACTATGGTGCACAGTGAATATTTCATTGCCAAAGGGAAACTTTAAATATTTATGCACAACTGACGAGACGACTTACATGGAGTGTAGCCATGGATAACCAAGCTTCACATAGAATTGATCCAACGTCGAGATGATGGAGAATGAGACATCTAATTGTTTCGGTCCTACTTTTAAAGGAAGGGTGATCGAACCCATCGTAGGGAAAGAAAAACCATTATGTGTTTTTATCCATGCTTTCAGTTTGTCAGATGTTTCTTGATAAATTTCATGCACAAGCAATGATTATTCAGTGATCACATTCTCTCCACAAACAGGATCAATTAATATCCCATTAGTGGGATTGTCATTGATTCAACTGGTTATGTAAAGAGGACCATCAGGTGCCTTTCTAATTATATCTTGTGATGAGAAATAAATGCCAAGAGGAATTTTAGTTTGACCCTTACAAGGTTGAATTTCAATCAATCCAACCATATTATCCATAGGACTTTCTTCATTAGTATCAATGTTATCATCATCCGTGTCAACATTTATCACATCATTCTTCTTAGTTTCACTAGCTTTGACAAATGAAATATTATGATTTGGCATAGGGTTGGTAAATATTTTCAAGTTTCGGTTGGGAGGGGAAATAGACTTATTACCTTGATCATTGACACCTCCAATTTGAATATGATTAGAATCAATGATGTCTTGCACAAGATATTTAAGATGCTTACAATGTTTCGTGTCATGTCCATTTTGATGGTGAAAATGACAATAGGAATTTGATCTAAAGTTCAAAGGTAAAGGTTTATTAGGATCGGGAGTTTTAATGGGAGGTAGAGAAATCAAGTTCTTTTCTAGAAGTTGTAACATGGTGTTATGGAGGGTATCTAGTAAGGGAGTAAATTGTCTTTTTAGATCCCCAAATGTAAAAGGATTTGTCTTCTTTATAGCACCCACTTGGGTATCAACATGTTGGGTTGGTTGAGGGGGATTTAGTTGAAGGAAGCCTTTACTCTGTATCCTAAAAGGTTGGTAATTGTTTTGATTTGCGGATTTGAACTTTTCAGGACAACTAGAGGTGGATTTTGTTTCACGACTACTAATTGAGGTTTGATAATCACAAAGGGCAATACAAAAGTGCATGGAGGGGAATTTCATCATGCCAAGTTTATCTTGTATCTTAGCTTGTAAGTTCTCAATGAACATTCATTGAAGGTGAGGATTGGGAATATTTACGTTGATTTGGGAATAAAGCGATTGGTATCGTGAAATGAAGTCAGTAACCTTTTCATCATCCTTTTGCTTACATCTCATCAAATAAGCTAATGTCATCTTAGGAGTCATGTGCACTTGGAAATGGTTGATAAAGGCCTCAACAAGTTCATTGAATGAATGAATTGAGTTATTCGGTAATGAGGAAAACCATTCTAAAGTATTATATTTCAAGGACCTAGGGAAAATCTTAGCCAAGAGCTTATCTTCAAGGACAAAATCACTGCATAAGGTGGTGTAAGTAGAAACATGGTTAGAAGGATCTCCTTTCCCCCCATATTTCTCGAACCTAGGAATCTCTATACCTTGTGGTATCGACATTCTTAATATCTCCAAGGGTAAGGGATTGCTTTTGACATAGTATGAAGATTGTCCATTTTGATTTTGATTTATGGTGGAAATTTGTCGTTGAAGGGATGAAACATTTTGTAAGAGCTGGTTAAGGATGGCGTCATTGGTTGTGTTTTGAGATGGCAGTGAATATGGTGGAGGTGTATATGTGTTTGAGGGGGAAGTGAATGGAATGCTTATGAGAGGTAAAGTGGTAGGAAATATGATGTGAGATTCCACAAAGGTACAAGGATTGCTAGTGGAAATATCCAAGGTAGGAATGACATTACTAGTAGGTTGCATTGTTGTGGTTACTTGAGGGTTGGTATAGGTTGGAATAGAGGCAATGGTTGTAAGAGGAGGAATTTGAGTTCCTCCTTGAGTATTGTTTGAAGTTTGAGCACAACTAGTCGTAAGATGTTTGCAAAAAATATGAGCTAAGTTATGGGGAAGTTCTATTCCTTGTTCACTTTCAATCATGAGGTGTATGTTATCTATGGTAGGAATAACAGTGTTGGAAACATTTTCAGTACTCACTTGATGTTGTAGGTTTTCTAATTCTTCATGGATTTGGATTATATCTTCTTGAGGGACACTAGCAACCATTGTTTCAACACTTGTCATACTACTTGAAGGTAAAGAGTTATCAAGGGTATGGTCCATACCTAGTGAACTAGTTTCAACACTATGAGTGAAAGAACTAGATAACCCAAGTTCCATGATGAGTGTCTTATCATGGGATGACATGATTCTCGAACTACATCTCACTATAGTATTAGAAATAGGACACCAAGTTGTAAAGCTCATACAAGGGACAATCAATGAATGTAAGATAAATGCAATGAACACAAGATATATGATAGAATTTAATTCCAATTCTTATGTTTACAAATGCACCAAATTAAGCTAGATCTAATGAAATAAATGAAATAGAAACTTAACAAACTATAATAGAGATCTAATAACAACAAACAAAAGCACAAAAATGAAGTTTTTTAATGTTGTAAAATGCAGATTCAGGTTTGATACAAGACTAAATTGCCCAAATGGGTGAATGAGTCTCAATTAGGGTTTTTGGTGGATTCAGATAGTGAAAAAATCAACATAGAATTCCCAAAAATCAAGAAAAACTACTTGTACAGGGACTAAATCGCCCAGGTGGGTGAATGAGTCCCAAATAAGGGTTTTTACACTAAATTCAGCAAATTCTAAGTTGATTCTAAGGTTTCTAACTTGTATGCTCAAATGATTATGTGTAATTGCAGATTTCCAATGAAATTCAATGATGCAAGATGCAAAAATGCAACCTATATGCATTTTTCACTAATGCAAGATTTAGAAGCCCTAAATGCAAATTAACTAATGCAAGATCTAATGCAAAGTTAATGTAAGCTAGATCTAGGAATTTTATGCACCCCAAATTAGAAATAAAGGGTTTTAAGGTTAGGTTCACCAAAATGAAAAGAAGGAAATAAGGAGTTTTCTCCACCTTTTAGGAGATGGAACAACTAGGGGGGATCCTATTTCACTCTTCAATTCGTTAAAGGAAACCCTAGACACTTCAACCTAATGATTCAATTGAGAGAAGTGACTACTAGGGGGTTTCCTTTGGTGTGATTAAAAGGGGTTCACCACTAAGAAAATTCTTAGAAAGAAGGAAATGAAAGCAATGTGCACATCTAACTATATGACATAGAAAATGAAACTGAAAATCAGAATAACAAACTAGAGATAAATAGAGAAGCACCTGTAAGATTGGAGATACCCAAAACAAGGTCTGCAATTCTGAAATTATTTTGATGTGTACTAGGACTCATACGCCAGACTGGGCAATTTAGTCCCAGTTTTGGGTTTCTCGGTTGAATTTGGAATTTGCTACTCGCAAACCAGGATCTACAAAAAAATGTTGAAAAGTAGTATACTGGGACTCATAAGCCCAAGGTGACGTATGAGTCTCAGTGACTTAAACTTGGGACAAAAATTTCAAGAAATGTTGAGTTCAATGCAACATTCAGGACCAAGCCCCGAAACCTAGGTAGGACGCATACGCCCAAGGTGGCGTATGAGTCCTAGATCACTAAATTTGGAATACACAACCCAAAACCATTAATTATGATGTGTCATTTAGAAAATTTCAGGATTATCCTTTGGAAAATGCATTTAATTAGGCTTGTGGATGTAAAATCAGACCAAATAAGGCATAAAGAATTCATGTTTTAATGAGGGCCCAAAAAAGTGTGAAAATGTAGAGGGATACATTTTTGTACACTACAATATCAATACAATTGCTCCCTACTACCATTAATTGCAATCCCCTAGAAAATTTTCTTCGTATAAACTTTCAAATAAGGGAAAAATAGACGAGAGGTAGCAAGACAGAACATAAATGGTGAATGGATATTTTATGGTCCTAAAAACTTGGGATATGAAAACCTTTAATGTAGACAAGATTGATTTATTTTACATCAATACGTGTTGTGGGGGATAAAACATGGTACATTCAAGGTAACTATGTTTAACAATTCAGTTTTAAATCCTATGGTACTTTGAACCAAATATGTGAATGGTAAAATAAAAGTTGTGTCATTTTTGAAGGTTTTTCAATCCCTTTTAAGGCTATTTATTTTATTGTTGTTTTATAAAAAATGTGCTTGATTTAAGGAAATCTATATAGACCTAAAATTATAAAGAAGATCAATTTAGACAATACAAGATATATGTTGTAAATGGGCTAGAAATAATTTTATTGAGAAATCAAAAATTGTTGGGGTTTAACTATACAGGGATCTCCTTTGTTCTTGCCTTGAAATGCCACATACATTGGAAGTAATGCTTCATGAAAAATTTAGAAATGGATCTAGAAAGGATTGAAAACAAATTATTCTCATGGAAAAGTAAAGTGGTCAACACTAGATGCCAAAGCTTAGCTAATACAATCATCTCTAGAGGCATTTCTTGCTCACATGATGTTATTGTTAAAATCAGAGCTTTCTTGCAAGGCAATATCTACTATTTCTAGATATGGAATAATATGAAAAGCGAAAACTTTGGGAATAGAATTTATGAGTGAGGAAGGAGCTATGAAGAGATGGGCTCATATGGAAAGTGAAATGAATTATCTAGGAAAGAGAAAACAAAGAAATGAAGTCATTTTATGCAATTTTTTCTTAAGAAATTATTTGGTTGAAATACACGTTTTTGTTTATGTTTCCATACTGGTTGAGAGTGGCATTCATCATCTTGGCAAGGTAACTAGGTTTTTTTATCTAGATTATTATTTGGTTGTAGATGAGTTGATTATCAGTGTTAAGAGTATAGAGATATTTATAGTAAATATTTATGTGATGCAATTTTTAGGATATGGTGTTACATGTTAACCACATCAATTATATGAATATGTAGCATCAAAATTGTCACCCTTGACAATTTCACACTAGGATTTGCTCCCCCCTATGTGCTTGGACTTAATCATACACTTGATTTCCTAATTATGCAAATAATTACCCATTGTGAAAAATTTATCAAAAAAATAAAACATGGGAAATCAAAGTAGGCATTTAATATTTTTGTCCTGACACTTTGGATCCCTAAAAATCAGGAATCCAATGTAGGGTACAAGGGGCCCTAGACTTCCTATTTTAGATCCGAATTTTAGTATGTCAATGTCAATAATTTATTATTTGAAATTCAAATTTTAATTATTGGCTATTGGGATTTAATTTTTAGGAAATTAGATTAATTACATATAAATACATAATATTTTCACAATTTAAAAAAAGAGAAATATTAAGAATTTGATTGAGCAAATCAAGGGTCCTTAAAGCATTCAAGAGTAGTCAAGAAATAGGTCAGTCTGTCGACCCATCCTTTCCATTGCCTTGTGTTGAAGTATGTTCACTTGGATCGAACATTGGACATAGTACCTAATGATGCTTCGGGTATAAACCACCTTAACTAATCCGTAGGGATCATCTTTGCCTATTTAAGGAAATTCTGAATCTAAGAATTCTTCACGTGAGTCTAGGTAAATTCGTTGTTAGCCTCTAGTTTTGAGATCGAATCAAAGTTTGAGTAAGAATTAATATTCCATAAAGATTGGTAACGGGGGGAGTGAACAAGTAGTGTATTAAGTTTGGTTAACTAAAATAAACTTAAAGTTGGTAAGAAACTAAAACAAGAATAAAAGTCAGTGAGACAAGATTCAAAGGCTCGGGAGGGAACTTGAAATAGTAATGCTAGTATGCTTTTAATTAATTGATTTATAATCAAGGAATTATTAAGTCAACAACTTCACATGAATAATGTGTTTAATATAAGGAAAATTGTATATGTGAAAGTATAGTGTTAAGGGAGAAGATAATGATACGACAATATAGTATTCGATTAAGGCTAAATGCTTATTTTAAAGAAGTTAATCAATAAATATCAAGTTAAATTTATGAGAGGCCAATCTTATAATTATGTGGTTAATTAATTATTATTCTTCTCAGGAAGCCATACATTAATATTAGAGTCTATATATAATATAGGCTATGGCGACATAGACTAAGTAAGTTAGATGGGTTAGAAACTTATGGTTCAAGTTTAAGATGATAGTAGTAAAGGGAACTTCAAGTTAGCAATTTAGATTTATCACCTCAGTTTCTAGTATAAGGTGTCAATTAGGAAATAAATTAATTAAGAGCTTAATATTTAGGTTCATTTTCTAAATAAATATATAAATTTAAATAAAGAATTTAATGGGAGAATAGACATTAAATTTTGAATGAGAAAGTAAACCTTGAATCTTTAACCCCTCAATCCTCACTTTAAATTTGGGTCCAAGATTAAGTTATGTTTATGTTTGCTATTGATATTATAAGAATGATAAAGTCGTCTTTTAAAATCTTCTTTATCTTACTCTCAAGAGTTTAGTGGTTGCTAGTCAAAAAAATTTGGTAGTTGTGCTTGTTTTAAGTTGGAAATTTTAGGGCATGACATTTGGCATCAAAGGGAGGTTTCAACACTAGGAACCTATGGCCCTTGTGTTAAAAGTCTAAACTAAAACCCTTCTTTCTTATTTTATAGATGGCTCATGGTAGACCAACTAGAAATTTGCACCCCCAAGCCAACACTTCGAGTGGAGCGTGCTCTAGTTCCTACTAATCTAAAGGAAGTCAACGCCAATCTTAGTCTGAGTTAGCCCCCCGAATCATATAGGCTCTTCAAAACTTGGTGGGGTAATTGAGGAAAGGTTGCCCCCAGCTCATCAAGAGCATCTATTGTCCCAAGCGGATGGAGATCAAGGGTTGGCCCATCGTGAATGGAGTCGAAGTCTTCCCATTATTCCAAAGGTTCAGGTTGAGGAAGTGGAAGACTTGGTGCACATTCCCCACCTCAGAATGAGAAACCCTATCAGGAATAGGAGTATAGCCAAGGGGACATCAAAATGTGAGAGATCAAATTAGATATCTCTTGCAGCTCAAACCGCCCACCTTTTTTAGCATCCACCAATGGAAGTGAGGCAAAAGCTTCACTACTTAGCCAAGAGATGTGTTTTAGGTTGATTACTTATGGAAGTAATGTTAAGGAACATTTTTGAATTCTTCAACTAAGGGGGAATGCTTCTACTTGCTGGAGGCAAGAGGAAGAAAAACACCTTCTTGTTCTAGACTTTAACTAGGGAAATTTTCTTGGAGCGTTTCAAAGAATGCTATATTTTAGAATATTACAAGCAAAAGAGAATTGATGAATTCCTTGACTTACAACAAAAGGGTCTTACAATTAGTCAATATGAGAGCAATTTTCCTGAGTTAATTCAGTATGTTGTTTACATTTAGGATAAGAAGCTAATGGTCAATCATTTTATTAGAGGATTAAATCCAAGCTTTTCAAGACCCATAAGAATGGCAGACCTTCAAAACTTAATGGTTGCAATGGAAAAATCCCTGATATTAGAGGAAGTCCATGGGAAAAATAAAGAGTCTCAAGAGTGGTTTAGAAACTTTAATCAAAGTCAACCAGAATAGGATTTTTAGAGGCCACCCTTTCCTCAAAGGGGAGGAAATAGACCAAATGCAGTCACTTAAAGGCCTCGACAACCACAACAGGGTCCAAGGAATAGGTAGAAATAGGGTCAGCAAGGGGGTCAATATAGGCCATGGAAACCCCAAGGTCCTTAGGGATCAATGATCATAGAATTATGGTGCATAACCTTCCTCTACTCACCAAACTCAATATTCTTTTAGAGGAGGTCAAAGTGGTTCAAATAGGACAAGTACTTCTCAGACTAGTAGAGCTCCTACATTACTAGTTCAAAATAGAGGGCCATGTGTTGTGTGTGTGGTGGGTTAGGTCATTTGGCTCTTAAGTTCCCATAGGGTTTTGGAGTTGGTTAGAAAGTAGGCACAACAGAACCAATAGTTGGTGATGCAGGTAAGTCCCACGAGTTGTTTTTAGTAGTTGATAATTGTTAGGTTGATCATCGAGCCATATAATTATTGTAGCAGGTATATCAGATGGTATTTCTACAAGTATTTTGATTGATTCATGAGCTATAAATTCTTTCATTTCTCCTTCCTTGGTGAACTGAAGTAGGTTGGTGGCAACTAGGCAACAGGAATAATGGGAAGTGGAGTTAGCCTCAAGGGATAAGGTGTTTGTAGATTCCTTGGTTAAAGGATGCCAGTTAAATGTTGGCTCTTTTGTAACATCAGTTGACCTTAGAGTTACCCCTTTGGGATCTTACAATGTTGTTTTGGGCATGAATTGGCTCAACGCTCACCAAGAAAATATTGATTGTAGAAATAAAAGGGTTGAGTGATTGGATGATTTAGGAAAGTCAGTTGAGATAGTGGGAATCCAAAGACCAATTTCACTTAGAATGGTTTTTGCTATGCAACTCAAGCAATGCATGAGGAAAGGTTATCAATTCCTCCCAATCACCATTAGTGACAAGTTAGAGGAATTTGAGGGTATGAAAGAGATATCCTTAGATGATCATCCAATCCTTAAGGATTTTTCTAATGTGTTTCAGTTTGAGTTACCGGGATTTCCCCCTAAATGTGAAGTTGATTTCCATATTGATTTAGTTCTTGAAGCTCATCCTGTGTCAAGGACTTCATACAGGATGACTACTCAAGAACTCAATAAACTTAAGATACAGTTGGAAGAGTCATTGGAAAAGGGCCAAATTCGCCCAAGTGTATCTCCTTGGGGTGCTCCAGTAATATTTATGAAGAAGGATGGTTCCCTTAGGTTGTGCATTGATTATAGGAAATCAAAAAAGTTAACAATCAATAATAACTATCCTCTACCAAGGATTGATGACTTGTTTGCTCAAATCAAGGGAGCTAAAGTGTTTTCAAAAATTGATCTCAAATTAGGGTATCATCATGTAGAGGAGGGGGATCGACTACTCAGGACCCTAGGTCATGGGAGGGTCTAGAACAATAGGCTGCCCTAATCTACCTTAAGCTAATAGAATGTTTCGAGAGAGTTTAACATTTAGAGGCTGAAAGGAAGAACAACCAAGTTGTTGTTGTCCTTTTACAAGCTGGAATGTTTCAAGAGGTTAGGTGAGCAATTTTCCAAGGTTTGGAATATGACTTAGGCAGCTCATTAGTAGAGGACTACAACATGCCAGGGCACATACAATAATGCAATGCGTTGGCGTCTTAGTGGGGCGTTGACATTTGTATGGACAAAAAATGTAAAGTACAGTCAACAACTAAGGAAAAACCTACTAACCACCTAGTGGATGTATTTTGATGGAATGATAAAAATAGAAAGGAATAGAATAATAGAATATCAAGAAAGAAATAAAACTAAATCTAATTATGAGATGACAAAGAAGGGTGAGGAAAGCACACCTTCCTACTCACGAGTTAATATCTTCAAGATATTCACCTCAAGGAGAACCTGCACACAAAAGATGAAAAAATGTTGGGGTTGTGTTTAGAGGACTATCATAGTTAGTCCTCTACTTTGGTGTTTCAACATCCATGGACAACTAAGATATCAATGATTGGAGAAATATGATAAAGAATCTATAGAATGGAAATACCAAGCAATACGCTGAGTAATAATATGCTATGATATTAAAATGATAATGCAAGATAAAAGAAGATGGAGTGATATCACCTTCAACCATGTGCACTCAAGATAAATGAGGAGTGAGATCCCAAGCTTTAAAAGACCAATGCTTCCAAAACAACGAGGAGAGTGAGCTAACAAAATACCAAATTGCAACTTCAATGGAGGTGGTAGAACTTGAAAGTGTTATGAGAAGAGTGCAGAAGACCAAAATGAAGCAAGAGAGATCAAGAGAGACCAAGAGAGAGTGAAAGAATGGAAAAGATGGTCATTTGAAGGTGAAAATGGAGGAAAAAAATTCGTTCAAAGTTAGTCTAAAGGGAAGGAGACATTACACTTCATGTCCTGTGGAGGAGTGTAACACCTCTGCAGATTCTAGATGCAAGGATCCCATCAAGATGGTAGTGCGCTACACAGATATCTAGCGTAGCACGCTAGCATCCCAAATAACAAATCCCCCACCAACATGAAAACAAGTTGCCAAGTGGATGGAAAATGGATGAAGAGCATGGAATTGCATTATCAGACTTAATTCTCTAAGGTAGGAGGTATGTAAATGTGGAATTTGTAAGGGTTGAAAATTCACACCATTACATTTTCCCCCACTTTAGCGAGCATATGTGCTAGCGAATGTGAGGTAAAGTAGATTGAAAAGAAAGTATACCTGAGTCATGAAGGAAGCATAACACAATCTAACACACCTGAATGCATAGGAAGAGGAGATGGCTCCATAGGTACTCATTCTTAAGGAGAGTTAAACAATTTCACTGCAAGCCCTCGAACCTACGGAAGGTGAAAAAAAGGCTCTACAGGTGCTAGGTCCTATAGAGGAGGCGCCACAAGTGCTTGATCCAGAGGGAGGCCAAATATGAAAGGCTCTGCATAGTTTGATAGGCCCTTATAGGTGCTCTATCCTACAAGGAAAGCTTGAGGTGCTTAGTCCTCCAAGATCGATTAGAAAAGCAACTTCATAGGTGCTCGATCTTGCAAAGCAACATGTTAATCCATAGACAAAACATGTTAGATAGTAAAAATCTATGCAAGAAGACATATAGTCATGCAACTTGTCAACAATTAAAGGAGAATCTTTCAACGGGCCCCTCAAGAACCCTTCAAAAGAAAGGGATCCACTCAAGGGACATTCTATTTGAAAGATGATGAAATTTTTCGCAAACAATTCTAGTGTCAAGGAATCCTTCTAAAATATCTCTTTCATCAAGGAATTCAAAAGAAAGAATACTCCCTCACAAGGGAAAGTTTTCAAACTTCTTCATTAGAAAAAGTACTCCCTTCTCGAAGGAAATTTTTCAGATTCTTTCTCTACAAATCCATTTTGAAAGAAAAATTCTACTAGGGGTCCTTGTTGAAGAATTTTTTTTTTTGAAAAATAAGTGATTTCCAATGAGTGATTCATTGACCACTAAATAAACCTTTTTGAAAATTGAAGTAGTATGATAGCCCCCCCTTAGGATGGTGTGTGTTGAACACAAAGGAACATGACATCCTAAGGAGAGAGAAGAAAGTGAAGTTGTGGCCCATGATACATGACATGATGTAATTGTGGAAATGTTGTCGCACATGTGAGGGACAAAACATAGGAACCACAACATCATGAAGCAAGCAAAGAAGAGAGAAAGATGAAAAGGAAACATAATAAAAGATGAAGAAATCAAGAGATAGGGGATCTAATAATTCATGGTTAGAACTATTCATAGATATAGATAGATAGATATAATATAATAATATATATGAACTATAATCAATCCCCTACTACATCAGATCATGAAGAAGGGTATGTGAAAACAAAATGAAAATAAAAAATTGGGTCAACATGGAAGGGAGGCCTAAATGCCCCCAACACTGCATCGTCCCTAATTGTCAAAAATTAAGGCACAACCAATAAAAGAATGATCTAATAGATAGGAGAACTTTACGACACAAAACACTCTTGTATCGAAGCACCTAAAAGGGTGACAAGGGTCATCCAAGAACACATAAAAAAAGCATGGGGGAAACACAACACAAACACAAATCTAATCTACAGATAAAGAAGAGGTGCTCTCCTAGTCCTCATCAACCAAGAGGTTGTCGTTCTCCCAATCTAGATCATTATAGGGAGAGGGACGATGAGTTTTCAAGGGTGGGATAGCAAGGGAAGCACCCTCTGACTCTCCTGCGACAAGAGCTAAGAGGGCCCCTCGAGGTCTTCTTTACTCAAATCATGTGAGGTAAGCGTCATTGATTTTGCAAAAATCATTGATAGAGTTGAGACATCATCTACAAAGTTGAACATACAATTGATGAGAGTACCATGTGTCAACTGGGTGGGAGAAGGAGGCACCCAAGATCCACTATCGACCTCATCAAAAGACTCAGGGGAAATGAAAAACTTGGGGGATGCCAAGGTAGCCTTCATTACTATGATGACGCAAGCCAAAGCAGAATGCTCTCCTGAAGAGGACAATCCTTTCTTCCAACCCCCATTAGAAGCAGGGTCATCCTCCAACTTGCACTTCATCAGAGGATGCACGATCCCCACAAAAGAAGTGGAAGGTGAGGAAGAAGAGGATAGAACCGCAGTGGACACCACTAAGGTATTCAACATATCCATGAGCTTAGGAAAAGGCAGGATGTATGGAAGGGACGTCAAGAGAGCAGGATCAACCAAGGGAGAGATGAACACTTGTACCCTTTTAGGGTGATGGTCATCCACGCTCATGGGGGATCCGGAAGCAAGATCAAGGCGATACGAACCGAAGTAGAATGGGTAGAAGAGGGGCGTACATAGGAGATTCCATAACATGAACTATTGGGCCCCCTTCCACCTTCTGCAAGGCAACCTACTCAGTAGCCAGAGCCTTCCTCTGAAACTTATAGACGCTTACACTCATGCGCAAGGCAGTTTCTTTGACTCTAAGAGCTTGAAGTTCTCACTTGAGGAGGAAAAAAATGCTCCTATTCTACCATGGGAGTGTCCATCATAGTCATTTCCAATAGAGGGAGTGATTCCTAGACAAAAATAGGAGGAAGAGATGCAGGAATGGAAGTAATAACCGGTGAAGAAGGAGAATCAAGAACCTCAGCAACGGGCCTCTTCCCATTCGCTACCCTGGAGGCAAGAGTAGTAGGAGGCTATGGAGGCTGAGAAGTAGAGTTGAATCTATGAGGGCCCTTCCCCTTACCATAGATAATAGGTTGAGGCACCATGAGTAAGATGGGAAGGTCGAACATTTGACTCTTGGCCTTCTACCAAGTGGGCACCATTAGACTTCCCATGAGACGCATGGAGGCAGAAGCCAAAGGTTCCATGGCAGGGTGAGAGGTGGAAGCAAATGGAATAGTATAAGAAGAGGAAGGCTCCTGAGTGTGAGCATACTTCCCCTTCCCCTTCTAAGAGGAGGAAGATGTATCCTACTATTGTGTTATGGGGTAGGTCATTCTCGGTTGTACCTTACCGTTGGTCTTATACTTAACATAATTTTGATAAAGCAGGTTTGTTCTTAGAGGAAGCAGACCTACTGGGGCAAGAAAAAAATGATCTAGCGAATAACCCCCAGCAATACCATCGACTGATATCTAGTGTTGTGCATGATATGCATTGAACCTTTGTGAGAGAATTTCAGACACTTATGGATAACAGAAGAAACTCCGTTCTTCAAAACTAGCCATGGGTTGCTTATCTTCACTCTAAACAAGTCAGATTCTAGAATGACGTCAAAGGTAGTATTCACAACCCTAGGTCCCACTAGGACAAAAAGAGTTATAGAAGCATAAGGAGCAAGAGAGACACTATCATGGGTACGTGTAGTGTCAAAAAATGTGGCCATTTACATTTTAACACTAAATTTGGGAATGATTAACATTAAAATGGACCTAATAACTCCTTGATCTAATGTTGTAATGTGTTTTCCACATTCACATTGGATTTAGGGCCCTTTTAAGCTAAGTTGACCTAACTTTGCCTTAATTTAATGTTGTAAAGTGTACCTTCACATTAAGTTTTCGGCCCTTGTAAACTAAATGAATTTATTGGTGCCTTATTTATGGTGTTGTAAAGTGTATCCTAACACTTTCACACTAATCTAGGGTTTTATTAAATAATTGGGCTTCTTTATGCCTTATTTGGCCATAATTTGCATTGACAAGCCTTAATAAATGCATCTTTCCTAAGATAATCCCAAAATAAACCAGCAACCAATCATAATTCAAGTGATTTTAGGTTGTGTGGCCCAAATTTAGTGATCTGGGACTCATACGCCACCTTGGACATATGATTTCCACCTAGTTTTTTGGGCCCCGATCCTAATTTTACAATATTCTAAGCATTTTTGAAAAATGTGTCCCATAGTTAAGTCTAATGGGACTCATATTGCACTTGTGGTGTATGAGTCCCATGTGGCCAAAAATCAAATTTTATTCAAATTCTTGGTGATATTTTATCCTCCTAGATCTGATGTTGGCTTGTAGTGTTGTAATTTTAGGAAATTTTCCATAAATAAGTATAAATACAAGGTTATTTCACTCATTTTCACCTAAGACTTTCAAGAGAGCATGCCTTATAGAAAACTTTAGTTTGCAGGAGCCTTCAAGAGTTTACAAGACTTCACAAGAGTATTCAAGAGCATCTTTAAAGCATTCAAGGGCATAATTCTTTATCAATTGTTTCAGCTATTCAAGATCCATCATCATGTCAAGGTTATTAAGCATCAAGCATGTTGTTGACCTAGTATTGTGATGTTGCATTCAAGATCCAAGGTTAAGCATTGTTCTACACTTATTTCAAGATCTAGATCTGCATCCTTCATGGCTATTTCATGTTAGATTGTTGATTTACAAGAGATCATTCAAGGTATCATTCTTCATGTTTCATATCCTTATTTCATTATCTCATCATTTAGTTTAATTGCCTAAAAGGGGTTTGACTAAGGCAAACCCCTATTCTCTAACAATCAACAATTTTCTCTCTCTCTACATTTGTGATTGTAGATCTAGGTGTCTTGGAGATTGAAGTATCTTTGAAGACTAAGTTACAAGATTGAAGAAAGTTTTCCTAGTTGTTTCCTTGTTTGTAAGATCACAAAAAGTCTCCTACGGGTTGCAAATCATGGTTTGAGATCCTGAAACAAAGTGTGAAAGGAAGAGAAGAGATAGGAGAGCAGAATCAGGCCTTAATCCTCTGAGAAAGCTGATTGGGATTGGTATGCCACTTGTGGCATATGAGTCCCAGTATAGGTATTTTTCTAGATTTTAGTTGTTTCAAATCATACACTATCAGATTCTAGTTTTGGCACAGAAACCCTAGTCTAGTACTAAATCACCTAGACTAGTGTATGAGTCTTAGTGGGCATCAAACAACAAGTTTTCAAGGTTTTGAAGCTTTCTTTGACCTCATCACTCTTCCAGGTGCACATCTGCTCATTTCCAATTTGATATCTCAATTTTTTAGTTTCATTTCCTAGGTCATTTGGTTAGGTTTTGTATGGTACTTTGCATCTTGCATTCATTTCTTGTCGTTCCAAGCCCTAGCTTGATGGTAAACCCTCTTATTGTCTCTAATAAAAACCTTAGGATACCATATTGCAAAATATCTTTCCCCCTTTCTATCTTCAGATTGAGATCTCTAAGGTTTAATTAAGTGTAACAAGTGTGAAATAGGAACCCTATCTTTGTACTCCATTCCTCAAAGATGGGGTGTACTATTTTCATTGCTACATTTTGGTGAACCCGACGTGAACACCTCTTTTCTAATTTGGAGTGCATCATCATTCTAGATCTAGCTTGCATTGACTTTACGTTAGGGTTTTGCATTATGATTTGTATCTAGGATTTCTAAATCTTGCATTAGTGAAAGTGCATATGGATTGCATTTTTGCATCTTAGATGATTAAATTTCATGTGAATTCTACATTTACACTTATCCTAGACATCATCCTAACCAAAAAACACACCACTCACATCAAGAATTTACTGAAAATGATGTAAAAACCCTAATTTAGGACTCATTCGCCTTTCTAAGTGATTTAGTCCCTGTACAAATTGTTTTTCCTACTTTCTGGGATTTTTGTGTTGTGCATTTTTCAACATTTTAACCCCTAAAATACCCTAATAGGGACTCATACACCCCTCTGGGAGAATTATTCCTAGATCAACCCTAAAATTTCCTTTTACATCATTAAAAACCTTGTTTTTGCACTTCTATTTGATGTCATTAGTTATCTATTTTAGTTGGTTGAGTTTCTATTACATGCATTTCACTAGATCTAGCTTAAATTGGTTCATTTCACACATTGCTTAATTCCAAATTTGCATTTACAACATTTCATTTTTAGATTTTTGTATAGTGTAATAAGTAAATTACCTTGTTTGAAATCTAAAAATTGCATTTACACATTTTATTCTAGGTCTTTACATTACATTTTAAGTCTCTTCCATTTTAAGTTTGCATAAATTACTTTTCACAAATGTTGGTATCTATATTTTCCAAGTTTTCAAAGAAAAAGTTATTTAGTAAGCATGTTATTCATTCATTCAATACATTCCCTAGTTATGAGAGTCTCTTAGTGCAAGAGATTGAAGATGTTGACGTTAGCCTTAAACCTATACCCCTTCCTATCTCTCCTATTTGTGGGAATAATGTGATAGAAGAATATGAAAGCATAGAAAATCATGATAATCATATTAATTTATTTTCTCTTGATACCTCTCCTGGTAGTGATGAAGGTATCTTGGTGAAAGAAGATGCAATCGTTGAGAATCATGAAGGTCTTGTTTTCCCTTCTCCTCATCCCCCTTGAGAAGATATTATAACAACAGAAGATGAAATCATTTCCACCACTTAGTTTACATTCCTCTCCCAACACCTCTAATACTTATGACAATGCTTTAGAGAAAGAGAATACAATCGAGAATGACCATGAAAATCACATTTGCAAGGAAGACATGTTGGTGTTAGAAGATCCAATGATTGAAAGTTATAGCATTATTTTTATCCTTCTAATGTCCCTAACATTTGGAAAGATATATTTGAACAAAAGGATTCAATCATTAATAGACATAACAATGATAGTTCTCCTTCCCTTGATGCCTCCCCTATTGGTGAATAAGTTGCTATACAAAATATAATCATGGCATGTGACCAAGCTCTTAACTCTCAGGTAATAGGGTAGAAGTTATGGGACAAGAGAATGAGACCCTAGAAAATAAGGATGAAATCATGGACACTCACAAAAATAAAATTGGACCTTCTCCTAATATATCTGCTATTGGTGAAGAAGAAACTTTGATAGCAAAAGATCAAAACAATAAGATCCATGAGAATCTTAGTTTCCTCTCTTCCCCTAAGGAAAACATTATCGAACAAGAGAATACCATCATTAATAAATAAGAAAATTCAACCATTAATAACTCCCTTACTTGTGATGAAGTCATTTTAGAAGAACCAATCTTTGAATGTCATGAACATCTAGCTTGTAGTTCTCCTAAAAACTCTCCTCCTAGGGAGGATATCATGGTGCAGAAAAAATGATAACATTGACAATAGTGATATAGTTTCCTTAGAAGAAGATGATGAAGTAACATTAGACTCTCCTTCACTAAGGGACGTTAATATTATTCAATGTCAACTCATCCTTTACCCACCTTCCTGCAAACCTTAGAATCAAAAGAAACCCGAACATATCCTTTACCCACATAAGAATAATTTCCTAGAAGCTAAGTTATAATATTGTTGCTCATACATATAACACTAGAGATAATCCACAACCAAGAAAAACACCTTCAACATCCCTCTCATTGGCTAATCCTATCCTGCCTAACCTTGTCTTGTCAGGTCTTCCTCATGAAAAGGAGTATGACTTGTCGAACAACTAAAGAACAATCCTGCTAAGATATCATTATGGGGCCTTATTCAAGTCTCCCCTCATTATCATAACATGATTCAAAATTCCTTACAACAAGTTGCTATCCCTTCTAATGCATAATCAAATGACATAACAACCATGATTCAAGCAATAAATGCTAACATTGTTTTCCACCAAAGTGAGCTCCCTCCTTTGGAAGTGTAAAAACAAAATGATGCTTTCATGATAATAGCTATCTGTAATAGGTTGGGAATAAAAAGAAACCTTGTTGATAATGTCTCCACCCTGAATGTGTGTAGTGTAACCCTTTTGGATAAGCTTGATGTGGATAAATCAAAAATTCAACATGACTCTTTATCTATTAATGGATTTGACAATGTAGGAAAACAATCGCTCGGTGTGATTACTTTGCATATTATAGCTGGAAAGGCCCTATTAGAAACACCAATCCATGTTATGCCTCATGATCTTTCTTATAATCTTCTTTTAGGAAGGTCATAGATTCATGCAATGAATGTGGTGCCTTCTACCCTTCATCATAAAATGAAATACATCTACAATAATAAAGTGTACACACTCGAAGCCGACCCTGAACCAAACAGTTGTTTGAACATTGAGAAAGGTAAGGAAAATCCTTTGAAAACATTGACACCAACTACACAAGTACAACACATGCAACAAAAATACAAAGAAAAACACATTGAGGAAGTCACAAAGCTATTAGAAAATGATTGGGTTTCCTTAGAATTCGAATCAACATTCATGGGAGAATAAAAAATCATAAACAAAGACTCTGAAAAAGGAAAAGAAACAGTGGTAATGTTAACAAAAAATTTGGAAGACCCTTTGAAAGCATCCACCTCAACCACTTTAGAATAAAATACAATATACATGACAAAATTTGATGAAGTTGATTATGAAAGACCACTGAATCCTAAAGAAATGAAAAATCTTTATGGAAAAGGTTATGAACTCATGAAACAACTTGGATATAGTGGAAACGATGTGGTATTTGTGCCCCTATAGAGCCTAACATGCAAGTAATGATTAATGGTCTTGGTTATTGTCCCTTGAATGAAAAAAACAAGCCTTCACTCAATATTAACACTCTTACAAAAGATTCCTCTAAGCCAAATTTAACATTAGTGCATCCTAAACTCATAGACACTAGTGGTATTTATTATTATCCTTTGAAAGAAATGAAAGAAATAGAGAAACCTTCGCCTACTATCAATATCATCATGCAAAACACTAATGATTCGAATTTGATAGATTTTACACCCTACTGTAAAAAAGTGTACAAAATATCACAATCTAAAGAGTCTTGTGTAAGTATGACATCTTGTACTAAGTAAGATATATCTTTTTTGCAAAATAAAGGAACATTTTCTACTTTTGATCAAGAGGGTAACTTGTCAAGATTCCTCCAAGATTGTTTGTTATCTCTCCCTCCAAGAACACAAAACAAATTCTACTACAAGAGTTCATGGTCATTCTACTAATGAATGTAAGGCTTTGAGCAACAAAATTAAACATCTTAAGGATTGTGGTGCTCTTCCTTGTGTTGAAGCATCTAGTCCCTCTAATTGATATTGATTTTCATCCTTTTTGGCACATCCTTGTCTTGCACTAAGTGGGGGCAAGTGATTAGGTAGTCTTGTCCTCGTATGTCACTTGTCGTCTCTTTTGGCCATTTTACCAACTTTCATGAATACATATAGGAGCAAGCTTGGGATGCATAAGACATGCCTTAAGTTGGCTCACATGTGATATACTTATCCATGATGTAGTTCGATTTAAAAACATATAACTTGGCATAGTGCTTTGCGAGTAAGATCTCATGTCTTATACTTTAAAGCAATTTCTCACAACAATGGTGTTAGAAACCACTTTAAATTGGGGGCATACATTGACACTCATGTTTCACTATGTGATTTTCTTTATTCTTGCAAAGTGTCATTTTCTTGGTGGTGTCATTGGGTTTGATTTCTTCCAAGAATGTGATATTTCCTTGACTTTTCCTCTCTTGGATACATTAGGCACAATGTTACCTAAGGAGAGAAAATCCATTTGAACATACCTTACGCTATTTTGCATTTACAAAAATTATTATATGGCCACCTTGCATAATACACATTGCATGCCTGTGGAGCCATCTTGTTTTTTCATGAGTTTCAAGCATACAAAGCTTTGCTTGCCTCATGAAGCTCGAAGTTCATTGTTGCATGGCACCTTATCAAAGTTATCAGGAGGCATAGCTTAGGTATGGTTGGACGCGAAGCCAATTTGAGGCATGAATTTCCCATAGCTATTCGCATGTGTGTGTGAGCGCATACCGACCGTGTCTCTATGTGTCTCACCTCTTTGGATACTCACCCAGTGGACAACCTAGAGTTCTTTTTCCTTAGAGTGAGCATGCATTTTTAGACAAACAACCTAGATTTGATCCACATCATGTTGGACAAACGGTTGAGGGTTGATCCACCTATTTTTATTTTTCTTGTTTTTCTTTCTTTTAGTTATTGACATTGCATGTTTGTGTATCTTGATGTTGCATATCATGCATCTTGTGAATATTCTATTAGCCCTTGAAATTTTATTCCAAGCCAATTTGTTTTAAAATTTCTTCTTTTGTGGTAATTTTTAAACTTGTGCATTTATGTCTAAGTCACGGCTCTGAAAAATCTTATAACTATAGCGGCCCTGTCAAGTTCCCTAGCCCAACCACTAGGTTTCAAAATTTCAAAATCACCTAACCTTCTTGCAACCTTTAGAAGTGATGCTTTATGTTGTCGGGATATTGACAGTTCTTGAAACTCTAGAACTTCTGACCCATGGTTACAAAGTTCTGGCTCATAGCGACGGGGCGACCTCAGCGGGATATACCATTTCCAAAGTGTCACTGCATTTAATGAATTGTATGATGGCTTTAAGGAATGTCTTCTCAAATGTCTTGAGACGTCAAAAGAAATTTTAATGTAATCTTTAAAAAATCCTCTGAAAGGACAACTCTTTAATAAGGAAGTTGGAAAAAAGGTTTGACATGTTTTGCTTAGTAAATAAATGACCACTCTCCACCGCCGAAGTTAAATAAGCCTGCATGCAAGGGAATGTGGCAGTGTTTTCGATTCTAAAGTTTTCTCAAAATGGTACTTCCTGGTGATGTCAGGGAATGGGAAGATGAACTTGTTCTTGTTCTACAACCTAATTTGAGTTGGCTAGAGGAAGAGCAACTTGACATCATCTCTCAGTTGCGTTCGCTGGCCTGGAAGGAGAAAACCAGCTATGTCGAGTACAAGAGGGCAATCCTTGTTTTGGAAGAAGAAGAAGAACACGTTGAATTTCACAATTTAGTTATGGAAATGCAATTAGAGTTGTATAGAGTTCTGGCACCTCCAGCAGTTTAGCGACATACATGGAATCTTTTTGCGATAGAGAATAATAATGTCTTTTCTAAAAATAGTTGTCATTGATCGTTTTCAAGACCGTTAATTTTGTAATGTAACAGTTTTGGGGTTCATGTATATATAGGCCTCCAAGTTAATAGTGGAGGCATCTTGTGGCTATTCCCAAAAATAGGGGAAGTAGGGGCAGTCTTAAGTTTTTATTTTAATACAGTTTGTTGTACATGGTGTTGGGCCTTTGTGCTCACAATTTTGATATTGGAGAAATAAAGAGAGTGTTTTTTAGATCTTTGCATTTTCAAATGTTTCTTTTGATTGTCAATAGACTTTGGGCTTTTGCAATTTCTTTCCAATATTAATTATGTTATATCAAATTTTATGTACAATTATTTCTAGAACTTTGAATGCAAAATAATTCATCTGTTAAAGGGGGAAATTGACTGCTCATTCTTTTCTTGTTTCTCATTGTGGGTGTGGAATAACCGAGCTTTGTATCATTTTTCTGCATTCACTTCTTTCTGAATCAATTCATCGCATTTACTTTCATGGTTATGGGTAAATGTTAGTGTTCCTTTCCTGCTTTTTAGTTAAAAGCATACCCCAATATTTCCATTCATTGCATATCTTAAAAGGGAGCTATACCTCTAAAATTCAAAGGAAAGTTGTCGATCTAATGGCAACTTCTCCAACTGTTGGTACTATTTGTTCTTCTTTCTAGGCATCTTGAGTCATTTTCTATATTTATTTCTGAAGGACAAATCTTTTTACCAACATATTCCTTTGTGCTTATGTTGATTTGAAATAGGATCTTGGATCCTAGGGGCTTGACCACCTCCTTTGATCTTTGTTATCCTAGACCATCCACATCATTACACTTGGACCCCTCTTAACTGTCTACTTTAGTGTGAGTTTAAAGCAAATTCCTCCTCTCACTAAAGTGAGGGCTAAATGTAGTGTCAAAAAATGTCATCGTTTACATTTTCACACTTAATTTGGGAGTGGTTAACATTACAATGGACCTAATAACACCTTGATCTAATATTGTAATGTTTTTTCCACATTCACATTGGATTTAGGGCCCTTTTAAGCTAAATTGACCTAACTTTGTGTTAATTTAATGTTGTAAAGTGTACCTTCATATTAAGTATTGGGCCCTTGTAAACTAAATGAAAATTTATTTATGGTGTTGTAAAGTGTATCCTAACACTTTCACACTAATCTAGGGTTTTATTAAATAATTGTGCTTCTTTATGCCTTATTTGGCCTTATTTTGCATCCACAAGCCTTAATTAATGCATCTTTCTGAGGATAATCTCGACATAAACCAACAAACAATCATAATTCGAGTGTTTTTAGGTTGTGTGGCCCATATTTAGTGATCTAGAACTAATACACCACCTTGGGCGTATGAGTCCCACCTAGGTTTTTGGGCCCTGATCTTGATTTTACATCATTCTAAACATTTTTGAAAAATGTGACCCATAGTTAAGCCTAATGGCACTAATACACAACTTGTGGTGTATGAGTCCCATGTAGCCCAAAATCAAATGTAATTCAAATTCTTGGCAGGGTTTTTTCCTCCTAGATTTGATGTCATCTTGTAGTGTTGTAATATCGAGAAATTTAGCATAAATAAGTATAAATATAAGGTTATTTCACTCATTTTCACCTAAGACTTTCAAGAGAGCATGCCTTGTAGCAAACTTGAGTTTACAAGAGCCTTCAAGAGTTTACAAGACTTCATAAGAGTATCCAATAACATCTTTAAAGGATTCAAGGGAAAAATTCTTCATCAATTGTTGTAGCAATTCAAGATCCATCATCATGTCAAGGTTATCAAGCATCAAGCATGTTGTTGAGCTAGTGTTGTGTTGTTGCATTCAAGATCCAAGGTTAAGCATTTTCTACACTTGTTTCAAGATCTAGATCTACATCCTTCATGGCCATTTCATGTTAGATTGTTGATTTCCAAGAGATCATTCATGGTATCATTCTGCATGTTTCATGTTCCATGTTTCATGTCCTTATTTCATTATCTCATCATTTGGTTTAGTTACTTAAAAGGGGTTTGACTAAGGAAAACCCCTATTCTCTAATAGTCAACAATTTTCTCTCTCTCTACATGTGTGATTGTAGATCTAGGTGTCTTGGAGCTTGAAGTATATTTGAATACTAAGTTACAATATTGAAGAAAGTTTTCCTAGTTGTTTCCTTGTTTGTAAGATCATGAAAGGTCTCCTACAGGTTGCAAATCAAGGTTTCAGATCCAAAAACAAAGTGTGAAAGGAAGAGCAAATATAGGAGACCAGAATCAAGCCTTAATCCTTCAAAAAAGTTGAGTGGGACTGATATGCCACTTATGGCATATGAGTCCCAGTACAGGGATTTTTCTAGATTTTATTTGTTTCAGATCATACATGTCAAATTCCAGTTTTGGCACAAAAACCCTAGTCTGGGACTAAATCACCTAGACTAGCGTATGAGTCCTAGTGGGCATCAAACAACAAGTTTTTAGGGTTTTGAAGCTTGTTTTGACCTCATCACTCTTCCAAGTGCACCTCTATTCATTTCCAGTTTGATATCTTGATTTTCAATTTTATTTCCTAGGTCATTTGGTTATGTTTTGTATGGTACTTTGCATCTTGCATTCATTTTTTGTCTTTCCAAGCCCTTGCTTTGTGGTGAACCCTCGTATTGTCTCTAATCAAAACCCTAAGATACCATATTGCAAGATCTCTTCCCCCCTTTCTATCTTCAGATTGAGATCTCTAAGGTTTCCTTGAGTGTAACAAGTGTGAAATAGGAACCCTACCTTTGTACTCCATTCCTCAAAGGTGGGGTGTACTATTTATGTTGCTACAATACATAATGTGGTTTTCCTTTTTTCATGCTCCTCCCTTTGTATAGAGTTTAGCAAAAGAGTCTCCTCTATAATAATGTTCACATGACTCGTGGGATCCATAAGGACTCCTACCATAATTTTTCCATTGACACAGGTAGGAATATATAGAGGAGAGGGCTTCTTATTCATGGGTAGCTCCTATGATGTAAAATTTATATCTGGTGAACTAGTTGTAAGTTGAGGGGGAGGAATATGAGTAAACAAAACCATATTTACATGCTTTGAGGCCTCAAGGGAAGCGCCAAAAGGGTCAATGATCAAATTTGCAGAGTGAGATGGAAATGGGTCCGTATAAATCTACAATTCACTATTTACCTAAGCTATAGACTTGTTCGTATTTTTCTTTTTACCATCAAGGTGAATAGTACTATTGTCAATGTGATCCTATATCTTGTGATGTAGTTGCATAAAACGTTTGGTATCATGCCCATGGATGTGATGGTATTGGAAGAACGCATTTCCACCATACTAGTTGAGGTAAGGTTCTCTAAGAGGTTGAGGATGTTCTAGAGTTATAACTTTATCCTTTAACAATTTATTCAAAATAGAAGAATAAGATTCAGACAACTTTGTGAACTGTCTATTTCACTTGAGGCCTTTGTCACTAGACGTGGCAACTACATTCAAAAAATATTTTCCTTTTCTTGAAATTGACACAATAGACCTTCCCTTTGGACGGGAGCATGAGGAAGATCCCTTGAATTGAGCGATTGTCTGCTGATATTCCCGCAATGTTGCACATAGATGTGCAAAAGAAGGATACTTCATTAAGGTAAACTTCTCCTACTGTATATGCATAAAATTGGTCATGTCTAATTAATCCTGGCACTTAATTAAATATTTATTATTTAATTAATCTCTTTAAAATTCCTCTACATATGATTAAATTTAATTATATTGTTCATTCATTTTATTCTTCCGCCATAATTAAATAAATCAACTTTATTTAATTATTTCACATTCATATGTCTACTTGATTAATTAAATAAATACCCTTTATTTATTTTAATTAATTATCACCTTTTGAATTTAATTAATTCTTGTGATTTAATTAAATTTAAATATTTCCTTTCTCCTATTCAAATCTTTCTTCTAATTAATTAAATATTTTATTTAATTAATTTCATTTACATGGCATTTCCTAAAATTAATTAAATATCCTTCATATCTTTTCAAATCATAATTAAATATTTTATTTAATTATGAAATCTTTTATTATTATCCAAATCTTAATTGAATATTTTATTTAATTAAGAAAAATCTCCATGTCACCCATAAATAAATAATTGAATTTATAATTCATTATTTATCTTCAAAATCTTTCCAAAATCTCACAAAAAGATGATTTTTACAATTCATCTTTATCATCTCATCTTATCTCTTCCACGAAAAAGGAAAGAAATCTTGCTTTCTTGTTTTCTTCTATTTTTCTCTCCAGTCTTATCCATCTTTGACCGTTCGATCTGCCAGGAATTTTCACAGCCGTTGATCGCATCAGCCAATTAGAATCTTTCGAAAACTCTATAAATATCACTACAAATCCAAGCATTGGTTACACACGACACAGACATTGACATACACACATGCATTGCTGATTATTTGCATTCTAGCATTCTAGCATTTTAGCATTGTCATTATCATCTTTAGTTTTCATAATTTCATAATCTTTCATTCTAGCAATCATGTCTAGTTTAAGCATGCATTCATCTTCAAATCCCATTCTCTAGGAAGACCATTTATTGAGCCTAGCACACAATCTGAAAGCAAGTTGGAATCGAAAAAAACACTAGAGATAGAGGACGATAGGACAACATCAAAGACAGAGGACTAAGTTTGCATTTCTTTTCATTTGATTTTATGTTTTGATATAATGTCTTATTGGTGTGTTTTGATTTATTATTTTTATATTTATTAATACACTTAAAAATTGACCACACATTTTTTACACCCACCATGGGGCCTTTGCCCTATTTTTGACATCTACTTGTAGGTTTTTTGACAGAATTTTGCGTTTTGGAATTCGGCTTTCTAACAAAAATTCTCGTTTTAGCGCATATGTGGCTTTCTTTAGCGCATCTAGGACTTCTAACAACAGTTTTGCAGGTCTTTTGGCGCATCCAGGAACTATTTCGGCACATCTAGGGAACATAACAGTGCTTCTAGGGAACAAAATGATGCATACACTTGGTTTACTTCATTAAAATTTTGTAAAAATAATTTTCTTTTGCATTTATTTTAGCGCATTTAGGACTTATTTTAGAGAATTTAAGGTTTTCTAAAGCACATTAGATGTCTATTTTAGTGCATTGACTGTTTGTTTTAGCACTTTTGTATGATCTTTTAGCGCTTACAAGTTGTAACTAAGCAAAGCTCTGAGTCTGACGCCTTCCGCAAATAGAACTTTTTTTTGGCATAAAAAGAACCAATCTAGGATAGTCACATCTGGTTTTAAAAAGAAGCAACCCTAGGGTAGACATGGATTAAAATGAAGCAATCTAGGGTAGTCACTACACATTGATTTTGTAGTTAAAATGAGTCCCATGCTTGTTGTGAAGCAACATCTTCACATAGATTAAATCATTGTCATTTGGGCTCTAAAAAGAACACTGTTTACTTTGTCTATGGCAATAGGTCTATGCTTTCCCCTTAACTAGGTGATCATAATACCAGACTTTCCTTTTCAATTTCTACAATTTTAATGCTTTATTACATCCTATAGAGGGTCTGCTCTTGTTGGAAAAATTACTCACCCAAGAGGAACGACCCAAGTGGGTTCAAGCCAAAGCCAGGCTATTCCACCCCACTATAAAATTTAAAGAAAATCTGGGGAAACCCACTTTTTCCGGTAGTGTGAAAGATAACCATCCCCAAAGCATTTGTTCTAAAGGTTGGGAGGTCTCCTGAGGGAGTTTATTATTGCTGCATCGAACAAAAACCCTTACTACGAACCTAGTGTAGTAGCCAATCGTGTCAGTTTTCAAATATCCCAATAATCACAGTGCAAGGGGAGGGAAGAATCTTCCCCCAAGACACTCACCATATAATTTCTAAGGACCATTTTATCAGGGGATTCGGTATCCACTTCCGTCACTCTAAGTACGTGCCTGGAAAAGACAAAAACATGGGCTCCCCTTCGGGGGTGGCATGGCTGTGTGAGTCGACATAGTTCTAAGATTTGGGTTGTGGTTATTATGATGACCTACTTGAGTACTAAGATTGAGTCTGTCTGAATTGTCTGTTATGTGTGAAACCTGTGAAAACACTTTTTGAAATTTTTTTTTGAACATACACTTGATGTTTAGTCTAGGGCTTAAAAACAACTGTTTTCAGAATGTTTGTTGTGTTTTCAATCACATTAGCTCAGATAGAAGATCATCCAAGATGAACATGCAAAAATTTAGCTAAAATTGTTCAAAATTGTTCAGAAAATTACTCTGGAAAACTATTTTAGCACATATAGGGTATATCTTAGTGCATATAAGGTCTGTTCTAGCGCATCCGCTTGTTAGTTCAACATATTTAGAGCCTATTTCAGCGCATAGGCTGAATATTATGTAAATAGTTTCTGGTCACTGTCAAAGCATTTTTATCTAGCGCATATATGACACAAAATAGCGCATCTAAGGTCTGTTGTAGCGCATTTGACTGTTTCTTAGGTGCATATGCCTGTTTCTACAACGCATACAGGGTACAGAGTAGCACATCTGTCACTTTTCTAGAATTGTTACTTTTGACAGATCTGTCACTTTTCTAGAATTGTTACTTTTGACAGATCTGAGTTTGTAACATCCTTGGTCTAGTAGCATTTTGACATTTATCTCATGCTTAGAGAGTGGAAATCAACCAAATTTTTTAGGAAGTCGATTACCAATAGGATCAAGAAACCCAAGAAACATCTAGGTTACAAGAAAACCTTACAACGAAGGAAGTTTTTGTATAAAATTCAAAACTTCTTGCTCCATTATCGTAAGTTTCTCCATAGTTTCCAAGATTTTGCTAGGAAATTTACCAACGAGTACATTGTAGATCCTTTATATTCACAAGCCTATTTCCAAAGAAGAGCTCTATCACAACGACACAATCACAATCAACCTATCAACTTTGATTATCTACCACAACCTTCCATTGAGTATCCAACACATCCCAGTCAAATCCTTCACTGAATTTAATTAGGCTATCATTCTTCAAAAACAAATATCAAATCTTAAAAGTGCACCTTTCAAGAAAATTTATAATTGTTGATTCAACTTCCCCAAGAGGATTCTGATATCCTTTATCATTGGAAGCCATAATATCGAGCAATGAAATCAGTAATCTTCTCATGCTCTCCCTGCTTACATTGAACAAGGTTTGAAAATTCCATCTTCGACCTGATGTTAGCCTGGAACAAGCTAATTGAATGATAATATGGAGTTGTTAGGCAAGGAAAAGTACCACTCTAGTGTTGTTTCCTTGAGAGATCGAGGAAATAATTTGGCCATCAAAGCATCATAGTGAAATAATCCTGTACACATTATGTTGAAGGTTGATACATGTGTTTGCAAGTCTCCTTTACCACTGTACTTCTCAAATTTAGAAATTTCCATCCCTTGGGGAATGGGCGTATTTAGAATTACCACCGACAAAGGACTATGTCAAAAGAAAGGTTGGAAAATGGGCTAGGTAGAGGCTTGGGATAGACTCGCTAATTGATTCTACATCTGACCCATATTTTGTAGCAAAGCATTTAGAACAGGGTCAGATGAAGAAATAGGACCAGTGGAGCCACCGCCAGAACCACCACCGAAGCTATTTCCATGACCATCAGATATACCTCACCCACCTGGCCCCATTTTGCTAGAGATCCCACCATCAAAAACAACATTTCCCCCAAGAAGGACATTGAATCCCAGGGGTATTCAACTTGCTTTGATGGTAGGGGGCGGTTTAGGGGCGGATACATTGATGAAAGGGAATATCTCAACCATGCATACCAATGTTGTGGGCATCAAGACACTAATCTATCTCTCATAGGAATCAAGTACAACTCCTTGGGTAACACTTGACCTAATATTGTATGAGGGGACATATGCTTCCATTAAGTCAGTAAGGCCATAGAGAAACTCTATGACTGTTTGATCGTTCTCTAGCATATATCTTATTTCATTAACACTAGTGGCTCTAGTCATGCTTCTATCCTTCCCCAAATGATTCCCAAGATCTAAAAGCCTCCTATCCAAAGTAAAGAGGTGCTCTGCAGGAATAGTGAGAGTGTCGTCCTCATTCATAGGTGGGGTTGTAGGTGAAACAGGAGTAGGAACATGAGTGGTTTCATCAAAGAAACTTGTCTCAGCCCTCGACACCATTTCCTAAGAAGTGTAACTAGTAGTGACCTTTGAGAAATTTATTTCTAAGTGTCGTTGTCACACGCCCCTTCTAAAAATGTATCTAGAAGTTGTAGATTGGGTTGTGAGGCTCATAAAAGTGTCACAACACACAAGCCCATAACCTTTGCAAGACATGAGAGAAGGAATACCAACACAAATAAATAGATATTACGAGGTTCATTTCGGGTTCACCAAAATGTAGAGGAGGACCAACTACTCAAGACCCTAGGTCATGGGAGGGTCTAGAACAATAGGTTTCCCTAATCTACCTCAAGCTAATGAAATGTTTCAGGAGAGTTTAACATTTAGAGGCTGAAAGGAAGAACAAGCAAGTTGTTGCTATCCTTTTACAATCCCAAATGTTTTAGGAGGTCAGGTGAGAAAGTTTCCAGAGTTCAGACTATGACTTAGGTAGCTCAATTCCAGAGGACTATGACATGGGACATGGAAAAAAAAGTAGCACGTTGGCATCTCAGCGTGGTGCTAACATCTGTACAGAAAGAAAGCATAAAGTATAGTTAACAACTAAGGAAAAACCTACTAACAACTAAATAATGGGAAAATGGGTGCTTTATAACCTAGGTCATAGAACACCACTTTTCTCCAATTATCATTCAAGGATGTCCTAGGAACCCAAATTGGATTGACTATCAACCTTAAAGTTGAGTTTCTCAACAAGGAAGACCTAGGAAGGGGTTATTTAAGCTTTGAGGGATTCATCACCAAGCTAAACCTTGGAAAAGACAAGTAAGCATCCAACTCACAAAACCTAATAACACAAGCTAAATGATGGATGCAAATGATGAAATTATGCAACAAAAAGTTAGGATATGTGTACCCAGAAAGTCTAGAAATGTGATGAGGATTTCATAAATGCAAAAATGTCGTCAAAATGTGCTATGGAGGACTAAGACACCCTTACTGTTGACTTAGTCTCCTTGTTATTTTTTGGGGTAGATGCAGAATCTTCAAATACTAGAATAGGATCTGAAATAATCTTAGCAAAATACCTTTGGGAGGACTAATACACCCTAGGTGGTGACTTAGTCCCATCTGGAATTTTTGAAATTGCCAAATGTGGTCCTCAGGCTCAATGTATGCACTTCCTTCTTTTCAGATCTCAGATCTTGAAACTTTTGGATTTGGACTATAGGTGAGTTTCTGTGAAGATGACAACTTTGTAATGCAACTTTGAAACTTTGTACTTCAAATGATTTTCAAGTCTTCAACCTAAATCTACAATCACAAACATGCTAGAGAGGAAAAACTTGATTATTAGTAAATGGGGGTTTTCCCTGGTCAAACCCCTTGTTGCTAATTAAACCTTGAAATGAAATGAAATAAAGGAGGGAAATGATGAATGAACAAGATGCTATGTTTCAACACACCAAACCCTTGTTATGAAATCTGCAAACTTGTGTGAAGTGGCTAGCTTGGATATGGATCTTGAATCAAAGGAATGCTTGATAGATATAGACTTGAATTGCTTGCTTGAATCAAAACCCTACATCACAAATGTTAGCTCAAAAACACACATAATGCAAGAAGACCTTTGATATGATGCTTGAATCTTGATGATGGATCTAAATGCTTGATGAATTGCTCTTGAATGCAAGAATAATTGAATTCTTGGATGCTTAGAGTGCTTAGATTGATTAGATTGCTTAGATTTCTTAGATTTCTTAGATATGAAAATGAGAGAAAGGAAGCTTGTATTTATACTTATCCATACTTAATATCCCAAAATTACACCACAACAAGCTAACATATGAATTCATTAATTAAAGGAGGCTACATCCTGTCAATATTTGAAATTGAATCCCAAAAATAACCTAAGGGGGACTAAGACGCCCTAGGTGACATCTTAGTCCTTAGGCATGAAACTTAGGGTACAAACTCCAAAAAGGAGCCCATTTAAGGTGCACTTGAAATCATGGTCCCAATACCTTTGGCGAACAAAGATTCCCTAGGTGGCGTCTTAGTCCTGACCCAAAAATCAGGGACGCATAGCCAAAATCATTAAATTATCATTTCCCCTTTAGACACTAAAAAATGTCCCGAGTCTGCGAGCATCATTTTTCTTGGTCGTCGTCCTTCGATAGTTGAATAATTTTAATTAGTTGATTATTCTTGATCATATTCCTCTATTAATTAGATAATTTTTAATTATTTAATTAATTCACTTTCTAATCTATATTCTACCCTGATCAATTAAATAAATTGTGTCACTAATTCCCCCTCTTCTTCAATAATTAACTAAATTATTATTTATTTTAATTATTTCTTTATCACTTTTCGTCCATGGCTAAGTAATTTTCATTAATCATTTATCTATTCATGGTCATTTTCTCCATTAAATAATTAATCTAAGTTAATTATTTAATGTCCCTTTTTCCATTTTCCTCTCATTTAATTAAAATGGTGGAATAATCATTTTAATTAAATGCTTATTTTTAAATTTTCTCAAATAAATAATTCAAGTGAATTATTTATCCTCCACTTGTCAATTTCCTCCATTTTCCCTTTTTTTCAAATAAATAATTTGAATAAATTATTTATGCCTCGTTTGGTCAAAGATGCCTTGTTCTTTAATTTCTATCATAGCCATTTTTGTCATAGTTGTCGAGCATCATAGCCATTGGCGTTATAGCCCTCCCATGAATGGCATATTTTGGTTGCACCAATTCTCGTCTATTGATCTTAGCATCTTTCTAGAAGTCTAATCTTGACCGTCTATTTTGTAACCTCGCTCTCATCCATCCTTGTCTGTCAATCTTGGAATCTTTCTAGAAGATCAATCTTCACCGTCTGTTTGAATGGTTGTCTATAAAAGCAACCTTCCTCTCCCATTTTTTCTCTAACAACCATTATCTCCAACTTCCTTTCTTACTATTTGCAGGAATTTGTACAACTTCAACAAAAAATCTGAGGGCAATATTGGCAAAAGGAGAAATAGGAGAGACAAGGGAGGTGAAGCAACTACAATTGGGAGTGTTTTGATTTGAAATCATTTCATTTTTATTGCTCATTGTTTGTTTTCTCTTGTTTGGATGTGGTTTGTAGCTTAGAAGTGTTGCTTGTCACTTTATCTAGGCTAGGATTGCTTTTAACCCATCTTACAATGGTGAACCCAACGTGAACACTAGCTTTTGCAAATTTTTGTACATTTTTTTCTTGTTTTTGTAGATTTTAGGTATGGAATGACGCAATTGATTAACACAATGATACATTTTCTAGGAAACGACACATTTGATAGAAGTAACGACACATTTGTTGAAGGCACGATAGGTAGGAAAATTTGAATTTAAAAGTGTGACGCAATCGCTCTGGTGTGACATGACGCAGGGATGCAATCGCTGCACGAAATGACTCATTTGTTTATCTAGCATAAACTTTCAATTTTTAGTTTGTTTTTGATATTTTGTTTTAATTTTCAAGTAGAGTAGGGGTTTTTTGGATTACTAATTCTCTGTTTTAGCATGTGGCTTTGGAGTGGAGCTCCCAAAAACTGCTTCTTTTGAAGCAACAAAAAAATTGAGCTCTTTAGGTTAGTTTTCTTTAAATTTTTAATTCAGTTTAGTTTCTTTATTTTCTAATTTAGTTTTTAATTTCTGAATTTTAGTTTAGTTTTTAACCTATTGTACTAACTAGGGTTTTTGCAGCTTTTCATTGGTCCAAGACATCTTTGAGAAACTACTAATGCATGGTTTTGCAAGTTTTCGTGTGTCCAAGGCCTTATTTTGAAACTACAAAATTTTGTTTGCTTTATATTAGATAACATTTCAATTGGTGCTTAAAAGAATAATTGTCTTCTTTCACGTAGATTTAACTAGGGGATTAATGAACCACTATTTTCATGCTTGAAAGATGGTAGGTATTATGCTCTCACCTTGTGCAAACTCGGTGATTAGAAAACCAAACCCATCTATTTTTGTGTTTACCGATTAGAGGGGATTCCACCCCGCTTCGAAAGGTGGGAACGACCCAAGCAGTAATGGGCTAAAGCCAAGCTCTTCCAAACCACTATATAAATTTGTGATTGCAAGGAAAGTTTGCAATCAATGGGAAGCGGTACATGATAGCTCTCCCCTAGTATCTTTATGATGCAAAAATCCCTTGTTCTAAGGGTTGGGAGACCTCTTGAGGGAGTTTATCATAGTATTTCTTGAACCAGATGCCCTTACTAGATACCTCTTATTTTAGAAGCCAAAATCCCTCTATTTACTGGCGCAAGAAGTTGGACCTTTGAAGTCATCCCACATTTTTCATGATTCATTGTAGAGATGACAAGTTTCTTGAGATCCTTATGGTCTTAGGGAATTCAGAACTTAGTATACCCGAGAAGTGAGTTTTGTGGAGGGGAGCCAGTGCCACCAAGTTCATTGGTCATCTACTCTGAATAAGTGTGGGTGGAGAAATCCAAGTGGGAACCCAACAAATATTGTCCTTGCCAACCATAGGTTTCATGCTTGTTATTTTAAAATCAAACATTTTCACATCAAACCAGACCAAAAACAAGTGCTTGATACTGTATTATGTGTTTTCCAATCACATTTCTTCAAAAATAGTCAAAATTCCATCAAAAACCAGTCCTAAAACATCAAAATTTCCAAGACAACATTCTAGAAAACCACAATTATTAGACACAGAGCCGCATTTGATACTGTGAACCACAACTGAGAATTGGATAACCATAATTATTTGCTTGAATCACATTTTTTGAAACCAAAGCCACATTTGATAATCTGAACCGCAACTGTGTGACACATTTGAAGAAAATAAAGCCGCAATTTTCTACTACACATAAATTTTCAAAATCCGTGTCCAAAATCTGATCAAATAATTTCCACAGTGACCTTTGACTCATAAACTAGAGACTTGCAAGATTCACTAGCTCATTCTAATATCATCATTTAGGAAAATATTGCATTATAGGCAATCTTCCTTCATCCTTTGCATTGCATAAATTAAATTGTGATCCTTAGGTTACATTTAGGCCTTCAAATTTTGAACATAGGAACACCTTTGAGCTTTTGGAAAATCCTAGGTTTCATATTTTAATTGTCATTGACCATTATCCTCCACTTCGTCAATCCTTGTCATTGTCACCTTATCAAGTTTGAGTCTTAAGCTTGTGTCCTAGCCTTGACTCTACTTTGTCCAAATTATCCTTCTATGGTCAATGACATTTGGAATTGTCACCTTGGGTTCACATTAGCTTGATTGCCATCACTTGTTTAGGATTTTAGGATTCCTTTGCATCTTCAACCTAGATTACATTTTGCACCTTTATCCCAAAAATACAAAAAAATAGCTCACTTTATCTTAGCCTTAGCATCATATTATTATCAATATCCTTTTGCATCCATTAATTTCATTATCTTTGCATCCTTATACTCCAAAAATACAAAAACATAGTGTATCTTCATCTTGACCTTAGTTACATTATTACCTTGATCTTCAATTAGCATCATTTAGTCACCTTATCATTCACCTTGATCATGAATCGATTTTTAGCATCCTTTAGCATTTATTATCCCCATCCTTTGGTCATTATCATCCTTACATTCTCAAATCCTAAAATATAAAAAAATCCAAAAACATAGTTTAGTTCATCACCATCTTGCATTACCCTTCAACTTGAAAAAGTCTCACATGGTTGAAAAAAAGTCAAAAGCCAAAAGAAAGGACATGGATTTCCTGAATGACCCATTTAATAACACTTCCCTTGGAATAGATTTGAATCATTATACACCTCAAAGGGACCCACCACAAAGAGAAAAAACCAAACCTTGGGAAGACCTAAGCCTAGAATAATTCAACAAGCAATTGACTCTTCAAGAAATTGAAAGAGCTTATGAAGAACCAAGAATTTTAAGCATGGTTGATCAAGTTGTTAGTGCTAATCCTAAAAAATTATTTTACGCACTGGCTAAGAAGGGTGCCAAATTACCTCAAGGTTTTGATGTATCAACCATTATAGAAGAGGAAACTGAAAATCCATTTGCACTCATCATGCCCTCATCACAAAAAATGTCAACCATACCCCTTGGGACAACTACACACATGATTACCACTACCGCACACATGCCAAGCATCCCAACAATTGAAACAAGGTAAGCCATACCACTACAAAAGGACTAAGTTTTACACTTGGAAGTTCCACAAATGTCATGGGTAAAACCTTTACAAACCCTCTTTTTCAGAACAAAAATCAAGGTTCCACATCACAAGGTCCCACACCTTTGAATAAAAATGCAAACCAAGGTTCTATGCCTACACCTCAAAACACAAATTAAGGATCCTTATTCCAATTCCAAAGCACACCTTCATCAAATCAACATCCACCAAATAAGCCTAGAAAGGTGCACATCATCTCACGAAGGATCCCAAATAAAAACCATAATCAAGGGTCTATTCCATCACTCCAAAATACAAATAAAGGGTCTATTCCATCAATTCCAAAATACAAACCATGGGTCCCTTCCACCATTCCAAAACTCTACTCAAGGACCTACACTTACATGTCAAAATACCAACCAAGGACCTATGCCTTCATTTCAAAATTTCAATCAAGGAACCATTCCTTCATTTAAAAATTCCAATCAAGGAAAAATTCCTTCACATAAAAACATCAATCAAGGGCCTACACCTTCATTTCAAAACATTAACCAAGGATCTACACCTCCACTTGCAAATCAAGGACTAAATTTTGAAAACCAAAGCATGAATCAAGGGTCTATACCTCAATTCCAAAACACCATACCTAGTGGGAACACGACCTTTGGAACAAACCTAAACACCAATTTCATCCCAAATCAAAGCAACACATATCCATATGGAAACCAAGGTCCTATGTCACAAAGCATCAATCCCATTTCAAATCCAACATATGACCTTAACACCAACATCATGACACCAAACCAAAACAATGCAACACCATCCCTTGCAGAATTCTTGATACAACAAGTATAGACTCTCAACCAATGAATGACAAACAAGCAATTGGGAAACAACAAAAAGACCTATTCCATGGAGGAACTGTGCCCCTTTCCGTTTGATCAAAATCTATACATGCCACCCTTTCCCCATCATTTCACAACACCACCTTTGCCTAAGTATAAGGGGATGGGGGATCCAGTAAAACATATTCAAGAATTTAACACATCATGTATGGAAGTCCCATATGACCCTACCTATTTAATGAGACTATTCCCATGAAGCCTCACATGATCAGCCTTAGATTGTTTTGCACACCTTCCTCTAGGGATTAGAACATGGGGTGTGTATATGCATAAAATTGGTCATGTCTAATCCTGGCATTTAATTAAATATTTTATTATTTAATTAATTTCTCTAAAGTCCTCTACATATGATTAAATTTAATTAATTTAATTATATTGTTCATTCACTTTATTCTTCTACGATGATTAAATAAATCAACTTTATTTAATTATTTCACATTCATATGTCTGCTTGATTAATTAAATAAATACTTTTTATTTATTATAATTAATTATCACTTTTTGAATTTAATTAAGTCTTTTTATTTAATTAAATTTAAATATTTCTTTTCGCCTATTCAAATCTTTCTTCTAATTAATTAAATATTTTATTTAATTAATTTCATTTACATTTCCTAAAAATTTAATTAAATATCCTTCATATCTTTTCAAATCATAATTAAATATTTTATTTAATTATGAAATCTTTTATTATTATCCAAATCTTAATTGAATATCTTATTTAATTAAGAAAAATCTTCCATGTCACCAATAAATGAATAATGAATTTGATAAATTCATTATTTATCTTCAAAATATTTCCAAAATATCATAAAAAGATGATTTTTACAATTCATCTTTATCATCTCATCTTATCTCTTCTACGAAAAAGGAAACAAATCCTACTTTTTGGTGTTCTCCTATTTTTCTCTCGAGTCTTATCCATCTTCGACCGTTCGATCTACCAAGAATTTTCACAGTCGTTGATCACCTCATCCAATCAGAATCTTTTGAAAGTTCTATAAATACCCCTGTGAACCCAAGCATTGGTTACAACACACGTACATTAGAGCTTACTTGCATTCTAGCATTCTAGAATTTTAGCATTATCATTATCATCTTTAGCTTTCGTAATTTCATAATCTTTCATTTTAATATTCATAGCATGTTAATCATATCTTAGCATAGCATGCATCCATCTTTAATCCCATTCTTTAGGAAGATCGTTTGTTGATCCTAGCCCAAGATCTGAGAGCAAGCTAGAATCGACAAAAACATTGGAGATAGAGGACAATGGAACGTCTTTGAAGCATAAATGGAGTTTGCATTTCTTTTCTTTATTTTATGCTTTGATTTAAAGTTTCATTGGTGTGTTTGATTTAATTTTTTTACATTTAATACACCTAAAATCGATCACACAACGTGAACTAGCTGATAAATTCATCAATAGATTTTCCTTCAACATTAAAAATGATGTCACCCTTGAAACATTGAGCACAACCAAACAAGAAGAAGTGGAATCACTCACCTTGTTTTGCCAAAGATGGTGAGGTTTGGTTACACTAGTAGAATTTGGAAAATAAATGACTACATGACTAAAACTTTTAGTCACTTGACTAAAAATCTAAGTCATGTGACTAACACTAGTAGTATTTGGAAAATAAATGACTAATTTGGTCATTTATAAGTGACTAATTTGGTCATTGGGTAAAATCACAACTAAATGACTAAATAAATGACTAATATCAGACAAATAAAAATGACTAAATAAATGTGCTCATTATTAAAATCTTCGCCATAATTTTCATTTTAATAAACATACTCTAAAACCTTCATGAAAACCTTATTTTCAATCATAGCCTACCAATTGAGACCTTTGTTACATAAACAACATCATTTGCTAAATGGCCTACCAATTGACCTCATTTACTACACATATGTCTGAAAAAATACACCAAAATTTTCTCTAATAGACCTTCCATACCTCTTCGGCATACCTATTGCACACCAAGGTGCAATTGATAGTAATAATTTTATATATATATGTGATATAAGAGGGATTCACTGCACACGAATCTCTCCTTTTTTTGAGAGATCACCAGGGAATGAACTGCCCTTATACACCTCAGAGTAGTAAAATGATAAGGAATTAAGACCCAGTTAAACTTCAAGGAAGATAGCCAGAGGACCTGAGAGAGCCAAACCAACAATTTCCTGTCTCAAAAGAGAGCTCTTGGCT
Source organism: Sequoia sempervirens (assembly GCA_007258455.2). Classification (NCBI taxonomy): domain Eukaryota; kingdom Viridiplantae; phylum Streptophyta; class Pinopsida; order Cupressales; family Cupressaceae; genus Sequoia; species Sequoia sempervirens. The sequence continues at coordinate 68,577 of VDFB02256467.1, read as the reverse complement.
AGAAGACATCAACATAGTTCTTGGATGCCAGCGTGACGCGCTGTAGTCTGAAAGACACACTAGCATTCTGAGTGAACAAAGAACTCAAGAGCTCAACCGGCAGAGATAAATCTTGCTAACAGACTCAAGGATGATTGATTCAAAACCACTAACTGACCAGAAAATCAAGTATTGAAGGAAATACTACGATGCTTGGGGAAAACTTACCCTTTCCATGAATGCTCGGGTCTTCACTCCAAATTTATTTTCATAACCTACACACAAGAGATCAAGGAGAAAGTTTTTGGGTGGCTGTATAGGGGCCTACCTCAGTCAGACCCCGCTTTGGTGTTCCCACCTCCACGAACAGCCAAGTTGGAAAGGAAAGCAAAGTGTGTGGTGAGAGCAATAACCACTCAGGAGTAGAACCCGCACCACTAAAGAGTAGACAAATTCTTGTAAAAGGAAAGTGAGGAAGGGAGAGAGAGCATTACCCATGGGCCAAGGCCCTCTCCAGAGCACGCAGACACACCACTAAGTGCTTGCTTTAGAGTTGTTACTGCTAGTGGGGGGCCTCAGTCCATCATGGCTTCGCCTATGAATGCACTGCTATTAAAGGAGAAGAAGTCTCAAAGTTGTGGCTAAAGAAAAATTGAGAGCTAAAGTGATGTCTACTAGTCTTCCAATCTTCCAACCTCTAAATGAGAGGCAAAAAGAGGTTCTTGTGCTTGCAAAGGCGGCAAAGAGCCGTTACTTTCAGAATGTAACCACCAAGACACGCGTTGCGGGGGTTAACCTTCCAGATCCCACATTTTGAGCTCAGGAAACGACCAGGACCTAGAGCGCCACACGTTCGTCCAAAGCCTGTATTCTCGGGGAGCACGTCGCTAGGCCTATGTTGCTCAACCACTTGTCCTTCTGAAGTCAGAATCATGAAATTCTGACTCAAGAGGTTTTGTCATGTTGTGGAGTGTCATAAATGCTAGGCAAAAATGATGATGGCATGGGCCATATCTACATGCACTGGTATGACCAGGTGAGGACCACAACGCCATTGATCCATCATGTTATGGTCATGATCGTTGCATTTCAAATCACCCTAACTCATTTGACTGCAAAATATGATGAAACTTTCCAACAAAAGATGTATAATTAGATGTATCGCCGGGTACCTATGTATTCAATGTGAAATTTTCAAAAAAAATTAATTAATTTATGCCCGACGTTCGTCCAAATTGCGACGCTCTGTGATTTTTGTCTCTATTTCGACATACACTTAAAGTCAACCATCCCATTCCATCAATTTGTGGGCTGACATATGGTTAGCCTCCTTAATTTGTGGGTCGACAGGTATATGGTTAGCGTTCGTTGGGGTTTCGACGAATGTTTTTTAATAAATAAAACTGAGTTCGACAATTTATCTATACTTTCGATAGTGTTTTGCTATACTTGCGAATTTTCTATACTTGTGACAGTTTGTGGAGGTTATAGGTCAAATTTTTTTGGTACAAAATATTAAAATTATTAGATTTTGTTACCTGTCTATGATTAAAAATTATTGGAGTGTGAGTTTGCTATTTTTTGAAGATCTAAATATTCAAGCTTGGTAAAGAAAAATCAAGTCAAATAATATTAGTGCAGAACAAAATGAAGAGACACTTGCTAGATTGTGAGCTAGATTGAAAAGAAAGGGTGATGGGAAATGTTATTGTCCTTGCAATAATTGCAAGGGCTTAAAGCCGAGAAGACTTTTAATCACAACAGCTGAGAAACATCATAGATAGTATGGTCACGTTGAAGGGGGGCATGATTATCGTCCATTGGTAAGTTGTTCATTATATGTCTTTATATTGATTGAATTTGTAAATGTTTATATCATTTTAACATTTTATATATATATTAAAAATCACTTGATCGTGATCATGGTTTATTTGTGTCGATCATTATTATAAAGGTGGGGCGCCCTAGGGAACATGATATGGATTATCACAGTCCGGAGAATGTGGTTTTGCAAGCAGAGGAACATGGAGCTATGAATATCGAAGATGAAGTTAATGATCCTATGGAAGAAGATAATCATGCACCAAAAAAAATAGTTGAAGATGATGGTACAAATACATTGATCCATGACACATTTAGTGGCGCTGTTGATCATGATGATCAAGATGACTTTAATGATGTTCATGATTTACCTGTACTTGAGAAGGCATACGATCCCCTTTATGAAGGATCCCAAACAACTCTTCTCTTTGTTGTATTGTTTCTGGTGAACTTGAAGGTTATGAATGGTTTATCCAACATAGCAATCTCACAGATGTTAAGGTATGTCATATATGTCATCTTTTTTCATCTATTTTTGTTGTTAGTTCATCACTAGTAAATATAGAATGAAATATGTACCATTAATATTCTTTATATTAACAAATTATTTTTTTGTTGTAGATTGATAGGTGAATTTTTGTTACCACCATCAAATATTTTACCTCGCTCATACTAAGATTTATCTGCCATTATGAAAGATATTGGAATGAAGTATCAAGCAATAGATGCATGTCCCAATGATCATATTATATATCATAAACAACATGAATTTTCAATAGAATTCCTAGAATGTCATATCAGTAGATATCAAACAAATCAACTAACAAAAAAGGTGCCTCGCAAGGTTCTTTGTTATATTCCCATTATTCCACGTATGCAACGATTATTTAGGTGCGAAATCTTAGCGCAATTTATGGATTACCATGCACAAAATAAAAGTGGAGATGACATTCTTTGAATGCCTGTGAATGGTTCTACATTTAGGGACATGGAAGAAAAATGGCCACACTTTAAAGAACCTCGTAATCTCAAGCTTTCATTGGAAGCGGACAGTGTCAATCCATTTGGAGAGCTGAGATCTATTTACTTGGTGTGGCATGTTTTTGTTATCAACAATAACATTCCTCCATGGATGTTAATAAAGAGGGAGCACATAATGTTGGCAATGATTGTTCCAGGCATTTGTTTACATCAATTTTCTTTAACGTAGTAGCATCTAATTTGTCTTATTTGTTGCATAATGACTTATATTTTTTTCATTTAATAGTCATGTACAATAATGTGTATATAATGTTGTAAAATGGTTATTATAATTATGTAATGTTTATGTTCATTCAACTAGGTAGGTACCAAGTTAAAGATATGAATGTATATATCGAACCTCTTATCGACGAGTTACTAAAGTTATGGAATGGCGTCACTATGTATGACGTCTCTAGACCAATAGGACAAAGACAATTTTTATTCCATGTAATGCTTGTATGGACAATTCATGATGCCCCAGGGCTAACACATTTTTGTGGTATGTTATAACATTCGACTGCACTTTAACGATATTTAATTTTATGAAGTAGATATCATGCATGTTTTTTAAATAATCTATTCATTATATATATTTATAAAAATTGACATATTTAATCTAATTATATATGATCTTGCAGGTCTTCAAACAAAGGGAAAATTTGTGTGTCAAGTTTGTGGTCCAAAGATGAAATCTCATCGTTCAACAAGTTTAGGAAAGCAGGTGTTTGATGAGTATAGGCACTTCCTCCACATAAATCATAAGTATCGAACTACTGAAAAACATATTTTCAATGGGAAAGAAGAGACTACATGAAAATCACGAAGAATGACACCTCGCCTATGGAAGTTGGAATATAATAGAATTAATCATCAAGGTTATACATCAGATCAAATTGTTTATCTATCATATATGATATGTTTGGAATTTATATTTTTATATTGTGTTTTGTTTACTCATGTTGTAATTGACAATGGTTGTTGTTGTTAATTTGTTTAACTTATATGCTTCATGAAGGTCGTCAAGGCATTAATGGTCGGCTTCCACAGGGACTGAAAAGTTATCCCAGACAATTTAGTAGGTTGCCCTACTATGAGCAGCTACAAATTGTGCATTTGTTTTATACAATGCATATTAGAAAGAATATAACAAAAACGTTAGCTCCAATGAGGTTAATTTTTAGTCTATCATCAAATTGTTTCATCTTCATTTTTATCCAAAAATATTTGAACTCCCTAGTATGGATAAAGTCATCATCCTCCATGAATCTCAAGGAAGCAATAATTCTTTCATCATCCTGCATTTCATCAATATCCTCCTCCGATATTCTCATCTTGGGATCATGAGGCTCAAGGATTTTATGTTTCTCTACAACCTCTTTCATCTTATCCAAAGTTAAGACTACCTCTTGTTCTTCATCACTTGACTCATAGTCCACTAGTGACCCAATCTTCTGTTTCTTGGTAGGAGGCTCATTTGTTTGAGATGGAGGAGATAAATGAATTGGTGATGAAGGTGGTGTATGTGATGTAGAGGCTATGGATGTTGGTGGATGGGGTGTAGTAAATGGGTCTGATTTCTCTTCTTGAGCCTTTTTAGATAATTCATCAAATTTACCAAGGACTAATTGCATTCTTTTCAACAAATATCATTGAAAAACCCCTTGAACTTCTTATCTTTTCCTCTCTCTTGATCCTCCCATCTCATCATCATTAACCATATTTTCCTTCTTTCAAACACATATGCAAAATAGACTAGGTTTCTTATTACATCCTCTTCCAGATCAAATTCATGTGTTATTTCCCTCTTTGTGAGTAGGGTTCTTCTGATATTGTTGATGTGGCCTTTTGGATCACATATTCTCTCTTTCCTTGATCTGAGAGAAAAATTAGCTTTTATAAATCTCTGCAATTCCTCCAACATATCTGATCCAATTGAAAATTCTTCAAATACCGTCAAATCAGGTAGAAATGTTCCTTTTCTCTTATTTTTAATCAAATCATGCTCCATCCAGAGCATTTTCCACAAATTCTAAAAATAATACTCTGCTAGGCACAAATTTTGGTAAAATATGAGGGGCCTGATCACAACCATGTACCCTAATGATGGTGTGTTGTGGCATCAAAAACCAATCAACATAATTATGTGTAAAACCTTGATCCGGTTTGTATTGTAGGGGTCTCATGACATCCATTAGGGATTGTGGTAATCTTGGTGTAGGAAAACCAAGCTGAGCAATCAGTCTAATGACAGAATCATCCCTAAATACAACATAATCACTTTCATTGCATTTATTTTCCCAAATATAACACCAATTTTGTACTGGGAGCATAACTCCATTCTCATGTGTTCTCAATTTCATCCTCTTTGTCCATTTTGTTTCATTTTGAGATAGAATCAAATGACATAATAAGGAGTAATTTCTAAAAGTTATGGGGGCCTTGGCTTCCCTAACCTGTAACAGACCTTCATGAATCTATTCCTCAATGAATGAAGCAAAATAAAACTCCACATTCAATTCAGGATGTTGGATAATCATGGCCATTCTCATCAACCCTATCGACATATTCTCCTCTACATCAACTCCAAGAATTTGACATAATGCATAATAGGTATTTTTGAAATAGGTCTAAAAGTCAAACACTGGAAAGGGTTCAAGACTTGAAGAGTGAATGGGCAAGACTCTATTTTTTTCACCCCTTTTCATGTGTAAGGGGAGTTCATCAGTTCTATAGGTCTTTTTCAACCTTCTATATTCTTGCTCCAGCTTCCCCAAGTCAATTTCAGTGACAACCTGCCTGTTTAGGTCGAAACACCTAATTATAGCTTCCCTTGAGATATCTACCAGACATTGACCATCTGGAAGTCTAACCATTTTTTATGGGGCATGATATCTATTGGCCAAGGCTCTAATTAGCTCGACATCAAAAATAACATTAGGAACAACTAATTTTCCTATGTCAAAATTCCATGGGTTTGACATTGGAACCCTTTCATCTTTGTTCCTATAAAAATACCAATATAAATTCCACCCAGACTGTGGAATTATTGGGTCCCTACACCCCTAAGCTAAATCCTTAAAGACTTTCTTAGAACCCTTATCTACTGAACCAGGTAACAGGGCAAGTAATGGCGACTGCAATGAAATTCTACTAGATTTTTCTTCCTTTTTAGTTCTTGCCTCTGATTTCTTTGGCACCATTGTTTAAATTTTAGTGAATGATAAGTAGACTTACACAAAATTTTGCTCGCTCTGTAGGATTCTTCCATTTTCATACTTTGAGCTCACCTGTATTCAGCTTCTACTAGCACGAGCGCACAAATTCTCAATTTGCCTTGTTAAATTTTGATATCATACCACATTAATTTCATATCTTAAGTTCTTCATCATTCAAATCTTTCATACCAAGCTAAATTTCATACTTCGATGCTAATTGATGTGACTGGTCTTCATTTAATGCTCCAATAGCAGATTATCGCACTACCGCATGACATTTTTCATCCCCCCGTGGTATAGCAGTTCCTCCTTATCTCTATTCTTATTTCACCGCTCTATCGCAAGCTCCATTCCAACCCTTCGTGGTATGGCAGTGCATTATTACCTCTGCTCTTAGCTTACCGCTCTACCGCGGGCTTCATTTCAACCCCTCGCGGTATAGCGGTTCCCTCTATTAGTATTAACCATGACCCCGCTCTACCATGGGAAAGACATCAACCTTACGCAGTATAGCGGTATACAGTTTATTACTTCCTTTACCCACTGCACTACCATGAGTTGCTTTATTGGAGGCTACAGTAAGGCGGTAAAAAGGCAATTTTGACCTTGTGGATGGTAAAAACATGGTTTTTAAGGAAAAAATTGATTTCATATGAAAGGACCATCAAAATTTCGAATGAAAATTCTAGTTCCAACACACATAGGCCATTCTTGTAATGTTTTTATCGGTGAAGCTTGCTAGTTGTTGTGCTCATATATTGTATCCTGCCAATATAAGCATAAAACATGATCAAGGTGACATAGATACTACTTGGCCAATATGTTATATCTCTTCAATTTGAAATCTGTGAACAATGGCTCTTGGATACATATAGTTCAGAGGTTTCTTACGAAATATAATAAGATCATTGGTAGTGGGATGTTAGGTTTTCAGGTACATCAATTATAAATTAAGGTCATATACCGTGGTAATTAACTAATTATACGTCATTTGTGAATTTCAATTTTTGTTTATACAGTTGGTCGAGAGTGGGATGCACTACATTTGTACATCGCAAACAATCTTGAATTGATGATGGTATGGATTGAACGATGTCAACAATCTGGTCGCACATTAACATGGGAAGGTTTGGCTTCATTGGTTAAAGAAGTTCATTGTAATGGAGATTCCAATGTTACACTAAGGGAAATTGATTTAGCATATGGTTTAAGAGATAAAAAAGTACGTATAAATATATTAATCACCCATATTTAATTATTTTCAATTATATTGATGTATATATATGTTGAGTTTTTTTTTTGTGCATACATTCGGCTAAGAATAAATATGTTTATCAACTGACGATGCAATAATTTTTACATGTTTGACATATTGCAAGTGAAACACCACAAGGCTATGTGGTGTAATGGTCATAAATTTTGAATCAAAAAGTTGGATGACATGAAGAAAACTTGTGATTTTGGGATAACTGCAGTCTTTTAGGTGACTAATGTTTCATTTAGAAGCAACATACATCCAAAAGTCTCATAAAATCAATACTATGGGATTTTGGATGATATACTTGAGTGTGACTTTAAGTCCTTCAAATTGGTTTTGTTTGTCATCCAATGGTACAGGCTATGATTGAATGAAATGATCCTAAGAGAACTGTTATTGAACATGATAATGGATTTACCATGGTTAATACAAGGTCGATCGAGCGAGCTAGAAATGAGCCCTATGTTCTTCCAAGCCAATGTGAGCAGGTATTTTACTCAGAGGTTCTAGGTAAACTAGGTTGGTCATTTGTTGTTAGACATCATCCAAGAGGAAGTTCGGTAAAGTATAATGTGGTGGAAGAAGAAGACAAAGAAGATGATGTAGATGATACAAACAAAGAGTTAGATGAAGAAGAGGATCAATGACATTGAAATGTATGAGTTATGTGATTATATTATCTATTTGATATTGATTTCTTGGTAGAATTATATTTGACTTATATGGTTATATAATTAATTCATGATGTTTTTTAATTTTTATGCCATTACATAATTAATTCATGATGTACTTTTTAATGTTGTTAATTCATGATGTTACAACTATTGTAGCTCTCCTAGAAATTTCCATATGATCAAATCCTAATTACTCTATGACTATTTATGATTAGATATTATTTGATCATATCTTTGGTTATTTCATTCCCAAAAAATTAGCATTTCCTCATCTTGACCCTGCATAATGACATGTGAATGGGGCCAATGTTGAAATTTTTTCAATTTGTGCTTGTATGGAGTGAAACTTGACATGGTTAGCCTAGACGCATGTGTTGATGATATGGGAGGGTTTCGAGACTCAAACATGAGGTCATGCATGTTATGAAAGTGTATGGTAATCCTACTTATAGTGGAAGTTCACATGATAAGCTAACCAATGGCTCTATATTGGAGGATAAACCCACCTATGGAATTAATTTAAGAGGTAAGGGATGCCTCTTAGTGGAATTTTGAGTCTTGGATTAATCCATAGTGCTAAAATTAGTTCTAGTGTTCTTCCCTTGGTGTTATATTTATCTCTACAATTTCCCATACTTAACCATTTCATCATCCCTTTTCCCAAGCTATTTGTATCATAATATAAACTTGGTCCAATCTCACATTAGCCCCTTAGGTAATTATCCATTTCCTCCAAGTTGAATGGAACCTTTTGTACCAATGCATCTATGTTTTCCTACCCTAATGGATCAAGACTTGACATCACATTAACAATCTTCTTTATGTCATAGCATATCTCTGAAGTGCCTTTGGCATGCTTTAGATGTGTCAATATTAACTAGATTGAATATATTAATTTTAAAGTCTCTTAACACATTCCATGACAAGAAAATGACTCATTTGGATTAAGGAGTACTTTCCTAAACCATTCCTTCATATTCAACAATCCCTTCTCACACCCACATCATAATTCATATTCATGTTAGTTGTAATGAGTGTTTTAAACCAAAAATCAATGAATCATAGGATAGAAGAAAACTCGTATACACAAGGATAAGAATCAAAGAGACTAAAAGAATCGATTCACTAGATATGCTCCCCATTACTGTAATAGACCAATGTAAAAAAATAAGTCATAACAAGAATAGGACCAAAAAAAACTAGGAAAAGAAACCTTGTAGGCCTCATTAATAAGACATTGATTGCAAGCATTTCTTCCATGATGTTTAAATGATAAAATATCAAATAGCTCAATCTTTAGTCAAGTAGTATTTCAATCACTGGTTCTTAGACATCCATCATGATTAAACATCACATATCATAAGCCTTTTTAACAATCACTAGGACTACACATAATATTCAATCATGTCATAGGAAATAAATCATCAAAAATTATAAAGAAAGAGAAAACCAACTATATAAGCTCAACAAGCCACCATACAAAAATTATATTTTGTAGAAAATAAAATAAACTATATGTTGACATAGCATATATATAAACTATATATTTTGAATTTTGTCCTCACGCGCGCAAGAGCACGAAATAGCATACTACATCGAGACCCTAACTGGAGAGTTGCACCGAGAACCATTGCATCCAGCAGTTGCGAGACTTCACTAGATGAGTGTTGCAAGGCCATTGAGTCGAGGAGGAATACTAGGAACCATTTGGCAAGAGGAAAGCCAGAGCAAGAGGTGAGGGCACTCAGAAAGGGAAAATCGACCAAGGGACAATGACTGTAAGTGATTTTTCCCCCACATTTAGAAATCTTGTTGCAAGTACAGTGATTTAGACTCTGTTTGTTCCCATCAAGGTGTTGCATGTTATATTTTGGTCAATTCGAGCCAATGTCCCATTGACAAACGTAAGTACTACCTAGTACTGGTGTCTGGTTAGTTTGAACAATCAAGCTTTGAGATGTTCAATCAGTTGGGTGGCCATTTTTGGCCTGTGAACTAAAGTTTGTGTATCTGTCTTAGCATATTTTTTCTACTATAAGATTGAAAGGAATTCACGTCACATAACAACACACAAAGTTCACTAGGGTTCAAATTTATAAACTTTGATGAAATAAATTTACATATTGAGGTCCACAAATGATCAAAGGGACTGAAAACAATACATGGTTCGTGAGTGCAATGAAAAATGCCTAGTGCCTGTCCATAAGAGAACGTATAGAAGTACAAGAGATGAAAAAAAGACAAGGAGCCATTAAAAACTTCTGAATATTTCACTGACTCAACCAAACCTCCAAAAGAACAGTACAGATTCCAGCAGTAGGGAAATCCCAAAAGAGAACACTAATGAAAGTGGACTTTTTTTTCAAGTTCCAGAAGAGTATAAATGGTTTGAAGATGTTGTGGGTGTCTGGAAAATGGTGAAGGAATGTTGAATAGGGAGGGACCCAATTAGCCTCTTTAATTGGATTCTTAAGAAAGAAACAAACTTTGATACATTTTGGGGTTCTTTTGAGTAGGGCCTATATTTTATTATTTTATTTGCGGGACCCAAAAAACCATAGAAGTAGAAACCTGTGGAGCTTAATCATTAAAGGCAAGGGGTCTATCCATTTAGAAATAGACTGAAAGGATGGTTGCATGAGGGGATATTTCACATCAAATGTGGTCCAAAAAATTTCATAGACTAACTAACTAGACACCAGTACTACCTCAGAGGGACTATTTCCTTTGAGGAAGGTGGTCCAAAAAAATTCATAGACAGGTACAAAAGTAATAGCAACCTTCCACCAACTAACCCAATCAACCTCCAAGAAACAAGATAATGACTCCTCTAGATGTTCCCAAAACCCAAGGCTTCAAAACATAAGGTTGGTGACCCTACAAACCATTCCCATGCTTACCAAGTGATCTCTGATCATCAGACCCTTATAAGGTTTATTGATACATTCACAACTATTGTTACCTCCACATGCATTTGACTAGTAGTGACAACCTTGGTTTTTAATCCTCCAACCCCATACCTTGGGATCACATCACCATGAAAGAACTTCATCCAACATCCTTATGAGTACAGGTACCACCAAATAGGTATTTTTCAAATCTATCTTCCTCAAGCAAGGGAAATTCAGGAAGAGAACAGGAAAGCAAGACATGTAGTAGGTCTAAAAGAGGGAGATCAACTAGAGGTCAAAAGATTAGAAGAAAATTTTGTAAACGCATGGAATTTTTTCTTCCTGAAGGGGGGTCATGTTCTTATGATGATGAGAGCATAGGCGACATTGAGGTGCCCTTGAGGTACAAACATCTACATAAACAATGGGTACCCAAGGAAATTCCTCCAATAAATACTTATTTTTGTGTCAACGAGAGGATATATCGCATAGCACCATCATCATTACATGGTTTGGGTCTATTTTGCATGGATGAAATAAAGGTTTGTTACGAAAAAGTTACTCAATTGATGGAGTATGTCAGACCCTGTTACAATTACAAAGATTGGATGCAGCTGGTTCAATATACATGAAGTATGCGTAGGTATGCACTGTCAACAAATTATATACAACTAAAAGATAAGGATCAAATTAAAGGAGTGGCTATGTACATTGAAGGAAGGCCAAAAGCATCATGGAATATTGCAGGGTTTATAAACAGTACACAACCTGGGTCAACAAATAAGCAACCCAATTGCATATTCGAGGCGCACGATGGAAACTGTGTATTTGTATGTGCGATAAAATCAATAACTACAGGGGAAGAGTTGCTAATAGATTACAATTTGAATCGCATAGATACAAACATAGTTACTATTGGGGTGGTACATACTATATACCATTTTACCCAACCTCCAATTAATGACTCCAATATACCATTTTATTATTATGTTTTTTTTCGTAAGTCTATTGGTTTCATTTCAGTAATATTTTTTTATATTAATTTTTGTCACAGCGGGCCATTGATCATAGGGGGAAGGCTCCGACCCAGAGCACTGAATGCAATGCATCTTCAAGCGCTTCTACCAAACAGGTTTTCCTCATTGTAATTGTACAACAAATTAGATACAATCAAAATGTTTTATTATTATGTTTTTTTCATAAGTTTATTGGGTTAATTTCGATAATGTTTTTAATATTCTTGTCATAGTCGGATGATTGAGGAAGGGCACTAGCAGTAGAGGAGAGCATCCATAGGGAGGTGCAGTCACTATTATGTGATGATGACATCGCATATTCCACAAACCCTCTGGATATGATAAGGAAGACCCAAAAAAAATGCAATGAAGAAATCCTTCAGTTGTTATTCATAATGCCTCAAACAAATGAGATAAGAGAAAGGGTTAAAATATTGACTGAGAGAGCACGAAACTTGCAAGTAAGTTATCATGAGATCTTTAATTATAACATAAGTTCATTCATGGTTTTATATTTTGTACTCTTTTATGTCATGAACTAAAATATGTGTTGTTTTTACAATATTTTTTGCATCCTCATGATGTTGTTGGCCATGATTAGGGTACTGTAGGTGTTGCCCGAGGAGTAGGGGTTGGTACAAGTGTCGATCTTGATCTTCCAGTGCATACATCACATCATCTGACCCAATCATCCGTGCCTATATTGTCGACTGAAATGTCGACAACACATAGCATGTAGGCATCAGGTAGTACACCCTCTAGCTGCGAACACATGTTAGAACATGCGTCAGGACATGTACCTGGGGATGTAGAGGCCACTAGTAATGGTGATGTTTTAGTAGCATTTCCTGGATCTTCCTGTATTACTAGTATGGAACATTGTTAGTCACATTTTTGGTGACTGAGGATTTCGTTCCCATAACGATAGAGAAGGTCCCATGTACTTTAAAATGTTTTAATTATTATTATATATAATCCAATTGAAATTTACTTATTGATCACTCTTTTTAGACTAATGATCCCATGATATTTTTGCAGGAAATGATGTTTTTTATAAACATCTAAATGTTATTACATTGGAGATCTTCCGGCCCACCATACGTACACAGTGGAATTCCCAAAATCAACATTTAAAAGATGAGCTCATTAACCGTTTAGTTGTGTTGTTCAGTAATAACACATTCAACTGAAGCAAGGTCCTTAAGAAAGCTGGTACCTATCTAAAGTATGTGAGGGACCAATATAGGTCACATTTAGAGAAGAACAAAAAGTACAAGCATCCCCCCATGATTCTGAAGAGGGAGTGGAAGGACCTGTTGTCAGATGGAAAGGAGAAGGCTGAAAAGAAAAAACGAAAGACGCCATTGGGCCAAGGAAGGTATGTGATACTATCAACAATGTAATTATATATTGATTACTCTTTCTTTTTACATAATCTAGCATATTTCAAACTTTTCATAGGATACCCGACACATCGAAGGCAACAAAGGAAAGACTAGAAAAACACGAGCAACACAAAATTGGCTCTGGTGGTTATATGAAATTAGTCACACGTATTGTAAGTATCAATAAATAAAATATTGCATCCAAATAATAAATTGCAAACAATTTTGGTTTTATCACACCATAGAAGCAAAATTCATGATCTTATGCAAAAATGCAGGGCTCTGAATTCAACAGAGTGCCCACATAAGAGGACCTAAATATTTCCTTCCAACAAGGCTATGGAGTCGTCATTGAACGCCTAAGACTCTTGACTGGGAAAATACAAGCTTCCACTGCATCCAACACGTAGGTAAATATACTAATTATGTGCAATCTATTCAATATTAATTTTCACCATAAAGTAATTATGTGCCTATTTGTTTTAAACAGGCAAGCAATGATAATACTTCACATGACATTGGAATGTAGCCTAGTGAGGGTGGAGCACAACCTGCAGATGAAGGTCATGGTGTGCATCTCGGTACTAGATGTATTCATGTGCTATACAAAATTCAGTATGGATTAATACAATTAAACATATTTAATTGCAATTGGTGTATTAATTAATGTAACCTTTTGTGTTTCAACTTTAGAGCATGTAGAGCGTGACCAACATGTTGAGCATGATCAAGCTAGACAAGATTAGGAACATGATGTGGCCCCATTAGGTAAGGAGGACCACTCTAGTGTTATTTTAAACATATTTAATTGTAATTGTAATTGGTGTATTAATTAATGTAACCTTTCATGTTTCAACTCCAAAGGATTTAGAGGGTGTTCAACATGTTGAGCATGAGGCTATAAGACAAGATCAAGAACATGATGTGGCCCCATTAGGTAAAGAGCACCACTCCAATGTTCTTTTAATTAATGAAATACTTGTAACAATAATAATAAAACATATCAATTTAACATTTATTTGTTATTGTAGCAGACCCCCCCTTGCAATGGCCTCCACATCGTGAGTACATGACTAGGCATACATTAAGATCATGAGTAGAGGGAAGAACAGCTGAAGGGGGGACAAATGATTTAGAAAATGATACTCCACTTATTTTTTTAGCTGCAAAAAAGAAACAAAAAAAAAGTGATTGTAATCATATTATGACAACCATATTTTTGATAATATGTAAAAACTGAAAGAATGAATGTTATATGTTAATGAATGAATGTGAATATGTTAATGAATGAATGTTATATGTTAATGAATGAATGGTATATGTTATTAATGTATGAATGAATGAATGCTATATGTTATTAATGGATGAATGAATGAATGTTATATGTTATATGTTACGAATCAACTACTTGTGACAAGGTGTTGTTTTCTTCTATCTCGCCTTTTCTCTGTAAGAAAGGAGATTCATCTATGGGTTTGTGAATTGGGATTTTTATCTATGCATGCAAAGAAACTGAAAAGATTTAATGAGACACATATATGGAGAGTGTATGACATCAAAGGCTACATGATTGTTACCTTTCAATTTCTAATACACTGTCAGATGATAATTGTTAATGTTCTAGTTCTCTGAGGGAAGATATTTGAACGAATAATTAAAAAAAAAAAACTGCAGGGTTTCGTCACAATTTCGATGAACATAGCCTGACAAACCACAAATATTTGCGCTGAGGTTGTTGTACATGCGACATAGTTTTCGTCGTAATGACAACGATGGTTTTCTCCACCTCGTCAGAAAATGGATGAACATTTGGTGTTTTTTCGATGATTTCAAATGGGCGTTCTACAATGTTTTGTATTTTTTGCGCCAATAGATGGACGAAGTTACGTCGATTTTGCGATGGACACCGTTAACATTTTTCGTGGCACTAACCGACGATGCTGGGTCATGGTTTCGATGTATAAAAATTGGTCGTTAAAGTGACAAAAATCCATCGACGAAACTTAAATTAGTGTTGCATTGGTAAGTCGACAATATTTTGTTGATATGTCACCAAACATTTGTTGGAATTTGTAGTCAAATACAGTAGTGTCACGATTGATGGGATAGGCTCACACCTGCACAGGGGCCTTGTCCACACTATTAGGGAGATGGTAGAGCATAGGACTATCTTTTCCCAGGGGTACAACATGCTAGTGCACCTCTACTAGGAGTTGGGCCGGTACGTGCACTATGAGTACCGTAGCTTCACAATGTGCACACTTTTGCAGGTGTGGGCCTTCACCCACATCATGTGCATTCGGTCGGTCCAATGGAGGCCCTATCAATTTTTCAGGTGGGTGGATGATAGCAGGTATTTGAGGAACCTACAGAGAGACCATTTTTTGATTGGACATAGGGACTATATTATTATGCCCTACTACTGGAGTCCGGTCATGCGGCAACATGGCCGACTACAGACTATACCACTGGACATTCCCACCTACACTAGGGCCCACAGGAGCGTGGTGAGGGTTGGGGACCGCCCTTTCCAACCTATCACAGATATTGTCCCATCTGATGATGATGAGACCGGCCATGATCAACCGCCCCTATCGGCGGTGGATAATGTCGGCATGGCTGCATATTTTACATGGTGGTGGGAGAGGCATCAGCCTGCTCCTATGTTCAGCGAGGGTGTTCCAGGAGGGAACCCTAGTCCATAGGGAGACCTACTAGCCCCGCCATCACAGGACATGAGGAGAGGTCCACAGCAGGCTGGGGAGGAGGAG
Source organism: Sequoia sempervirens (assembly GCA_007258455.2). Lineage (NCBI taxonomy): Eukaryota > Viridiplantae > Streptophyta > Pinopsida > Cupressales > Cupressaceae > Sequoia > Sequoia sempervirens. The sequence continues at coordinate 52,544 of VDFB02256467.1, read as the reverse complement.
GAGGAGGAGGCACCCCAAGAGGAGGAGGTGCCACTAGTGAGGCTGAGGCGGCGGAGGAGATCAAATCCCCCACTAGCCACTCCAGTCTCTTCAGCACCACCATCTTCCACTGCGGCTGCATCACTTGCAGGACCAGGAGCAACTACCGAGACCAATGGCATAGGTCTGAGTACTGATCCTCACCCTAATCCGACATGGTAGCCGGTGGATCCAAGTGTGCATGTATCATTGTTTTATGTTTCATACTTTCAGTTTGATGATATACATGTGTCTTCTATATGCCATGTGATACTAATGTATTTTTCTTCTCTGTGGTTGCAGAGGATGCACAGGGATGGACTGGGCTTATAGCTCAGTGCATATCAAAGGTTTCCCCTACTGTGTAGATTCAGGGGTCAGTCTTGGAGGCATATTGACCAGTGTTTGCAAGGAGTCATGTCCCTAGCTTCGAGCTAGTTGCATGCCTACGGACTGCATATGAGGAGGGGTGCAAAGATTGTCCAGCTGACTACAAAACCAACTAGCGTGCGAGGGCAGTGTGACCAGTTGTCGAGGAAGCTATGGACAATGCTCATCGAGTGAGACACAACAGTGAGGAGGGCTGATACTACTGAGCAAGCATGTGATGCCCTTCAAATTCATCTTGATGACCTCAGTGGGAAGTCGACAATTGTGAGCTCGACAGAGGTTCAACGAATGTGGGACTAGTTGTGGTAGGCAGAGCTAGATATATCCTCCTTATAGGGGGAGATTAGAGGGATGCGGGAAACCTTTTCCATATCACACTTTCATCATTCACGCTCAATGACTACCATCCATCCCCTCCCACGGCTTCCAGAGTGTCCACTAGAGCTAGAGGCATCCGGGAGCCACGCGCCTCAGTGATTGAGGATCATCATCATTTTTTGTGTATATCATTTTTGTAGCAAGATACATATATGCTCATGTATACTTTTACATCTTTCTGTATAGACATATATTCAGTAGCCAATCATTTTTTTTAGTAGTGGCCCGATACATGTACATGACATTGGATACATACATTGCGTATATATATACATATATGGATACATCGATTCTTGTATCATGGCATTGTTTATCTGAATGTACATATTTTTTCCTCACTTTTTGCATGTTCACACTATGGATGTTATACTTTTATGTGGATGTATGCTTTACATTAGATTCTAACATGATTTAATTAAACATGCATGATTGTATGTTAATTAAATACAATGATGATCTAACACACACACACATGCACGTGGTTATTCATAGCACACAAAAAAAAATCCCATAATGTGTTAATGAATAATGTCAACATATGCAATTCTACTACTCCTTGTAGAGAGAGAGAGAGAGCCACATAGGTGACACAGGACACTACGCATAGTAATGACGAAGGTGCATAGTGTTAACAAGCTCCTTTAAAGGTGTTTCATCCATAGATGACAATCCATAGGTGCCCAAGCCATATACATAAATCATGATGTAAGGGCCTAACTAGTTAGGGCTGAATTTTCCCCTTTGGTCAGGTGACACATTTACATTTCTCTAATTTTCACAAAGAACTAGATCTCCTATTTTAAAGGTTCTAGGGAGTACACTTTGATTGTATTGTCTAGATAACCATTGGTGATAAGCCTTAAGATGTTCGAGGGCTTGTAAATGATGCTCATCGAGCATCTCTAGTTGATGCAAGCGGTTGACTCAATAGGTCTCGTTATCAATTAGCCCTTTCAAGGAAACTCGTAGAGATGAAATTTCCAATTCCAAGGGCACGATAGCTTCGACACCATACATGAGGTTATAGGGCATTGTCCCTATAGCTGTTCGGATACTCGTCCGATAGGCCCATAAATCATACCTTAGTTGAATGTGCCAGTATTTACCATGTTTATTAACGATTTTTTAGAGAATAAGCTCAAGAGTTGTATTCTATGCTTCTACTTGACCGTTAGATTGAGGATAGTAGGGTGCGGAGAACCTATGTTGGATGTGAAATTTCTTGAGGAATTGCTTCACTTCCTTGTTCTTAAATGGTGTACCATTGTTAGAAACAAGTGTAGCAGGTAATCCAAATCGAGAAATGATGTTGTTCATAAGGAAGCTACAAATAGCTTCAACATTCATGGATCAGAGTGGGATAGCCTCGACCCACTTCATGAAGTAGTTTGTAGTGCTAATGATGAAGGCATGTCCTTTGGAAGAGGGAGGTGATATCTTTCTAATAATATCCAACCCCCATTTAGCGAATGGCTAAGGGGAAGTTTGGTTTTGTAACTCTTGGGCGGGCGTGTGAATGAGTTAGTTGTGTTGCTGGCATTGAGGGCACTTCTTGAAAAAGTCAAAGGAATCTTGTTCCATTGTTTTCCAATAGTATCCCATGTGTATCAATCTTTGTGTTAGGGATTTACCACTGAAATGTCCACCCCCAGAGCCTGCGTGAGCTTCCTTAAGGGCAAGGGATATTTCCACTCTGGTAAGACACCTAAGGAGCAGGCCATTATAGGCCTTTCTTCCTATAAAGGATGTCTAATAGGATGATGTAGCGAACCAAAAGCTTCCTCACGTGAGTGCAGTCATTTTTTGTCGCATCGTCGAGGAAGTTTCTGGTTTTTAAATAGTTATAGATATCAGAAAACCATTCTCCAGAGTCTACATGGGAATGCATGGGGAATTCAACCTCAGGTTCTTCGGGAACCATAGGGGTTCGCAAGACCTAGACTACAAAGTGGTATTCTTTCGTATCTTCTTTGAAAGGTACCAAGGAAGCGACACTCGCCATGGCGTCATCCTATTTATTTTCTCTCCTAGGGACATTGTCTATTGTGAAAGAAGAAAATTGTCTGAGAAAAGACAAGGCAAGGTCTCGGTACCGAGACAACTTACTTTGCTTGGCTTGATAGGTTCTCGTTATTTGATTCACTATAAGTTCAGAGTCACCTAGGATTCGAAGGTGTCTGATTTTTGGAGCTATCGTGGCATGTAAGCCAACTATAAGGGCTTTGTACTCGGCGATTTTATTGGTACAAGGAAAGTCTAATCGAAAGGATAAGGGAACTGGTTTTCCTTTAGGGGATATTAGGACCACTCCCGCTTCAAAACCATTTTGACACCTTGACCCATCCAAATACATTTTCTATTCGAGATCATGGTTGATCGTAAAAAAAAATTCATCAAGAAACAAATCTAAGCCAGGAAAGGAGCGAGATGAGGGAGCATATTCCAATTGATCTGCAACCGCTAGACCCTTTATCAATTTCTGATTAACAAACTTTATGTCAAACTCAGAAAGCAACATAACCCATTTTGCTAATCTTCCTACCAGATGGGTGCTAGAAAATAGATGCCTTAAAAGATCCATTTTTACTATGACATGCGTTTCAGCATGGAGGAGGTAATGCCTCATCTTCTGTGTAGCGAAGACAAGAGCAAGGCACTACCTTTCCATGGAGGAATAACATGTTTCATAATAAACCAGGATGTGGCTAATGTAGTAGAGTGCTCTTTCCTTTTCGGAGTCATCATATTGAGCTAAAAGAGTTGCGAAAGCATATGGCTACGCAGCTAGGTAAAGTAGAAAGGGTCTATCTTGCATAGCCGACATCAATACGGGAGGGTTGGCTAAGTAGGCTTTGATTGACTCAAAGGCCTTTTTACATCCCTCAACCCACATAAAGTGAACATCCTTTTTTAATAAACGAGTGAAATGAAGGGTACGATCAACCAATTGAGATATGAATCTACGAATTTCCTAAATCTTCCCTTGTAAACTCTGCAACTTGGTAATATTCCTTGGTGGAGGCATGTTAACGATGGCATCGATCTTTTCAGTGTCAACCTTGATCCCACGATTAGAGACTATGAACCCCAGAAGCTTGCTAGCTCCAATGCCAAAGGCACACTTAAGGGGATTTAATCTCATTTTGTAGAGTGAAAGTCTTTTGAAAATAAGGTGAAGGTTCTTAGGATGATCTTGACGGGTTATGGATTTGGCCAATATGTCATCGACGTAATCCTCTAGAATCTTGTGAATGAAGTCATGAAATATCATGGTCATTTCCCGTTGGTAAGTAGCTCCTACATTCTTTAATCCAAAGGGCATGACCACATAACAAAAGGTACTGCATGGGGTAGTAAACGTTGTCTTGTACTGATCATCCGGGTTAATACGGATTTGATTATAACCCGAGAAGCCATCCATGGAAGAAAGAAATGCATGGCCTATAGTTGAGTCAACAATCATATCTATATAAGGTAATGGAAAATCATCCTTAAGAGAAGCCTTATTAAGGTCTCAAAAATCGATGCATATGCAAATGTGACTGTTAGGTTTACTAACGACGACTATGTTTGAAATCCAAGGGGAATAATCGATTGGACAGATAAAGCTTGCTTTTAACAGTTTCTCTATCTTAGTCTTAACCATTAATGCCACTCTAGGATTGATTTTTTGGGTTTTTTGCTTAACCGGCTTGGCATCGGGACATAGGATGATATTATGAATCACTATAGATTCATCAATACCAGGAATATCCTCATATTTCCAAGAAAATATGTTGGGATGAGAATGCAAAATATCAGAGTGTTCATTTGCTTCTTCTGAAGAAAGACACTTTTTGATTTTGATCACCTTTTCAGGGGATATGGGATCCATAGATACCTCGAAAGTATCCCCTTTTAAAAGGGAATTTCAGTCTTCATGCTCAGGTGTTGCAACATCATCACTAGTGTTAGATATAGGGTCCTCCTCATGAACATTTGGGACAGATTCCTTGAAATATGCTTGGCTATGCAAGCAATACGAGAAACGTCTTTTGTGATGATAAGGGGGTAACGAGGAGTATGCGCCTAGAAATTCCTCTAACGCTTCATCCAAAGAGAAGATATCCAAAGAAATTTTATTGGCTTGCTCCTTTTCCTCTATTAACTCAGGGTGGATGAGGTTCAATGGTTTGACTGAAATCATATTAACACTCCACCAAGGCTTTAGCTTAGATTTGTAAGGAAAGCAACGGTGCATAAACAACTTTCCTAATGTCAAATCCATAGGGAAGTAAGCAGACAGTACTTTTAATTTTTCTAATTACAATCTAATTAAGACACACATGAAAGAATTTCAAAAACAGAGAAGATACTCAAAGACAACTGAACAACAGATTTACGTGGGAAACCCTTTCAGGAAAAAACCCACCACACCAAGCTGAATCTCTTTGTATTACAGTAATAACAATTACATACAATCAGAAATACAACTCTCTAGTATTTCACAGTAGCTACAACATTCACTGTTCAATCTCTCTTAGAAAAGCTCTCAACCAATTCGATAAACTCATCATTGTTTCAAATCAGAATCAATCTACTTTTATTCTATTCACATTCTGATTTTGTCCTCTATGTATCCTTATCCGCCATTGCCAATCATAGACAGTTTCCATCGAGCAGATGATTTTTCATTGCATGCAGTTTTTTCCAACGTTGCAATAGTTACAAAAAATCCAATTGTCATCCGTTTGAAAACTGCTTCCTCTGATTGGTCCAGCATGATGCCACATAGGATGGTCACACGGTCAAATGGCGTTCAAACTTTGTTGGCATATCAGTGAGACACTAACAGTGTCTCCTCGATGCCACAAAGTATTCGCTATCGATATCGGTTCCCCAACAGTCGGCAAGAGAATTCTCATTCGACAAGACTCATACTGAAAACCATAAGTCATATCGAACTTAGAGAGACCATCGGCAAGACATACCGATCTCGCCAAGACCTCATATTGAAGTCTTTGAGTTATGTCGTCGTGTGTTTTCCTTTCGGCATGACAACGCTTTTCGGTGAGACTCATATCGAAGTCATAAGTCACAGAGATGAGTTGTACTATCGGCAAGACATACCGATCTCACCAAGACATTCCATCGACCACTACATGCTACACTGAAGCCTTACTCTTATCGGCAAGACCCCACGGTTTCGGTGAGATGTCATACCAAAAAGAGCTTCCACCGAAAGTCACATACTGTCGACAAGACTCATGTCTTTCGCCATGACCTTTCTCCAATCGCCCCAAGTCTTACCGAAGACCATCGGCGTGACTTACCCAAGTCACCAAGACTTCTCAAAGAAGTCTTTTGTTATTGCGAAGACACCACGAGAATATTCCTGTCAGTGTGACCTAGCTTCATCGTTGAGACATCTCCCCGCAACCTTTATGTTACCTCGATAGCTGTACATCCCAGTCAGTGAGACCTTTATCGATCGATGGGACTCATACCGAAACAAAAGGTTACGCTGATGACCATATGCAAAACAGTGTCGGCGAGATATTTCATATCGGCAAGACCAATACCGACAACCCAAGTCTCCCTGACACTCGATAAGATCACACTGTCATTCGAAGGTTTCTATTCGCCAAAAGGTCACGCCGAACACAGAAAGTCACATCGATAGACTTGTCGGAAACACTTCAACCCTGTCATAGCAATATGAATATTTCAAGAGCTTCAGAACAGTTAGTCACCCAGACATGAACAATGTCACAGCGACTTTGCCCTTCAGGAGTTCCATGTCAGTAAGGATTGAGGCACATATTCCAACAAGATTGTTCAATAGAAAAACCTAGCCCCAAGTTACGTCGTCGTGGTTTAAGATTAATGGGGACTTGAATTCCCTGCTCGATACGTCCTAGGCCCTTCTACCCGTAGCCATATCGAGAAGCAAGCTCATATATGAATCCATAGCGATTTTGTAAAACCTTAGGGGGTGGTGGATCCGCATAGAGTGCTTTGTTCCACCAACAAACGTCAAATGTCTCTACGGGGGTAATTCTGCCTCCTTTGTCGGATTGACAAATGTTAATTTCTTTTGCAAGAGGCGGATCATTCTCCTAAGTGTAGGAAGGAGTGATTTCCTGAATAGTATCGCCCTTCTTCCCCTCCACGGGAGTATTATCCACCTTTGTACTAGGGTCACGTGGAAGGTTCACGCAAGAGGGGTCTACCTTGTACTCCGCAATAAAGAATTTAGAAAATTTCAAGGAACCCCAATCATCTCCCAGGAAAGCATTTGTTTGAGACGATGATGCAGGAGAATTGGGGTCCTCTGCTTTAGACGGTTCTTTAGTTTCGATACTAGCCCTGGGAACGATTTCCACATAAGGTATTGATGAAGAACACGCCATAGCATCAACAGCTAAGGAAGGAATACAATTATTGAGGGTAGACATAGTTGAAGCATGACCGACAGCAGCCAGTTCACAGAGGCGAATGCCCTTTGGATCCACTTTGATTGTGACTACCCAATTGTTTGTGACAAATTTCAAATAACGGTGTAAAGTGGAGGTTACTGTGCCCATAGTGTGGATCCAAGGTCTCCCTAAGAGGAGATTATAAGGTAAAGGCCCATGCATCACATAAACCAACATGGGTAAGGTAACGGGGCCTAGCTGCAAAGGTAGTATTATCGTACCTAGAGCTTGGTGGCCAGTGTTATCAAATCCATGAATGTACAAAGAGGAAGCTTCCAAGGAAGATGAATCAACTTTAATTTTAGGTAGTAGGTCCATACCACAAACTTTGAGTTTCGATCTGGTATCAACGAGGGTACGCCTAATACCGATGTTATTAATGTTGACTATGATCATCAAAGTTTTTGCTTGCTTTTGCACATCCAGAGGTAGGAGTTCTTGCAGGTGGAATGTAATATTCGATGAATTAGCACGAATATGATCCAACAATGCATTAACATCTGTAGGCCTAGCGGAGGCTAGCAAGAGAATCTTTTGCAAGACCTCTTGAAGCATCTCTTAATAAATCGGGGCGGTCTGAAGCAAGTCCCAAAGTGAGATCTTAGCTAGAGTAAAATGAAGCTGCTCGACAAGATCATAATCGCCTGGTGCTTTGATTGCAAGTTTAGGTGCTATAGGAAGGATCAATTGGGAAGGTGGTAAAGAAGTAGGTTGTGAAGTAGGAATAGAAGGTTGTTGATCCAAGTTTTGTCTGTTACTCCCCATGGGATATTTGTGCCCAACGACATTATAAGATGTGGAATCCATAGCTTTCACGAACCTTGAATACAAGTTTCGTGAATCACTACGACATGAAATTCTATAGACAGCAGGGTCAGCTGGGGTTACGTAGATGACAAGTTTCTTAGGGCTCAGAGGAGCCGCTGAAACTACCACCACATTTACCGATCCCTCAGCCTTTTGAGAAGAGACTTGTTCGAGAGATTTACGGATAGGAGGGAATGCTTCTAATAATTCATCTAGAGCATCCTCTAGCATATAGAAATCTTCCTCAAAAAATTCATCATGATGAACATGCAACATCGCAAATAAACTTCTGACGTTCATGTCAGGTTCACCAAAATGTGATATAAGAGGGACTTGCTGCACACGGGTCTCTCCTTTTTTTGAGAGATCACCAGGGAACGAACTGCCCTTATACACCTCAGAGTAGTAAAATGATAAGGAATTAAGACCCGGTTAAACTTCAAGGAAGATATTTAGAGGCCCTAAGAGAGCCATACCAGCAGTTTCATGTCTCAGAAGAGAGAGCTCTCAGTTAGAAGACATCAACGCAGTTCTTGGATGCCAACATGACGTGCTGGTGTCCGAAGTGGACAAAGAACTCAGGAGCTCAACCGACAGAGACAAATCCTATTGACAGACTGAGGGATGATTGGTTTGAAACCACTAACTGACTAGAAAATCAAGTATTGAAGGAAATACTACGATGCTTGGGGAAAACTTACCCTTTCCACAAATGCTCAGGTCTTCACTCCAAATTTCTTTTCGTAACTTGCACACAAGAGATCAAGGAAAAATTTATTGGGTGGCTATATAGGGGCTTGCCTTAGTTAGACCCCGCTTTGGTTTTCCCACCTCCACGGACAACCAAGTTGGAAAGGAAAGAAAAATGTGTGGTGAAAGCAATACCCGCTCAAGGGTAGAACCCAAACCACGATAAGCATGTGGTGAAAGCAATACCCACTTGGGAGTAGAACCCACACCACTTAAGAGTAGAAAAATGCTTGTAAAAGGAAAGTGAGGAAGGGAGAGAGAGAGTATTACCCACGGGCTGAGGCCCTCTTCAGAGCACGCAGACGCACCGCTGAGTGCTTGCTTGAGAGTTGTTGTTGCTGCTATGGGGGCCTCAGTTTGGCATGGCTTCGCCTGTGAATGCACTGCTATCAAAGGAGAAGAAGTCTCAAAGTTGTGGCTAAAGCAAAAATGAGAGCTAAAGTGATGTTTTCTAGTCTTCCAATCTTCCAACCTCCAAATGAGAGGCAAAAAGAGGTTCTTATGCTTGCAAAGGCAGCAAAGAGTTGTTACTTTTAGAATGTAACCGCTAGGACACATGTCACGGGGGTTAACCTTCCATATTCCATGTTTCAAGCTTGGGAAATGGCTAGTACATTAGTGTTCTGCACAGACGTCTGTGTGCCGCACATTCGTCCAAAGCCTGTATTCTCGGGGAACGCGTCGCTAGGCTTTTGTTGCTCAACCACTTGTCCTCCTGAAGTCAGAATCACAAAATTCTAACTCAAGGGGTTTTTTCATGTTGTGGAGTGTCATAAATGCTAGGAAAAAATGTGGAAATATGGAATTGACCCTAGGTGCAAATATGCAATATTACAATATATTTAACATTTCAAAATGTTAATGAGATCAAGTTTCCATAATCCATATTAATTAATCTTGCATATGTTTCTAGATTAGATTGCGTTAATTTTTTTTGCATCTACATTTCAGATCACACTTCGTGATCCATCATCAAGATGAAAGAGCTCAAGGAGAAAGTATTTTGTTGTAGACCAAGAACAACCTAAATAGGAAAACTAGAGGGGAAGGAGAAAGGAGGGAGAAGGGAAGGCTGCACAAATTAAGATCAAAGAAGACAAGACAAATAATATTTAAAAATTAAGATAAATAAAGAACAACGGGGAGACAAAGAAGTAACAAATTAATGAAACCAATTAAAAGGAATAAAAACAAGGACATAGAAAATACAACACAACATAAAAACAAAGGATAAAAATTTGAAAATTTGAAAATTTAAATTTAAAAAGACTATACAATAAAAAGAATTAAAGAATTGAAAAATTTCACTAGCATTTATGTTATAATTTAATTATAAAAAATTACACCATAACATAAATGTTAAGGAGAAGGAAAAATTAAAAATCAAATTTTCTCATTATTAAAATCTTGTCATAATTTTCATTTTAATAAACATACTCTAAAACCTACAGCCATATCCCACTAAAATATTGGAGCATTTTCAAGGTAGCCCGCTAAAATTTTCAATTTAATAAACATACTCTAAAACCTTCATTCCGCTAAAATGGACAAGTGAAAGTTGAAGTAGCCCACCAAAATGGATAACAGATAATCTATGAACACTAGATTGGGGGTTTTTGATGTCTCAGGTTGCAGTGACTTGATGCGTGAGTTCTAAATGCATGAGTGCTTGATGTCTCAGGTTGCAGTGATCTGAATGCGTGAGTTAGATCAAACCTTATTTAAATATGCTCTTAACTACCTAAACACTTATGATTCCCCTGTTTTTACAGGAGAGGATCGGGTGGTTCAACTTGAAAGGGAATTTGGTAGTCTTCCAAGAGAGGTAAATCTTGTTATGTATGATTGCATGGTACAATAAGCAATATTTTCTTCTCATAGCCTATGTTGAGTTTTGTCTTTAATGTTGTATATTGGGATCATGGATTCCATGATGGTTGTAGTTGCTTAATTAGAGATCTCTATTTATCATTCAGGTTATTGGGAAGTTTCCTCACATTGAAAATTATAAGGCTCTTAAATTTCTAGCTGGTGTCAATGTGAAAGAGCTTGTCAAATCTCAATTAGAAATTGCTTGCATTGATGGTAAAGATAAGCATCTCTCAAGATTTTTTCTTTGCATTTTTTCACACTTTGAGTATTGAGAAGCCAAAGTATGAATGCCAATAAGAAAAGAAGAAAAATACATCAGGGTTTATAGACAATAAGTTAGGGCAACCAGACCACTGATTGTATCAATTTATAGTACAATTTTAGAGGAGTGCTTAGCACATCAAGGTTAAAAAAATTAATAGATCATGATAAGTGTACATTGATACAACTTCATCTATGTAATAATACTTCATCTATACATTGAATGGATATGGAATGAGGAATGGGATATAATGACACCTTGCCATTCTTGCTTGGAAAGTGTTCCACTTTTGAATGGAGTAGAAGGCTAGGAAAAGTAGACCAGAACCAAAGCTATTGGAATCAAACTAATATATTTGGGATGAAAGAAGCTATCCAATAAGAGAAAATGAAAGATAATTCTGAAAGAAACAATATTTCATTCATTTTTAATTCGCTGACTAACTAGGAATAGTGAAGTAGATTGCATATCTTAGGATCTCAAGAGTTAATGTTGGTTTTATATAGGATTGCCTTGAGAATATCCCTTTGCTTGACCTCTAGAGTGTAATGATTCTTTTTTAGATACTTTTTTCTCTAGTCAACTGATAGAGACTGTAAAAATAGAGATATAGGCAATAGAAAGTTTGAGGCAAAAAGAGAAGATTGAAGAGTGAAGAGAACAAAAATTGGTAACTTCTAATAGAAAAGAGATACTATATTGAATTGCATTACTTATCCTCTGGATGAACACTAAGTGATTAAAAAAAGAAAGTAAAAATGAGAAGAATTGAAAATGAGAGGAGATTTGATCACTGAGAGAGACTAAACTAGGAACTTGATCAAATACACATGATCCAAAGTTTTGATCAAGAAATCCTTGATACAAAGAATTTGACTTGGATTGCACTCCTATTGTCCATCTCTATAGTTTAAGAAGAAATCTAAGGCTACTATGGTTTGTCATGGCATATGAAGTTTGGGATCAATGGTTATGGAATAGTAGTATTAAAAATCAAGGAAATCCTTGAAAATGTCACAACCACCCTTATGATCAACCTTGTGTGATATTAAGACATTTTTATCACATTGAGGTAACTTTATTTGAAGAAGAAACAATATTTAACACCACATAAGTCACCATTTCTTAAGCTTGCATAGATGAGCAACAAATGCTTTATTGCAACTTATGATGCACTGCACTCAAAGCATACCCATAACTAAATTTTTTGTCCTAGAAGTAGAGGCATAGAATAACAATTAGGACTCCACAATTTGTTTGCTCATTCAAGGCTTCTACAATGCCAAGCTAGAAAAGCCTCCATTTATATGCAATACATAAGGGTTTTAATGAAAATCCTAACTCCAGTGCTTACCCAACCAAACCAGTGCTTCAAACACCCCACATATAACCTACACACACTCAATAAACCCTTACATAGACCATTCTCTCAACATTTCTCCAAAACCCTCACTCAACAACTCAATTTGTCATGAAAATGACTCTGCCCAGCCCTAAGGCATCACTCCAAAGCCACCCAACCATTTGATTTTGACTCCAAACTTGTTAGAACACCTAAACTAACATATTACATGCCATTACTCTAAGTAACATCAAACAACAGTAGGAGGAATGACTTTACATTAATTAAAACTCAAACTCAGACCTTGTTGGCTTGTCACAGGAAGTCCCAAGAAAAATGGAGGTTTCTTTCACAAAAATTAATTGAGGACCCTCAAAATAGATGGAAATGAAAGCTAAGACATATCACCACAAATTACCACAAGTTCCAGATCATAAAGTTCCTGTACAGGACCGTACACAGCAAGAAAAGATGGAAAACACAGTGAAATCTACTTTTCAACATTGGTTTCTATATTATAATTCTTCACAACATTATTTACAACCTCTATTCGAGCCTTCTTAGGCCTTTAAATACATTTTCCATCCAAGTTCTAACTTCCCAATGCCCATACCTACCTTTTAAACTACCATGATTTTTCATATTCTCCTAAAATTGTAATTTGACAACCTTTCTTGTCATTGACAACATTACATGTTTTGAGAAATTTTTCATATTTAAACTCCAATGACTCCCAAACACCTAAATACATAACAAAATGGTCTTTGAAACCTTATTTGATACAAACAAAACTTGAACACCCCCTCTACCAACCTAGACTCACTCAAATTCACCTTGACACACTTTACCAAATCAAATTTTGCATTATGGTTGTAGGTAATCCTGCACTAGTTTGTTTAGGCCATTTACAGTCTGTTGGATGCATTTTTAGAGCTTGATAAGCCTGGGTGATGTGAGATTGAGTAAAACCTTGAGTTTTGTATGCAAAGTGAGGGTTTTGTGGAATAGCATTCTAGGAGTCCAATATCTGAGAAATGGTGATTGTTTTGGTTGTTTGAGATAGAATCAATGACTGTTTATTGAGTTTGGGTGACAGTGTGGTGTTTAGGAGGGATCTCCTTTGTAAATTTGGGCTTTTTGGTGAACTAAAATTAGGGGCAGTCTTAAGGATTTCAAATTTGTGTTAAGGAAATCTTGTGAAGTCTATTGATAAGTTGTTTTGGAATGTGTTGTGAGTCTCAAAAGGTGACAAGAAAGTTTCAAGATGGCCTTCCCTAAAAGATATTGTGAGAAGACAATTTTTGTGGGCTACAAGCCTCTAGTTGTGAGTTTTGGAGAAAAGGGAAATATGAGAGTGATTTGAGAGTTGTTTCCCAATCTTGTTTGATCATTTGTGTTGGTTTGGAAGTGTCACCCACCTTGCTTACATCACCATGAGTGTCCAAGAATAGGTTAGTGGGATTATAGTGTTCTCCTATTGCAATAGAAAAGTATTAGGGAAATGGCCCCTAGAAGCAAGGCTAACAAAATAAAATAAAGCAAAGAAAAGAAAAGAAAAAAAAGAAATGGATGAGTGGGGTAAGCCCAAAATGTTAATCCTAAAACAAGTACAAGTAAAAATAGTTATGTGAGGGGAGGATCCCTCAAAGAGTCTAGAGTTGATGAAAATTAAAGCTTGCAACTAAGGTTGGAAGCAAAAACCATCAGGTTTTATACCTTGCCATACATTGGAAGAGCCCATGACACTATCTTGTCATACATTGGAAGTGATATCTCTTAGCTTTGATACAAAGATTGTGCATAGTTCTTCTCAGTTTATTCAATTTGGTGCTATTATTTTTATCCTATGATTCAGGCTTCAAACTGACCCCTCTCATTAGTATTTGTCTTCCAAAACTATCTAGAAGAGGGTAATCAAAATTAGTACTGGAATATCTGAAAGTTGACGATCCTTTCCCTAAAAATGAAGCTTTGTTCTCGACAAACTAGAGCTAAGATGGGCCAAGAACTAGTGGAAGGGAAGTTGAATGAAAACTGAGAGAAACTAAAAGAATTCCTAAGAAGAGTGCCCTTTCCACTATAACTATCAGTTCTAGTGTCTCCTTGTTCATTTTTTCTGGCATCTCCTCATTTTTCATTTCTTGATAGAGAGCTTCTGAAAGATGTGCAAGATGTTCTTCAATCTCAAAAATCAATGTTGAGATAAAATGAAAGCACTGCTCTTGCAAATAAAGTGCTAAATCATTTATCCTTGAAGGAGATGTATGTGCATGAAGAAAACTTAGGAGGTCTTCTAGAATATTCTTGGACCCCTCACCTATGGTATCTTTTATTTGACTAACCTCGGTTCCAAAATAAGCGTTAAGGCGACCAAACCAGTCTTCATCATTTGTCATCATAAATCTAAAACTCAACCAAGGTAAATTGACACTTTTTAGGTCCCCTCTCTTGACAAGCCAACCCTCACTAGTAGTTAATTTGTGAAAAAGGGTTTCAACATCTTTGTAACTTTCCAGATATGTAACTATGGCTTCAAGGCATTTACCACCCTTAACTCTCTCACACAGATCTACAAATCCATCAATTGAACTATTTGTTTCATCCTACTAACAAATAGGGTTTCAAAAAGTTCATCCCACAGAATCTTTGAGTGCTTCAAAACAATATGGACACTCAACATTTGAACCAAAAACTATTTTTAGCCACTCCAAGCTCCCTTCAAATGCATCCAGACTGTCCAATATTCTTTGATCAATGACTCATCTGGGGGTCGAATCTCACAAATTCAAATCAAACTGGGAGTTTCCGTTATAGAGTTGATTTGATGCATTTGATAGTTTTTTCCCCTTCTTTAGCTCCTCTACAAGTTCAAAGAAAATAAATATTCTTATAAGTTATAACATGTCTTCTTTGGAAGCAGTTTGTTGCAAACAAATTTGAGAAGATTGTTACAACAAATTTATTTTGAAAAGAGAACATCAAAGCTTCTACAATAACGATTAGTTTAATGGTATCTTTTGATGTTGCCAACAAATGCACACATTTGAATTGCCAAGTTAAGGTCATATACTCTCTAATGGTTTTTGGTTTTAAATTATACTAGAGTATGCTTATGCAATTGCTTTTAACTTGATAGCAGCATGTGTATTCCTAATATTTTTATTATTGGACTTCAAAAATGTGTCAAAAATTAGAATTCATTTGATGCTTATGTAAACATGTTATGTTCTTGTAGAGACCAGCTTTGTTTCCTTGTGGTTTTATGGTTGTTGTCAGGTATATTTCACTTATCATCCTCACTGTAGAGTTAGTTGCACTCTCATTATACAGTTTGAATATATGGGGCAATATAAATATCATTTTGTTTTTGGTATAAGCTTCACTTCAATAAATTTCATTGATTAGAAAGTATCTATTTGAGTTTATATTACTCAATTATAAAGCATTTAGTTACCAGATGCTAAGCATCTTTTATAGAAAAATTCAAATAAGACTAGAGTAGGCATATTTTTTATGTTGGCAACCATTTTCAACAGGTGAGCATGTTGGAATTTGGGTTTACCTATCTTCTATCTCAGTTTTAAGTAATCATATTTACAAAAGTTTATACCAACAAATATTTTGAGAGCATCCTTGTAAAATCCATTTTGAGCATATCCTATAATTATTGCATTCCATGAGATGACATCTCTTTGAGGCATTCCATCAAAGTGTTCACGTTCCTTGTGTACATTTCCACATTTTGCATACATGTCTAATCGAGCATTTCCAACCATAATATCTGACAAAAATTCCCCATCTGTTATGCTATGATGGATGTTCATACCCTACTCCAAAGCTCCCATTTTGGCACAAGCAAGGAGGATGCTGGCATAGGTTATGGAATTTGGCTTCACACCTGCTAATTACATTTTCTTGAAGGTTTCTAAAGCCTTTTCAAAAAATCCATTTTGTGCATATCCTACAATCATCGTATTCCATGAGATGGTATCTCTTTTAGGCATTCTATCAAACAGTTCACATACATTGTCTATGCTTCCACAATTTTTCTTCCATTTTGGAACAGGCAATGAGGATGTTGGCAAAGGTTGTGGAGTCTAGCTTTAAACCTACAAATTGCATTTGCTTGAAAGTTTCTAAAGCCTTTTCAACAAATCTAATTTGTGTATATCCTACAATTATTGCAGTCCATGAGACCACATTTCTTTGAGGCATTTTTTCAAACACTAATGCAAGACAGAGGGAAGAAACACACTTTTTCAAATTCAATGGACCAAACTCATAGCATACTTGATTTGCTACTGATTTCCAATTCACCTTTCGTTCACAAAAACTCAATTCAAGTACTCAAATGTGCAAGTAAGAGTTCCAAATTCCCTATAGGACCTTTCAAACACTTTTACCATCTTGTAAATGATTGATTAAAACAAAATAAGTTCCCTTAAATATTAGTACAAGACCACTTCCCTTGATTGTCCTCCAATCTTTCACAATGACACTCAATGGTTACAAATACAAATTTTAGTCTTCAAAGGCATAATCAATCCATTCAATGCTTAAGACACCCTTACTAGGGTTGATACCACATGGTAAAACTGATTCAACACCCTAAGGCCATTGATTCATTGATTTGATATACAAACGTTCCTTGACTGTTGCTATTCCTTGTAGTCCTCCATCCTCAAACTATCTGGGTTACCTTTTGATACAACCACCTCCCAAATACTGTGATCATATTTTAAGATACTAGTTCAAGTGATTTAAAACATATCAAAAGATTGCCATCTATTGTTTTGAGAAATGATGCACAAAATTAGACTGTCTGTGTTCAAAACAGGGTTAATTAGGCCTTTACCCACATAGGGCTTATTGAATATATCATCTCCTAATCCAAATTCTCCTAAAAAACACTTGTAACATGTTAATTTTGGTTTGTTAAATCTTATTAAACCACCAATAATCCATTTGAATCTACCTTTTATCAAACCCTATTTGATAACCACCCTTAACTGCACTGTTACAGTCTGTCATACAAAATTGCACTCAAAAACTTCAAATTACCGTCTTAAATATTTAATCTCTTGACTCAAGCCCTTAATAATATGAAGATTTATCCAACAAAGAACAACTTCACCAAATATGGAGAAATTTCAATGGATACAATGGAAGAAAACAATTTTATTTCTTCACTATGTACCCTAATGAGGGTTTTTACCAGTCAACACTAAATTTTCAATAACTTGCTAAAAAAAAAGCCAATTTACATAAAAAAAACCCAATTGGAAGGTGATTGATTCCTATAACACTTACAAACACTTAGCCACATTTTTTCTATCCGTACAAGTCCGTACACAACCCAAAAACAGTAATTTCTGATGAAAAATATAAAAGTTGTCTTTCATTCATCCAAAATCAATTGTGCAATCACCCACACGTACCAAATGGTTACAAAGCCTCTTTATAGGAAACAAAATAGACAACAACAAAGAGGTTGTGTCTTTGTAGTGATTTGGTGTTTTTGGTTCTGAAGTTGGTGATAGTCCTTGTTTGAATTTTTCAATGACAATATCATATGAGTCTTTGAAAATGATATAATGCTTCTATTATTTCTCCTCAAAAGTCTTGTTGCATGTATCTTCTAATAGCATTATGATTGTTTTCCAGTGTTATCACTATGATCTTGATGAGAAAAGGTATGTGTTTCTGATTTGACAATGCTTCAAGAGTTTGAACTACTTGAGCTATAGTCTATAGAAGACCATGAAGTGAAATGAAAAGCAGTCTTCTGTCACAAAAGGTGCTATAATATTCATAATGGTAATGGTATAAAAAGATGTGTCACAATTTTCTTTGAAGTGCAACCTTTGTGTGATTTGGATTTTGGATAACGATTTGCTCCTTTGACAGTGTACTTTGAACATACAAGGTGACTATTTGCATACATTCACTTCATAGTGTTGATGCAAAAATGTCAAAGGAAGTGATGTCAAAGATATGTTATTTCTTGTTGTTTGTCAGGAATGTGTTTATGTTCATGTTGAAAAAGGTTAATGGTGTTTGTTGGTAAACTTGATCATTTAATGGTATTGATGTCAAAGCTCATGGTATTGATGCTTCATGGTGATAAGTTTCATTGATAATGATAAAGTGACAATATCTTAATCATATTGTCAGTGATATTATGCTTAGTTGGTGGTATTTCTAATTCATGCCATGTTTTTAGTTAACACTCTTTCATGTTTTATACTTGTGGCGTTTTCAAGCTTTAGTGCTCTTCATATATTTAGTCCCAGTTTGATAGTTATTAGTTCATTTCTTTGTCATAAAGGACAGATCTTAGTCATGTGGGTAGTATGGATCTTGTACATTGATCATAGGGGTAGTATGGATCTTGTATATTGATGTTTATTTTAAGAATCCTAGGAGTAGTATAATGTTAGTACTATTCATTGCCTCCTAATCGACATTTTCCAATGTGTTCATTTCCTACCTCTATAGTCCAAGTTTGTCAGTGCTATACCTATGCACTATGCAAAAGGCATGAGGACAATGAGAAGAGATTGCAATGGCAGTTGAATTGTAAGGTGCAGTCATTATGTCTAAGTGTGTGTTCAAGGAGGCAGTCAAAATTAAATGTTAGTGTTTCATGGTAGGTAATAATGAAATTGAGAAAGAAAAATAAAAGAGGGTCCTTGGAGATGTGGTTTGAGGTCAACACACAAGTTCAATGACATGGGATAGTTATTAGAGTCCAAAGGAGATAAGGTATGCTTAATTTTTCATGACAACCATATCAAGTAATTTTGGTGCACACTCCATAGGTAGGTTACATGAAATCTATGCACACATTTTATTCATAATCATTAAGGAAAAGGTGAAGGTCATAGGAGGATTTTTGATTTCTAGAAAGTAGTCCCTTAGAGAAAAGACAGTAACAGTTGAAGGCATATAAAAGGAAATGAGAAGGTGGCAATGATATAGGGATATGGAGAAACACTATAGCCATGGAAAATCACAATTAAGGAAGGTGTTAGACCCCACATTAAGAAAAATGATAGTCCTCACAAGGGTGACAGTTCAATGGAGTAGTATGGTGATTGTAGTGTTATGGTGATGAGTTTCATTGGCAGTGATGTTTTTGTTCAAATTCATTCAACCATATTGATCTTGATAGTGATCTTGCCATAGTTTCTATGCTCATGTTCTTATGGTGGAATTATTATTGATTTTCCTTTCATTATTTTCTTGCATATTTTCATAAGTCTTTTTGTCATTGTTGTCAAAGGAGGCAGTATGGTCAATGCAAGGTAGATTGTCATGAAGGGGCTATGGTTACATAGTAAAAATTTTGTTTTGAAAGTATTTTTTTGCAGAAATAAAGTGACTATATTGACCATGTTGACATTGACTATGACATGATGCCAGGGGTCTTGATAAACTTGACAATTACATGTTTGATAACCTTTCAGCTGCAAGGGTTTGGTAACAGTGTCAATATAATGACATTATTGGCACACTAACAGTGCTATACTATGCTTCTTCTACTCTATATTTTGTTCAATATTTGGGAAAGATAGTGTGATGGATCCAATCTCAGTGTATAAAAATTATTGACAGACCTTTGCTAGATGATTTGTCCATTGTGACAGTGCTTTGGTTGGTGTGACAGTGTATGATAATTCTTGTCTTTTGAATGTAGGTATACCTACTTCATAGGGGGAGTTGATGATTTTGAGCTCTTCTACTTCTTATTCACTATGTTCTCAATCACTATGTGTTAAGGGTTTAGATGAGGACAGATCTCAGTTAATGGTACATGACAATGAATAAAGAGTATTGATGCTATGAATAATGTTTTTGCTTGTGGTGATGGTCACTTATCTCAGTAGTACTATTCTTCATCTCTATGCTTTGACTGATTTTAACAATCCTCCATTTATTGATATGGATTCGATAAGAAACTTTTCATGTATATGGTATCAGTCACTTACAAGTGTGAAGCTTCAACATCATATATTGCCAGTGGTTTACTTTTGTTCTGATTGTTTTCTCCTTGCAAATACACAATGGTGACAGTGGACTAGTATGCAATGTTTGCAGTGATTTGTGGGGTATCTTGATGATCTTTTAAATGATATGTGGTAATGTCATTAATCTCTAAATGACTATGTGTTGATGCAGAGTTGTTTTAATAATTTGATAGGAGATGTCCTTGGAGGCACATCGGCTCCAACTGAAATGGAAGGTGTAGTGGAAGTATGTTGGTAAATGTGAGCTTATGATCTATTTTCAACTATTACAAAAAATGATTATAAAGTTTTGAAATTAAAAAATTTATTTGTTTTCACTTGGAATTGAAGTGGGAAGAAATAAGGAAATGGTAGCTAACATGCTATGTGATTTTGGTATTAGTTAAGATGGAACTCTTTTAAATTATTTATGGCATATTGGGCTATAATGCATTCCCAATTTCTATTATATTGCAGGGTATCCCTGAGGCATCTGAAGTGCCTATACTTGTTGTACGGCTACCATCTTCAAATCAATTACAAACCTGAAAATTTCCAACTACACCATCACAAGCTGAACCTCCCTCCAGAGGGCCAAATGCTGCTCCACTAAATATTTTTCCATAGGTATGCTTTTGGGCCTTGGCAAAGACGAGTATGGTCTTGTGCAATGTGGTCATGCATCAATCCTATATTCACCTTGTTTCTTTATTCCTTTAGGGTTTTCCAGGCATGGGTGTTGGGGCTAGAGCTGAAGGTGGAGCACTAGACTTTCTTCTCAATAACCAATAGATATAATATGTTAGTGCAGTTTTGCATTAAACACTTAACAAAGCAACTTTTGTTTCTCTTCACAGCTTGAATGTTTAGTTAATTGAGAATGAAATTGTTTGAGATTTTGTTTTTAAGCAATATTAAATGCTTGTGGGATTTCCAACATTGGTTTTTGTCTCAATTTTGTCATTAATTATATCTTGCATCATTCAGTTTCAATCCCTTCACACAATGGTTCAAGCCAATCCCCAAATGTTACAGATTTGTTGAATCTATCATGTCATGTTTGAGTTCCAAAGCCACTAGATATACATTTCCAAAATTAGTACACATTTTAGACTTATAGGTCATGCCTTAGAGGTTTGTATTCCACCCATTGTGCCAGGGATTTCCACCTAAACTTCTACAGGTCTGTCCAGCATTAACACAACCATGTTTGTATGGACAATGTGCTCAGCAAGCTAGGTATGAGTCATAATTGTGGTAGTTACACCTTGCCTCTAGATCATGTCCCACATAACTGAAATGAGGCTAATATTTAAAGATATTCCTTTCTTAACTTTAGAAAGGCTCCCTTTTTGCTGGGTAGACAAAGGGCTCAAACATATGCCCTTCACTTACTTTTCAAAAGCATGGTTTGGTCTAAGTTTTCATTCATCCTTATACCATGTTAGCAACGTAAATTTATAACTCAGACACAATATGCATGAGATACAAAAGTGAGACTATTGGTATTTTATTGTTCTTATAGCCTCCGCAAATTAGTGTGCACTCCCTTTAAGAGAATAGCCACACAACCAAACTCTTTACTAAGATGCCATGATGAGCATGGCATAGCTTTTGAGCTCTGAGCTTGACTCAATTCTAAAAACAAAAATTGAAGACTAGCTCAAAATCAAACTGAGGACTGAAAAGGACTTTGGGAAGCCTAGATTTCAAAACTAAATTATCCCTTAGATTATTCAAATGTCTTATTGGGGTCTTTGAAGAAAAGTATCTAGATATTCTTTTTTTGTGTAGAGGGATTCTTTATTGTTTCTTTCATCGTTTCATGTGATTGTTTTCTAGATATGCTTTAGGTTTTGAATGTTGCAAATTAAGTATAAGGTTTTGAAGGTAGAAAGTAAGTTTTTTAAGGTCAATCATATTTATCAATTGTATCACATGAGCTATGTAAGAACTGCTTGAATTTGTGTCTTTCTCTGAAATCGGATAAATTTATTGTTAAACCATATCATATGTTTCAGAGTGCTTCATTATTTCAAATATTTTGAGAGAATCCTTGCAAAATCCATTTTGTGCATATCCTGTAATTATTGCATTCCATGAGATGACATCTCTTTGAGGTATTCCATCAAAGAGTTCATGTGCCTTGTGTACGTTTCAACATTTTTTAGCAAATCCATTTTTGTGAATATCCCACAATCATCGTATTCCATGACATGGAATCTCTTTCAAGAATTCTGTCAAACAGTACTATGCTTCCACATTTTGCATACATTTCTAATATCTGACAAAAATCCCCCATCTATTATGCTCTGATGGATGTTCATACCCTACTCCAAAGCTCTCATTTTGGCACAGGCAGGGAGGATGTTGGCATAGGTTGTGGAATTTGGCTTCACACCTGCTAATTGCATTTGCTTGAAAGTTTCTAAAGCCTTTTCAGCAAATCCATTTTGTGCATATCCTGAAATCATCGTATTCCATGAGATGGCATCTCTTTATGGAATTATGTCAAATAGTTCACATGCCTTGTCTATGCTTCCACATTTTGCTTCCATTTTGGTATAGGCAGTGAGGATGCTGGCAAAGGTTGCAGAGTCTAGCTTTAAACCTACAAATTGCATTTGCTTGAAAGTTTCTAAAGTCTTTTCAACAGATCTAATTTGTGTATGTCCTGCAATTATTGCAATCCATGAGACCACATTTATTTGAGGCATTTTTTCAAACATTGATGCAAGACAGAGGGAAGAAACACACTTTTTCAAATTCAATGGACCAAACTCATAGCATACTTTATTTTCTACCGATTTCCAGTTCACCTTTCCTTCACAAAAACTCAATTAAAGTACTCAAATGTGCAAGAGTTCCAAATTCCCTATAGGACCTTTCAAACACTTTTACCATCTTGTAAATGATTGATTAAAATCACTTCCATACTCATCACTAAAAGATCTTTATGTGGTTGTTTGAAGCAATTCATGGGTGTTGAAAGCAATGTGATATCCATAGATGATATATTAAATAGGTTCAGGTTCTATGCTAATAGTTATCTTGCTTCCATTTCTTGACCAATTTTAAGTTAGTTTTTTCCTATTACCAAGAGAGTACATTGTATTTGATGTATGTATTTTTTCATAGGATGTGGTTGGTCTGCAACCTTAAGAAATTGTGTTAGTATATCAATATTATATTATCTAGTGCCCACATAGCAACAATTTTGTTATATGATGTTTGTCAGCACTGTTCATGTCCTTATGATTCTTGTTTATATTTTGTGTCACTTTCAAAATACATTTGATGAAATTTATTGCTAGCTGGTGTTTGCAAAATCTTTTATGGTGTGCTTGATATGATTTAACTTGTCTCTGACCTATGTATGGCTATGAACATGTCACAACTTATTGGATATAGTAAAGCTACATGGTATAAATTTGTCTCTTATTTAGTGCTAAGCATGCTTGTAATACTTTCTTCTTCTTTTTTCTGTTTCTAGGTAATTTCATTGATGGAGAGCCTATTATAAAGTTACCACCGAAAACTATTACCTTGAAGAAAATTGAGTTTTCTTTGGAAGAGCGTGAATTCTATCATAAAGTCAAGATAGATTCTCAAGCTCGATTCAAGGTCTATGATTAATCCTTGGATTGCTTTGAAATAAATTATTTTATGTTAGTAGTTTTGTAATTAATTTTCATCATCATATCATGTCCATTGTAACATAAGTGTAATACACTTCTTGGATTGGGACGCATCAGGTAATTCAAAATTTTGGTCATACCTTATTTCACTGTGTTTTTTGTTCTCAAGAATTAAGCCAAATGGTATGTTGACTAAGTGTGTATGCCATTGTTTCCTATTTCCACATTTTGCATACATTTCTAACAGAGTATTTCCAACCATAATATTTGACAAAAATCCCCCATCTATTATGCTCTGATGGATGTTCATACCCTGCTGCAAAGCTCCCATTTTGGCATAGGCAGGGAGGATGCTGGCATAGGTTGTTGAATTTGGCTTCACGCCTGCTAATTGCATTTGCTTGAAAGTTTCTAAAGCCTTTTCAGCAAATCCATTTTGTGTGTATCTTGCAATCATCATATTCCATGAGATGGCATCTCTGACACCCTTCAATGCTTCCTACTGTCTGCAAATTGTGTGATCATCTCTTTGAGCACATCTTGCGATTTGGAGTTTGGATGCAATCTGCTTGATTTTCCATCGGGAGGACTCTTGCGTGTCGCTGGGAGTCATGTCATAGTCCCATTGATAGCTCAAGTAGTTCTGAAGCAATCATCGAGAGGACTTTTGCTTGTCGTTGGGAGTCATGTCAAAGTCCCACCGATAGCCCAACAACACTCAAACTCATCGGCGAGAGAGGTGGACATCGGTAGGAAAAGATTGCGGTCCCTCCGATGGAACGAAAAACATTGCCGCTTCTTCTTGCCCTCCCTTCCCTTCCTGCTCGCTCTCGTGTTTGCGATTTTTATCCTTTGGCATTGGTGTTTTTCCTTGGTCTTTTGATTTTTTGGTTTTGTTATATATATATACTTGTTTGTTGTTTGTTTTTTTATTTTATTTGTTTTGATGTTTAGGCATATGTTTATGTATATAAATTTTTATACGTCTATTTACATTCTTTTGTGCTTATTATGTTTTTGGTCATTTTTATTATTTTTCACACTCACATACAAATATATATGCATGCATGTATGTATGTAGGTTTGTATGTTTGAGTGTTGGTTGGTTTGTATGCTTTTATATTTGTTGTGAATTTTTGATTTTTTGTTTTGGTTTATGTGTAGGTTTATGTCACATACCCTTTTTCTTTTGTATTCTTTTTTTTATTATTTGTTTTGGTTAATTTCTTTGTTGATTTTTATTTTCATTTTTAATTTGGTTATATTTTTGTGGTTTTTTAATTTCTTCATTCTTTTATTTTTTACTTAGATTTTCTTTTATTTGTTTTTTATTTGTAGGTATTTTTGGTCTTTTATGGGTATATTATATCCATATTTTTGTATTTAGGTGTGTTCGTTTTGTTTGTGCCTATAGTTTTAGGTAAGTGGTTCATTTTTTGCTTTTTTTTTAATTGTTTTTGTTTAATATTCTTTTGTTTATTATATATTTGGTGGCTTATGTTTAATTCATTGCATTTTTTGTAGGGCTTGTAATATTTTGGGTTTGACTTTGTATGTGTTTGATTTGTTGCTTTTAGTTATTTATTTTTATTTTGGTCCTCGAACCGCGTGTATCCTCCTCTTACCCCTCTTCCTTTTTAGCCTATCTTATTCTATAATTTTACCATTTTTCTCTTCTTGCTCTCTAATCCTGATGATGGATCATGGAGTGTGATCTGAAACGTTGATGAAAAAAATTCTACACAATCGAATCCAAAAAATACACATCACTACAATATGGATTGTGGAAACTTGATATCATTAATAAGAAATGAACATCGGTAGGAGTTATTTGAAGTCTCCCTGATAAAGTAAAATCCCCCCAATAGAATAATATGTAATAATATTTTGAGGGAGTATAATATTTATTAGAGGGATGTATTGTCTATGCATTGAAGGATATTCATATCTTGTTTCAAAGCTCCCATTTTGGCACAGGTAGGGAGGATGTTGGCAATGGTTGTGGAATTTGGCTTTACACCTACGAATTATATTCGCTTGAAAGTTTTTAAAGCCTTTCCACCAAATTCATTTTGTGCATATCTATTGTAGATGTCCTTAAGCTATATGACAAAGGTGTATATACAATTTGAGATCAATTGATAAGTTGATCAGACATGTAATGTTGATTTGATTTACATTTTACTTAAGATATAATTTCATTGCATTGTCGAATTTCATTGTTTAATAATTGGGATTATCAATGATCTTGTATACCCAAAGTGTATGTGATAGAAAGAAATTAGGTAGTCATGTCGATTAGTTTGAAAATTTGAATGATCTTGAGTTCATAAGTACATATTGATAAGTTTTGACAAATAATATAATTTCTTGTTGCATTTATCATAGAAACAAAGGCCTCTTTTGATTGTAGCAGAGGATGTAGACAGTGCAGCATTGGCTACTTTGATCTTTGAAATTGATGATTTTTTTACTAAATTGATAATGTTTGAAGTTTTTTTTTCTTTCTTAGATGTTGAGTCTAATTAATAAGTTTAATGTTGTGTTGCAACTTGCAAGTGAGTATGTTGATATGATAAAGCCTAGCATTGTCCATCTTCTAAAAGATCAGAATTGCATTAGTTGATGCAGAAAGGTAAAAAAATGTATCTTTATTATAATTAGTGGAACTTGCAATTACAATATTTGATAAAATCCTACTTCCAAATATGTTTTTAATGGATGTTATATCTAATTCTGATGCATTCACTATATCTAGCGTCTAAGTTTAGGGTGCCATAGTTGGAAAAGGAAAAGAAAATGTTTAAATTTTATCCTCTATATTATTTGTTTTTTCTAAGTTTTTGATGTGCAAATTTCAAAACCTTATTTTCAAGCTGCAGCTCAAAATTGGAGAAGTGAAAGGTGAATACCAACAAGGAAGTGTTTGGAGGATCTGAAACCAATAGTGGTGGGATTAAAGTTGTGGATTTGCAAGGGGATTAAATGGGTCGAGCCCCTATAGGAGGTCGCTGCCCTTCCAAAAGGACTGCAGTTAAGGAAGGGGAAAACAATATAAGTATATGAAAATAGGAGTATTCTTTTTATATAGTGTTTGTAAGTTGTACAGTGTCATTGAGACATTTAATGTAACCAATGAGATTTTGATTTTCCAATGAGGCTTAATGAAGTAAATTTTCAAAGTGGTTTTTTCTCCACTCATAAATATTGTGTCGTGGCTCCTCATTTGTAATATGTTTGTGTTTGTGTCTTTGATCAAGAATTTTAGTCTTCATTTCATGTTGCTTTTTAACATTTGAATATCTAGGATACATGAAGTTTATATCCATAAATTTGTGAGGATTAATTAAGTTATATTTGATTTGTAATGACTAAATATATGACTAAATAAATGACTACCATGACTAAATAAATGACCAGTTAACAACAATCAATGACTAAATATATGACTAAAAAAATCATTACCATGACTAAATAAATGACTAAAATAGTTCAGTTATAAATTTGGTAGTGTTATAAATTACTACAAATAAACCACTAAAATAGTCATGTGACTAAAATTAATGACTAAATAAATGACAATCAATGACTAAATCAATGACCAAATTAATGACTAAAATCAATGATTAAATAAATAACTAAAATTGTTTAGTCATAAATTTAGTGGTGTTATAAATGACTACAAATAAACCACTAAAATAGTCATGTGACTAAAATTAATGACTAAATATATGACTAAATAAATGACTAAATCAATGACTAAATCAATGACCAAATCAATGACCAAATTAATGACTAAAATTGTTTAGTCATAAATTTAGTGGTGTTATAAATGACTGCAAATAAACCACTAATAGTCACATGACTAAAATTAGTCCTATATATGCAATTTTTAGTAGTTTATTTAGTCATATATTGTTGTTTGTGTACTAGTGTTAGTAAATTCCCTCATAAAATTCTTGAGAGACAACTTGTCGCCATGTTTGTGGAAAAACTTAAAGGAGAATTGATGAGTACAATTCAAATCCAATGTTGCACAACCTTTGAGGAGATTCTTTAGAAAGGTGTCCTTATTGAGAAAGGTCTTATTGCAAAGGGACTAGTCAAAGTCAACAAAGAAAATCTGAAACCTAACAATGACAAGAGCAAATACTAGTCTCGAAACAAAAATGTCATAAATGACAGCATTGTTGATACCAAACTAATAACCAAAGGTCCAATCATTCAACTTAAACGTCCTTCCTCATCAAATGCATCCAATACATCAAACACACAAACTCAAGGTCAAAACCAAACATTAAACACAGTCCAAAACAATCAACAACGAAGAGGTCCTCCCCATGCCAAGAGAACATATACCCCTTTGGGTGAACCCATCAAATCAATCCTCAAACAACTTTTGCAATCAAATGTCATCACACTACCAGAAACCAAAAACTATGAGCCTACATTGATCAAACCTGATTGGTGGAAAGACGAAAAATATTGTGAATACCACCATACAAAAGGACATAAAACATGTAGATGTTAGACACTCAAGAATATCATTCAAGACCTTATTGAAGATGGAACCATTTCAGTTGACAATTCACAATCCAAGATGAATGTTGATCACACCATATTCAAAGCTCCCATGCAAGACCATAATAAAGGAAAAGCCTCCAATTCAGGGAACAACAATAATGCCAATTATGCAGCTGCCAAACATGATTACAGCACTATCATCCTTAATGTGAGACCCTTTGATGAATGCATTCCCACTATCACTATAAACAATCCAAAATCATATTGTGTTCTCGCCACCCGCAGAACCAAGATAACTATTCTAGGTCCTTCCAAAAATCCCCAACTAAAAGGTCAATATAATCTCCTAGATCAGCTAGGGAAAACTCTCGCCCAAATCTCTATCTTGGAACTCCTTCACATTTCACCACAGCATAGGGCCATACTTGATAAGGCAATGCAAGAAGCATTTCTACCTGCAAACCTAGATGCCATTGAATTTCAAGCCATGGTTGGATATCTACCTATGCCGCACCATGTCACCTTCTCTGAGCAAGACTTTTCTGCACCAAAATTTGATCATAACAACCCCCTACACATAGAAGTTTCTTTTAATAAACACAAGATCATATGAGTCCTAATAGACAGTGAAGCAGGTCTAAACATTTTATCACTAAAATTAGTGAAAGAATTGAGATGCTCTGAAAATTGTATTGATCAAACCAAGAAAATTGTGATCAAAGCTTATGATGATGTCAAACGTTCTTTTGAAGGCATAATTTTACTTCCTGTGAGAGTTGG
Source organism: Sequoia sempervirens (assembly GCA_007258455.2). Taxonomy (NCBI): domain Eukaryota; kingdom Viridiplantae; phylum Streptophyta; class Pinopsida; order Cupressales; family Cupressaceae; genus Sequoia; species Sequoia sempervirens. The sequence goes on along the minus strand of VDFB02256467.1, from coordinate 23,316 downwards.
CCCAGCAATACAAGATAGTATTCCATGTCTAGGATCTAGATTTGCATTGCAATCTCCTCCTTACCTACCCATAGATCCATGTCATGAGGGATATTCCATCCACTTACCATCAATGCCTCAAGTTCCCGTACAATGGCACTAAAATTAATATTCCAGGCGACCCTGATCCTTTCCAATATTGTTCAAACCTAAAAGGAACTATTGAATGCCAAGTTCCCATCAATCGAGAGGCTTCATATTCTACTTCATCTACTACCCCATCTCACTACATTGATCCATCCACTCTTGTCAAATCTTCCACCTCATTCATCACACCTTCCACGCCCAAGATCCAAGTTCAAGATAGAGGATGTGGAGAATACAATATGAAGAGTTTCTTTTTCATTGGAAAATTACCAAAGCCACCGAAGTCATATGGAAAACCACATCCCATGCAACCTAAGGTTATTATCCACAATCCCCCTACCACCTTCACTATATGGGGGGAACTTGCTAAAGATTATTTATATGATCACATTCTCACATGGTTATACAAAGATGAGAAGGTTGTCAAAACTAACAAATTGCCAATTAAATAGTATCCAAAAGGGTTCCAAATCATGAAGCGGCACAAATATGATGGACATAGCAACCTTGGCTTAAATAAACAAGGAATGGTGGAACCATTTCAACCTCCTAAGTTAATAAAACACTAAGGGTTAGGGTTTGTACCAATAAAAGTGACTATCTGGGGTATCGGGTTACCTTTGAGTGAGTTTGTTGACACTTCATATGAGATCGAGACATATGGGGACTCTTGGGATTATGAGACTGATTCCAATGAATATGAATGGGATTCCCTATCCTCCACTACCTTTATGGACCTTGATAAACTATTTGGGATATCTGATGAGTCGTCCCTTAGAAAATGATTAAGTCAAACGCTTATTTTTAATGCCCCACCTAGCATACCAAGTCCTTGTCCAAAAGTCCCTTTGAAAAGAGAAGAATGGATCAAACACTTTTGGGAAACCATTGATGCTGCCTCTTGGGAACCTGATGACTCTACCTCTGTCTTTACCCTATTAGCCTATACCATGAATTTTGATAGTATCGATGATGGCTCACCCCTTTTCTACCCTCAACTTATAGATTAGGATCAATAAAAACCACCAAGTTTGGACACTTTCGAGAATGACGAAGCAATTGCTAAGTTTATGGGACTTCGTGAAGGAATACCAAGTGGGGATCATAAAGTTGGCTTTTCCATAGATCTCAATTATGCAACATATTTTGGTGAAAACCTCTCCAAGGTGCCTGAGGATGGAGGACTGGACCGTCTCCCAATAGACCGAGAGAAATCATTGTTGCTTATAGAAGAAACAGAGGAAGTCAACATTGGAACATTAGATAACTCCAGGATGATATAGTTAGTAGCATCCTTGACCAATGAGGAAAAGCCTGAGTTTATAACATTCTTTTCAGAAAGACAAGTCAATTCCGCATGGTCATATGCTGATATTTCTGGATTGGATCCCAAACTTGTTCTGCATCACTTGCCACTGCTACCTAATGCTAAACCATATAAATAGAAGCTAAGAAAAATGCACCCAAATTGCACTCCTTTTCAAGGTAGAATTGAAGAAACTACTAGATGTTGGATTCATTCACTCCATCGATTACACAGAGTGGATATCAAATCTTGTTCTTGTCACCAAACCAAATGGTCAAATTAGAATTTGCACGGATTTTAGAGACCTCAACAAAGCTTGTCCCAAAGATAATTTCCCTTTACCAAAAAATGACATCATATATAGTAGACCTTACGACTGGATATGAGATGTTATCATTGATGGATGGATTCTAAAGTTACAACCAAATAAGAATTGCTATTGAAAAACAATCAAAGAAAACTTTCACATGCGCTTTGGGAAATTTTTGTTGGAATATTATTGCCATTTGGATTGAAAAATGTTGGAGCTACCTATCAGAGAGCCATGACTATAATTTTTTCATGACTATATGCATGTCCTTTAGGAAGGTTATGTCAATGACCTTCTCTCTAAATCTCTAGAATGAAATGGACACTTAACAGTATTGGACAAGATTTTCACAGGACTGGAAAAGTATCAACTCAGGCTAAATCCAAAGAAATGTGTCTTTGGGGTCCAATCAGGCAAGCTTCGTGGATATATTTGTGTGGTCAATTTTAAGTGTATCAAGTGTAGATTAAAAACAAATCAAACACACCAATAAGACATTATATCAAAACAGAAGATCAAATAAAAGGAGTGCAAACTTAGTCTTTTGTCCTTGATGTCGTCCTATCGTCCTCTATCTCCAATGATTTTGTCGATTCCAGCTTGCTCTCAAATTGTGCTAGGCTCAACAAACGGTCTTCTTAGAGAACAAGATTGAAGATGATGATTGAACGCTATGCTAAGATATGATTATGCTGATGCATGATAATTTTAAAATGCTAATCGCCTGAATGCAACTAATCTCTAATGCCTGTCTCTAATGTGTGTGTGTAACCAATGCTTGGATTCACAGAGGTATTTATAGAGTTTTTGAAAGATTCAGATTGGCTGATGTGATCAACGGTTGAAATCAAGCTTGTCAAGATGAACGGTGAGAGATTTTTTAAAGTTGAGAGAGAGATGGAAGGTTTCCTCCTACACAATTTTTCCCATTCAGAACTGAAGGAAAGTTGTCATTTGAGGAGTGAGTTGGAGATAAATCTCATAATTAAATAAATAAATTTATTTAATTACATGTGATGATGAATTTAGAAGGTTGCATAATTAAATAATTAATATTTAATTATGTGTGAGAGATGAAAATGGAAGGTAATTAAATATTTAAAATATGTAATTATGTGTGAGAGATGAGAATGGAAGGTAATTAAATATTTAAAATATTTAATTATGTGTGAGAGATGACAATGGAAGGTATTTAAACATTTAAAATATTTAATTATGTGTGAGAGATGAGAATGGAAGGTAATTAATTTTGTGTGAGAGATGAAAATGGAAGGTAATTAAATATTTAAAATATTTAATTTTGTGAGAGATGAAAATGGAAGGTAATTAAATATTTAAAATATTTAATTATGCATGGAGTGAGAAAAGGTGTTAAATTAAATATTTGTAATATTTAATTTAACTGTGAGATGAAGAAAGTGTTTGGAGGAATATTCCATTATTTGAATTCAAAAATTCAGATTTAGAATAACATGATAATTAATATAAATAAATTATAAAATTTATCTAATTTAATTAAGAGGAAGATGGAAGATGGTAATAATTAAATAAAGTTATTTATTTAATTAAGGTAGAAGAATTATAAAAGTGAACAATATAAATAAATAATTAAATTTATTTATATGTCGATGACTTTAGAAGATTAATTAAATAAATTCACATTTAATTAATTAACAAGCTTGATTAATTGTGACCATTTTTTAGATGTACATTTTGCCCTCTTTGGAGGTGATGGCAAACATTGCTTTAAAAGAAAATATTCTACGCACGAATTTGCTCGTTTGATTTTGCTTTGGTAGAAAATTTTTGGCGATATACTTTGATATGGGCAGTATATGTTTACGTTGAAATGCGGCTGATATTGATGATGCCCCCTTAGGAGGTAAATCACTGATGATGAGAAAAATGTTGAGTTGATGATGAAATTCTGATGATGAGAGGGATGCAGTGATTTAGCTCTTGATAATTGATTAAAAGATGCCTCAGTTTGAAAAATAAGGTCAAAGTTTGGTCAATAGATAGATAAATTGTCTTGGCATCATGTTGATAGGGACAAAAATGATAGAAAATATGATGATTAATTGATAACTTTGCTTCCCGAAAATAAAAAAGCAAAGAGTAGGTAGCTGATAACTTTGTTTCCATTGAATGAAAAACAAAGAGTAGATGGATTGATAGATTGTCTAATTTGTTGATAGCTTTGCTTTTAAAAAAAACAAAGAGTAGATAGCTTGATATGACTTCTGATAAATTTGTTTTTTGCGATAGAAAAAAAATAGTAGATGATGTGATTCAAACATATTTGTATTCGTGACTGAAGTACAAATAGGAAAATGATTTGATTGTTGATAAATTTGTTTTCCTGAAAAAGAAAATAAATAGTAAATGATGATAGAGTAGATTGATTTGATATTCAGACAGATAGATTTGGCATTGATTTCATGATATGAGTCACTTAGATAGAGCACTTGATATGGCTCACTTGATATGGATCACTTGATATGGTTCACTGATATGGGTCACTGATAGATAGATATGGGTTGTGATTGCATGATGGGAGGCTGAGCATTACCGAATTAGATATGAGGAGTTGTGTCCTCCTGAGCGTAGAGAGCCTTACCCTCGGTCCCATAGAAGATCCAGGAGTAGATCACGAACTGTGTCTAGAGGGGTTACAGGACCTCGACAGGATCCCGACGCAGGTGGTAGTGGTCCACCAGTCTCTAGACCAACTCCATCAGGGGGCTCCACTAGCCAGCCTTGATATGTGATGTTTATTGATGTAGTATTATGGATGTATTTCACACATGTAGATCATTTTTTGGAGCATGTACCTTATTTTTTATCACATCTTATGTATCTCTCTAGAATTTTTAGTTTCATTGGACATTGGACATTTGTATTTATTATTTATGAGCGATGATATGCAGCGATGAGTTTTGAGGATGTCCATTGTTGATGTGATGATGTGATGATGGTATGGATATGCATTGGTTTGTATATGTTATGAGATGAAGTTGTGATGCCTTTGATGATTTAATGCCTAACCTGTGATGCAGGATGGTCCATAATATGCTTATGATGATGATTTGTGATGCGTACTAATGATGTCATGCAGGTGGATAACTTATGATGTGATTATGAAAATATGCAATGGGATATATGATATGTTTATGAAAAATGTAATGTTTTGCAAATGATGTGGAAATGTAATGTATGTATGGAATTTTTGTTTTTGGATTTTTCAAATGCAATAAATAATGATGTGATAAAAAAATGGATGTTGTGTTTATGAAATGCATCATGAATAGAAAATGCTATGAAATGATATGTGATATGTGTCAGATGCTATGCAAAAAATGAGATGATATATAAATGATATGAAAATGATAGATGATTAAAGATATGAAATGAATGCAATGCAACAAATGATAAATGATATGAATAATGGGATGAACATGATTAATAAAAATGAGATGTATGATAAGATTATAAATGATATGTAATGAAATGGATGGAATGATAATGAAAATGGAATGAAATGATAAGTGAAATGAAAATATGATAATGAAATAGTATTGAAAGATATTAGATAGTATGCAATTGTGCAAAAATGAAAAGTAAATGAATATGAAAATGATAAGTAGATGTTAAGAGATATGAAGAAGATGATGATAATATGAAAATGATGACATGGAGCTACCTAATGTGGATAAATGAATGATATGTAAAAATGACAAGTCTAAATATGCAATAAATGATATATAAAATGAAGACGATATAAAATGAGAATGATCAAGGTTATGCAATGAAATTATATGATATGAAAAATGATAAATGAAATGATAATGCATAATGATGGATAAATAAATGATGATATGAAAATGAATGATAAATGATAAACTATATGATATGTACATGACCTAGATGAAATGATAATGATTAATGAAATGATGATGAAGATGAAAGAAGAATAATGAAACAAATGTTCGAATGTCCTCCATAGATAGTCCAAAGAGACATGACAGTCGTTGATGTTTTTGTTCATCCTTTCAAAACTCTGATGCAAATCTGGGATGCAAATATGTACAATGATTTAAGTGAAATGCAACTAAACAAAACCAACCGTTTGTTGAGCCTTTTGTTAGCTTTCTTGAATCATCATAGAGCATTTTTAAAATGTTGGAAGTATGTACAAGCATCAGAGGGGAAATTAGCACAAATGATTACCTAAGTACAACTTTCATAATTTTTGATATAGCAAGTGAACACAAGCATCGAGGTATAATTGAACCGAGATGACCTGAAAATTTCTTGCATAAACAGATAAAGATTAACCATTTTCTGATGCAAATTGGAACTGTCATCAATGGTATGCTTTGGAAATCATGTCTTGTGACATATTTGCACCAAATGGGTAGTTAACCTCAAGACAACAGACAAAGAAAAAGCATCCTCTTTCCTTGCCATTCTAGTTTAGTACATCATTGAGTGTGCTCTAGAGGGATGATATCGAAAGTCAAACAACCATTGTTCAAAATATAATACTAATATTCCAAACATTATTCAAATTTTAGATCATCTAGATATGTGTTATGATATGGTACTTGCTGAAGACTATTGGGATATGGATCGATGATTGGATAGTTGTTCATGTGATTTGATAGTTTGTTCGCATGTTTGGATTTTATGCCATTGTCTAGCTGTTTTGGTAAACTCTAAAAATTGATTGCCCCCAATATGTCAACGTTTGCCCCCAAGATTGGCACAACTTGCTAAAATGAATATGTACAATAATCAAGCCATGGTAAGACGTTATCACTCTAGGAAAATGATGGCAGTCTGATGTTGTTATGGCCCTAAGATGTTGGTGAAAAGATGCATGAAATGAAGGCTGAGAAGCTAAGTGCAAAACATGAGCTAATAGATGGAGGGCTACAAATAGCGTCTGGCATATTTTCACTATCTGTCTTTATTGCATTTTTCTGATTTCTTTTTTAATTTTTTTGTATTTTTCTTGTCAATAGACTACCTGTTGCCAAGTTTTCACCCTATGACATTTTTTTTTATTTTTTTATTTTTTTATTTTTTATTTTTTAGGGACTTTTCTCTTGTTTTTGTATTTTTTTAGGACTTTTAAGTTTTTTGGATTTCTTCAGGACTTTTTTCTGATTTTTTTTTATTTCTTCAGGACTTTTTTCTGATTTTAAAAAAAAAAATTTAGGACTTTTTCTATTTTTTTGTGCACTCTGAAGCCAGATATAGAATTGATAAATGTCAGATCCATAGACTGCCTTGACGATGCCACTCTCCTATGTGGATGACCATGCTGTATGAAAGGACCTAATTAGAATGAGGAGTACGAGTGGCAAGTATGAAGGACAATAGATTTAGCAAATGGAAGAGGCTAGGATAGGATCCCTAATGTGCACACTACGTGGGCCATCAAGCATTAGTCGAAAAGGAGGTTGAGCAGCCAATGATTTATAGTACGTGAAGGGGTCATCATCAAAGATGCATCGAAAGACATCACCAATGGAGGTGTAATGATATGATGGATATGTGAACATGGATGGGTGGAAAGGACTATATGGTATGAGTGATAATGAGGTGGATGAAGACCTTAGATCAACAAATTATTTCTTTGATTTTATTTCTTGATAGATGCCCCCAGTGATTTTTGAGGGAGAGGCATGTTTGGAGATCGACTTTTTCTTGCTTTTATTTTTGATTTGTCCGATAGCTTTTGGTTTTGGCTAGTGGACTTGTATGGATATTTCTTTGTTTTTGATTTGTCTAATAGCTTTTTATATTGGCTAAGGGAATTTTCTCAATCTTTCTTTCCTTGCAAGCTTTCTTTTGATTTTAGATCTCCCTTTGAAAAAGGAACTTTGACCTTTGATTCTTGAATTACCTCCTTTATATTATCACTCTTGAGGATGTGTGGAGGATCCTCCGCTTACCCATTCATGGAGAGCTCATTACATACTTTGTTTGATGACACACCCATGCTATGTGTCATGTTCTTGGTGTGAGACATATGGAGGTTTGGTAATCAGAGATAGATTTATTAGATTTGGTTAGCAGTGTTAATCCTATTTCACTTGTTCTCTATGGTTTGGTTTTGGGCTCATTGTTCCTGATAAGCAGGGCCGACAGTTAACTGTGGGATGGGGTAGATGCATCGAGTAGATGTTCGAGCACGGTATGAGATATGCATGGGGTCCATGTCTCCTTGCCCACTTGTACAGAGATATGCATGAGGTTGCATATTGTGGTGGGGGATCTATTGATGTCGGTGTCTCTCTTCTTTATGTATGGGCCTGGGAGCACATCTTAGTTACGCGACCTGGTGGTAAATTGGATCATACTTCTAGGGATCCATATTCTTATCAAATTACAAAGATTTTTTGCATTATACATTGCCTAGAAAACTTCCCTGCTAGCATCTTGTACTCGATGATATGCCAAGTTTTGTTTGGAGACCGTATATGGATTGTGAGGCATGGCCTGACGATCAGGAGTAGTTGGTATACTATAGAAAGACTAGATGGTTGATTAGTCACATGTACTCTTTTTTGGAGAGGCATCTTCCTGACAGGGTTTGTAGGTAGTTTGGAGAGAGACAAAGTTGATTTCTAGATACCTATGAGGCTTGGTTTGGTCAGACCACCAAAGAGGTCTATGTATGGGGTTTACAAGCTAATCAAGGTGATGTTGTTGCTACATTTAGAGCTCTTTCCTCGGTCAGATGGGGTTGGCCAATGGGCTTAGCGGGTCTGGGTACTAATCCCAATTATGATCAGTGGTGGGCACGACGACTTCCTTTGAGATTCACAGATCTTGGCGGTGATCCTACAGTGGGTAGAGCAGGCATCATAGGTTTTCAAGGAGAGAGACAACATGTCAAGATTATTGTAGCGTAGCTTGCTAAGGATTGAAAAGATAGTTCCCAGGGTGATCTGATACTGATAGATCAAGGATAGGTTCTAGGTCCTCCTCCACCACGTAGGGATGGAGGTGTATAGTTATTAGAGATGACGAATGTGATGGATGTCGAGGTATTGCAACGATAGGCCTATCACACTTAATATTGAGTGAGACATAACTCAATAGGAGAGAGAGGGCTTCAAGACGAAGAGAGATATAAAGATCGAACATCATCTAGTTGCGAAGACATAGTTGGAGGTTGTTATCACTGAGAGGGACAATATTAGGATAGAGTGGGATAGTTTACGAGTTGAGTCAGATCATTTGCTATAGAGGTTGACATATTATTAGACCTTGTATGAGGCCTCTATTTCCAGAGCACAATGATGTCCATGATTTGGAAAGCCTAGTGTTGCGACAAGGGCTAAGTCAGGTGGACACTTAGTTAGATAGCATGATCCTGATGCACAACTTGATCCTTAGAGTCCTCCTCCTGTCAGGCAACAGTTTATTTCTTACTTGATCTTTATGATGTTCATTGTTCAGAGACTTAAATTGTAGACATGATTTTGTATCTATATTCATCGACCTAGCTAAGGCCTCGTATATATGTACATTTTTGTATTATCCTATCACACACGTTTCATTGATGATGATGTACTATGTCATTCTCCTTTTTTGATGATGATATATATGAGATATACATGCTTTGATTCAATTTTATTATGCGTTATGTGATGATTATGGATGAAATGGATAATGATGTATGCTTATACTTGTTTTGTACTTTTATGATGTATGCATATGATGTGGATGGATGATTGACATATCGTTTATGATATATGATGTTTTATTATGTATATGATGGATGTATGCCTTATACATGATACATGATATTTTATTGCTTTATTATCATCATGATATGTATTTGATGAAATTGTGGATGCAGGATGGATATGGTACTAATGATATTGTGATGTAGGATGGATGTTAGTTAGAAGAATGTTTTTATGATGGCCAAAAATTTGATGTGGTTAGTTGTTGATGATTTCGCTTTCGCTTTGCTTAGAGGCTTGGCATTTTTAACAATCCTTTTTGATGTAGCAAACAAATACGATGCACCAGGGTATTAATAACCAAGGTGACATTGTATCCATTGTGTGGACTTTGACTTGACATACAAAGAATATTCTTTCTCATACCAAACATATAAAAACTTTGTTTAAAATATATGGTTGGGTTGTGTTAAAAAATTTCAGACCAGTGACATAGAGAGGTATACAATACCTAGCATGCAACTGGTACGCAAATTGTCTTAAAACAACTTCCATGCATTCAATAAAGCAAGTATTCACCATGGTAGTATCACAAAAACATCTTACAAACAAAAAACTGAAATGACGCTCAATTTCCCCCCATTCCTTCTTCTCTAAATCCTTATGTACATCCTCAAGAGATCCTATGAATGAGTCAATAAAATAAATTGAAAAGATAAGACTATAAAAAGATTAAAAAAAGTTATAATATCACTTGCCATATCTGTTTTGAGGTTTTAGGCTATAATCTATTGTTGATCATGCTTATCATAGGAATGGATCTGTTAAGGAATATCTCAAGATGTTGTTGGTGAATTTTTCAAAAGATAGGTAGTTAACACTGTGGCATTTATTTTAGTCTATTTTGTGATCAAATCTTTGTGATTGTTTGCTTGAAAGTTCTAGCTTTTGATGTTTTCTTTCTTTGTTTGCTTGTTTTGTCAAAGGATGAATGTGACAATTTGTTTATTATAGATGAAAATTTTATTGTGGCTTGTGATGATGGAGTTATGATCTTTTTAATTTTTTTGAGTTTTTATGATGTTGTTTTTGTTGTTTTCAAGGGGACTAACCTAGGGCCTTCAGGGATCATCAAAGATAAACCTTGCCTACGTTGTACATGCAGTGGATCATAGTTCGCTTGGTTTGACATGAACATTTTTTATTTTTATTTTATCTTATTCTGTTTTGTGAATGTTTTTTTTGAATTTTGAATTTTCCTGACTATTTTTGGATTTTGTATTTTGTGACTAAGTCAAAATAAACTAACCTAAGGCCTTAAGGTTTGATCAGAGATAAGCCTTACCTACGTTGTACACGCAGAGACCACATGGTTCAACTAGTTTTGACTCAAAGCATAAACTTGTTTTTGGGATTCAAACAACATTGATAAGTTGGATTGATATTCCACTTCTAGTTCTAGAGGATATGTTGCGGGAAATCTACTTGAACTAGCTGGAAGGTTCAAGCGAATGTTGATATCTTAGATTTTTGAGTGAAGGAATAATCCAAAGTTGTTTTTTATTTTGATTTCCAAAAATTAGGATGAAATGTTAAATCGATGAAGGACTATATGACATATCTTGGGTTTCCAATTGTTTTGTTTCAATAAATATCTTAGAACCAACTTCAAACTGTTTTTCTGATTTTTAGTAAACCACCGAGCAAAAGCGATGGTTTTTTAGCAGAAGCAACAATTTGTGAGCAAAAGCAATCATTTATATCAACTACGGTCTGAATTTTGTCAAGTGCGCTTAGTTTTTGAGAAGCAAGAGTGCTAAGTTTTTGTAAGTGTGGCCTCTATAGGTATGTTGGTATATGGAGCCTAATTAGACTTGGAGGTTAATTTTTCCCCACTTTTATCAGTGCGGTTTTCCCCCAAATTATTTAACGAGGTTTGGGGGCAGTGCCCCCAAAACGGGGTCAACGGGCAACGCCCCTTGTGGGGTCCCTATCGCGATACAGGGTAGGGTTGAGGGGAAACACCCCCGAAACCTCTCATGATTTTTTAATTATTTTATAAAGGCATCGAGTGTTATTTCTCTATTGGCCGACATAGAAAAAAAAACCAAATTTGTAACCGACATAAGTCTTGATAAAAGGCTAAGGGTTTGGGTCTCTGTTGACATTGTATTGTAGCATTTGTAGTGGTATTGAGTTGCAAGGATTAATAGTTGTAATTGGTTTGATTTACTGGATAATAATATTGGACTCTCTATTGGTAGACGTAGCCCAAGTTTGGGTGAACCACGTTAAATATTGTCTCTTGTTGTTATTAGTTTTGTGTTTTTCATTTCTCTGTTTAATCTTTGTTTTCATTTAATGGATATCTTCTGCATACAATTCCTAACAAGGTATTATTTCAAATTTGGTGATTTGCACAGTCAAAAGTGAGCTTTTTTGCAAAGTGCGACCAATTTTTGGCCAAGTGCGCTGGGAATTTTTTGTCAAATGTAGCACAAAAAAATCAAGTATGACCAGTTCTATAGCAAGAACGCTAAGTTTATCAAAACCAATAGATTTTCATCAGTAGCTTTTATGGGATAGAGAGAAAAAGCGAGCTATTTTTAGCAATTGTGATCAATTTTTGGACAAGTGCGGCAAAAATAGTAGCAAAAGCGACCTCTATTCAATTTTGTGTTCCAGTTTTCATGTTTGGCAGCAATGTTGATGATTTTGCTTGATTTGTTTCAATATTTGGCAAGTGATATCATGCAACACAACAATCAAAACTTATGTGACCTAAATTTCTATACTTTAAGCATGTTTCCCTCCATGAAAGCTCAAAGTTCATCGAGGTAGAAATGTTAAAGTTATAGTTTCCAATGTTTACTTTTCCCTAATGTGACTTGAAATAAGAGCCTAAATATCCAGAAACCTTCAAAGATATGGTTTTAAGATATCTTTTTGGAATGTAAATAGATGGCTCTTTTCAAAGGATTCACACTAAGTCAAAAGGGTTTATCGTTTTAGAGCCATGTTAAGTGCTTGTTTTGATGTATTCATTTTAATGCAAGCACAAAGCTTGATGTCAAAGATTTTTGATGGTTAATGGTCATTTTTAGAAAACAATCTTTACACCTTAAAGAGTAGGTGTGTTCTTCTTAGTAGGCTTGCCTCATGCCCTTTGTAGTAGAAGAGATGAATTTACATGCAACTTAATGGAAAAATATAGAGATATGTTAAGAATGAAATCTTAATCTGTATATTTCCACCAAAAAATTGGACATGACAAGTAACTTATTGGAAATAAATTCCTAATGCACCAATTTAAAGAACTCATTGGTAGAATTAGTTGGCCTCTACAACAAAAGGTTTTAATGACAAGAAACTATGAACATAGTAACCGAAACTCACCCGCTAGCCACTTAAGGCTCTTTAACTATTCTTGTTTCACTTAAGGCGTGGGATTAGGTGTAGTCTATTGTCGGAGCAACTTGAAGCTACTTTCTTATGATTTCGTAACCTTTGATATAGCCCACCAGTAAACGTGCTTGGAGATCTTGCAATGAGTTCTACAGCTCAGGATGTGTCTCAAATAAAGCCCCCTCTATAAGGATAAAAGATAAAATGACCAAAATGTGAAACTCAAAAATATTTTTAAGATCACCAAAAAGACTCTAGGGGAGAGGATAGACACTTTAGTTTTCTAGACACAACATACACTTCATTGCAATTTGATTCTTTTTAAGTGCTTTGAGCGGTGCTATCCCCAAAATATAGTGTGAATAACATAACAATTTTCTTTTTAATTGCACCAAAGCGAAGTGTTTTGGACATCAGATAAAGATATTGCAATGTGCAAGACAAGAAATTGATTTGTTCATTTTTAAGCCCAAAACTAAGTGTTTTCTAGATCCTTGTCTTACTTGGTCAACAAAATGAAGTTGAGCATTCGTCAACAAAATAAAATCGCTTTGGTCAATAAAAATCAAAATATTTCCTTAGAGCTTTGAGAAGGTTCATTTTTAGAGCACCAAAACCAAAATGTTCGTTTGTGGGGTTCTTTTTAAGCAACAATTTGAAATTCTCTAACTCTATGAAAGCTTTAAAAAAATCATTTTAGAGCACCAAAATCGATGTGTTCGTTTGTGGGGTTCTTTCTATTGCACCAATTTCAAAGTATTTGCTAATCTAAAAACCTTTTGAGAATGTTCATTTTAGAGCACCAAAATTGAAAGGTTCATTTGTGGGGTTCTTTTTAAGCACCAAATTGAAATTCTCTAACTCTATGAAAGCTTTAAAAAATTAGAATTCTTTGACCGTTCATCTTCCCTACATTAAATGCATTAATGGTTTTTGGATAAACACTTGTTATACATCTGCAAATCCTACATAAACAAACATTAGCACCTATCACACATTCAAATTAGGTACTTGTTGGCATTAGAAACCAAAAATTAAATTTCAACTTTCGGACAAGAGCTTGATAAAGAAAAAGCGAAAAAACAACAGTCAAAAGCGACCTCTGTCAGAAATCAAAAGAACCTTTGTTTTTGGGAGAAGAAGCACAAAAAAAGTTAAAAACACCTTTGTGAGACAACAAAAGCACAAAAATATGTCAGAAGCACCCAAAAATGTGTCAAGTGCATAAGAACCATGAAGTCAAGTGCGAAATGTTTTTGGAACTTGTGCGTGAAGATTTCTCCAATGCACTTCCAAAACCTGCAACTTCAAATTTAGCTCATAAAATCATCAGTGCTAAGGATCGTGGTCCCACCGGGCATGCCAGAATGTGTAAGGGGGAAATTGGGAAGATGCAAATAGATCAAATTGAAGATTAGAAACTAATCTAAACAACAAAATGTTAATTGATTTATGCCCATTACTCACAAAATGTAAGTATGAAATCAATAATTCAAGAACGAAATTGACATAAAGCAATAACAATGAATCTAAAATGAAATAGCTTTACCATCCTGTGTCGAAGTGTATCCATATTAACATATGTTGGATTGTTCAATTCAATATGAAGCTTCCATTGTGTGTGCAAGAGCTTGAAGAACGTGCATGTGTTTGATCAAAGATGTGGTTTGAAGCTTTTTCAATGTTGATTAAGATCTTGGCATTACTTCGTTGCATAAACTGTATGGATTCTCTGATCCTTTTTTGAGAGGAAAGAGGTTTGTTATATAGAATTTGTGATTTCAAATGAAAACTCTAGATTACATAGTAGAATATTTGGATCGATAGTCGAAAGATGTTGAGAGGATTTAGATGGGAATAATATGTGCATTTAATTGATTACATAATTAGTGTGATTGAGGAATAGATTGATCTATCAGGAATATAGATTGATAAGTCAAGAAATAGATTGAGCAATTGGTGGTTCGTAATTTACTCAATTATGAAAGTGGGTGAGGATAATTAATTAATTAATTCTTTTTGGAGTTGAACTTGCAAATCAAGTTTGACTTTTGCAAACAAAGTTGCATTTGTTTGATTTGATTTTTTATGATGTTTTCGAATAGTTTATTCGATTATTCAAATTTGGAGGGAAAGTGACATAATTAAATTATTATGTTTTAATAATTTAATCGACTTAGGGGAATAAAATGAATTGGTGACATGATGAAATAATTGGCATTATTTAACTAATGAAGAGGAATAAAGTGAAGATTAGGAAAATGAAATTTATTTAATGAGTCGAATTTGATGAAAAAGTGAATTAATTAAATAATGTTTTATTCAATTAATAGCATAAATTAGGGTTTCAATACTTTATTAAATAAATACAATTTATTTAATTCGCCGAAAATGGTGAAAAGTGAATTAATTAAATAATGTCTAATTATTCAATTAATAGCAAAAATTAGGGTTTTTGATGCTTTTGATGTGAAATGTAGTGATATTCGATGATAATGATGTCGATGATGCAAAAAATGTCATTTAAGGTGTGTGATAAGTGTTAGGTCAATTTTACATGTCTACAAATATATGTTTATATACTTATTAAATTGGCAAGTAAACCTTTTGGTAATCTTGAGATTATAAATATATATTAATATATGTATGTACATATATTAATGATAATATATATATATATGTAATGTTAAAAGTACATTGAAATATATAATGTGCATTAATACTATAGCACAAAAGTTAATATGTTTACAACACTTTAAATAATGCTTAAGTGCATTATTGTGCAACCTATAATATGATGTAGCTAAAGTATAACCAGTGCATGAATCTTGTGAATAAGTCAAAAGACTTAAAGTGCATAGAAATAGGAAAACAGTTTATATGTTGAAAAGAGAATGAATGTAGATTTTAACTAATGGAATAAGTCTTTATATATGCCATTATATAGGGTGCTAAAACATGAATATGTGGCACCAAATATATAGAATGTGAAACAAATAAGAAGTCTCAAGCCTATGCCAAATTCTGGAAAATCAATATGTTAACCATAAAACTCAGTCAAAGCATAGATGGTAGAAATATAAGAAGGTAGTCAACTTGCAAACCAAGTAGGAACCTACAGAAAGGCATTGTTGTCTCTTGAATTAAGTTGAATCAGCCATTAGGAATGTGAGGATTGTGATGTGTTGCAATATGAGAAGTTTAATTAGTTGATTCGATGGATGTGCGTAGGAAGGTGACATAATTGTTAACTTGTTTGTAGCCTTTGGATGCTGAAATTTTAGTATATATAGAGGTGCTCTCTCTACCTTTTGTTACTAAATGGAAGAAAATTGTATGGGTTTCTATGCTTGGGAGATAGAATAACAATCTTCTTCACGCTTTCATTCAAGGATAATCCTAAAGATCTCAATCCAACAAAGATAGGGGAAAGAGATCTAGCAATAGGGTTGTCCTAGGGGTTTTTTAATGACTAATGAGGGGTTCACCACCAAGCTAGGGCTTAGAAAGACTAATGCAATGTAAATCAAAATGGTTAAACCTAGTATGATACAATCTTTCAATAAATGACCTAAAAATGCATGTAAAACATAACAGAAAGCTACAAGATGAAATGTGTGCACCTAGAAATCTGAAGATGACTAGATGAGGCTCTGAAATGCTAGAAATTTTAACTTTAATGTTGACTGGGACTCATTTTCCAAGTTGGGTGAATCAGTCCTAGATTTGGGTTTTTGTGCAAAAACATGAATCTGGCAAATGGGTATCTAAATTTGTAAAAACCTAAATTTTGACCTAAACTGGGACTCATTCGCTAGAACTAGTGAATCAATCAAGTTAGGGTTTTTTGAAACTTCAAAGTTTAAATCTAGTCTTCAAGGTCTTCTTTGTGCTTCCCAATCAATTTCTGGATTTGAAACCCTGTTTGCAGCTTGTAGAAGCTCTCCAAGTATATCTAATGCAAGGTGACAACTTTGACAGCTTTAGGCACTTTGAAAACTTTCTCCAACTTACTCCTTAGAAGGTCTTTAACCTAGATCTGCAAAACAAACACTAAAGAGAGGGGAAAATTTTGTTTTGTTAGTGGATAGGGTTTTCCATTGGTCAAACCCCATTTTGATAATCAAACCTTGAAATGAAATCAAATAAGAATGGAGAATGATGAATGAACAAGATGTGATGTTGCAACTCACCAAACTCTAACAATAAAGTGTTGCAAACATGCATGAAGTGGCTACAATGGATGTAGATCTTGAATCTTTCTTGAATAGGATAGATCTTGAATGAAATGCTAGTTTGAATCATGAAACCCTACATCATAATTGATAGCTCAAAAAAAAACATGATGCATGAAGACTTTGACATGATGCTTGATGCTTGAAGAATGCTCTAAAATTCTTGATAGTATGCTCTTGAATACTCTTGAATGCTCTTGTAAACACTTGAATGCTCTTGTGAACTAGAACTTGCTATAAGAATGTTCATTCAACTTTCTAGGTATAAAATGAATGAAAGAAACTTATATTTATACTTAATTATGTAAGAATTCCCAAAATTACAATACTACAAGCCGACATCAAATCTAGGAGGATAGAATCCTACCAAAAAATTGAATTAATTTTAATTTTGGGCCACATGGGACTCATTCACCCAAGGTGGAAAATGAATCCCATTAGGCATAATTTATGGGACCAAATTCAAAAATGCTTAAAAATGTGTAAAACCAGGATTGTGACCCAAAAACCTAGGTGGGACTCATTCATCCAAGGTGATGAATGAGTTCCAAACCACCAAATCTAGGCCACACAACTTGAAAACACTTGAATTATGATTGGATATTAATTTGTGTTGGGATTATCCTCGAAAGGATGCATTAAATGAGGCTTGTGGATGCAAAATAAGGCCAATTAAAGCATAAGAAAGCCCAATTATTAATGATAACCTTAGAAAAGTGTGAAAGTGTGTTACAACACTCCAAATAAAGCATGATTAAGGTACATTTTGGTTAAAAAGAGGTCTATTAGGTTCAGTTAATTAATAAAACCTTAGAAAAGTGTGAAAATGTGTTACAACACTTCACAACACCTTAGCAAGGTACAATTTAAGTTCATTAGTTCACAAGGGCTCAAGACCTAATGTGAGCATGTTAAACACATTACAATAGTAAGTTAAGGCATCTTTAAGCTCAATTTCACAAAAAGGGCCCAAACAAGTGTGAAAATGTCACCGACGACATTTTTTGACACTACATTTAGTGCCCACTTTAGTGAGAGGATGAACTTGCTTCAAACTCACACTAAAGTAGACATTCAAGAGGGGTCCAAGTGTACCAATGCAGATGACAAAGGATGACAAAGATCAAAGGAGGTGGCCAAGCCCTTAGAATATGAGAACCTTCATCAAACCAACATGAGCACAAAAGGACATGCACAAGGTGTATGATTTGCAGCAAAAAAACACACAAACATATAATTCCAAAGACATAAAGAAGAAAGAAAAGAATAAGATAGGTGGATCCAAATTTGATAAAAATGTGCTCACTTTGGGGCCACAAAACTTCAGGTTGTCCGTGAGGTGAGTATCCACAATATGCTCACTCTGGGTCCATGGAACTTTAGGTCATCTGTGGGGTGAGTATCCAAAAAGGATGAGACACACGACTGGTATGTGCCCACAAAATGCAAGTGGCTAAGGGAATTCATGCCTTTGTTTGGATCTCATACAACCAAACCAAAGTTATACCTCCTGATAACTTTGATAAGGTGCCATGCAATAATGATCTTCGAGCTTCATGAGACAAGAAAAACTTTGTATGCTTGGAGATCATGAACAAATAATGAACTTCAAGCTTCATGAGGAAAGAAAAACATCATATGCTTGGAACTCATGAACAAATAAGATGGCTCCACATGCATGCAAAGTGTGTTATGCAAGGTGGCCATATAACAGGTATTGTAAATGCAAAATAGTGTAAGGAATGTTCAAAGGGATTTTGCTTAGTTTGTGCAAGGTCTCTTCTTAGGGAACATTGTGCCTAATGTCTCTACGAGAGGAAAAGTCAAATAAATATCACACTCTTGGAGGAAATCAAGCCTGATAACACCACCAAGAGACAGACGAATTGTAATAATGAAGAAAATTGTGCAATGAAAGATGAGTGTCGATGTATGCACCCACTTTAAAGTGGTTACTAACACCATTACTGTGAGAAATTGATTTAAATTAGAAGAAGACATGAGAGCTTACTCAGAAATCCCTATGCCAAGTCATATGTTTCTAAATGAACTACGTCATGAATAAGTATGTCACATGCGAGCCAACTTAAGGCATGTCATCCACATCACAAGCTTGCTCTTATACATACATGAAAGGTGATCAACTAGCCAAAAGAGATCATGAAAAATGGCATATGAGGAAGAGGCTACCTAACCTCTTTCCCCCACTTAGTGTTGGACAAGGATGAGCTGAAATGATTGACAAGAAATATGCTAGAGTAAAAATCAGTATCAATTAGAGGAACAAGATGCTTCAACACAAGGAAGAACACTAGACTCCTTAAGATGTTTAATTTTTATCACTTAAAGCCTTACATTCATTAGTAGAATGACCATGAACTCTCTGATATGTGAAAAATGAACTATTGTAGTAAAATTTCTTTCGTGTTCTTGGAGGGAGAGATATCAAGCAATCTTGGAGGAGTCTCAACAAGATTTTCTCTTGATCAAAAGTAGAAAATGTTCCTTTATTATTTGTCAAAGATATCTCTTGCTTAGTACAAGGTGTCATACCTACACAAGACTCTTTAGATTGTGAGATTTTGTTCTCTCCTTGAAATGAGGGTCCAAAATCTATCAGATTTGAATCATTAGTGCTTTGTGTGATGACATTGACATTAAGCGAAGATTTATTTGTTTCTTTCATTTCTTTCAAAGGACAAAAACCAAGACCACTAGTGTCTATCAATTCAGGATGTACTACTGTTAAAGTCAGCTTAGAAGAATCTTTTTAAGAGTGTTGATATTAAGTGAAGGCTTGTTTGTATCTTTTGAGGGACAATAACCAAGACCACTAGTCTTTTCTTGCATGTGAGGCCGTATAGGACACATATACCTTGTTCTTTAGCATCACATACTTTTCCATTATATCCCAATTGTTTCATAAGTTCATAACCTCTTCAATAAAGATTTTTCATTTCTTTTGGATTTGGTGGTTGTTCATAGTCAAGTTCATCAATTTTTTTTGTGTAATTTGTTGTCTTTTTCTCTAAAGTGGTTGAGGTGGATGCTTTCAAAGGGTCTTCCGAATTTTGTCTTGACATTACTGCTTTTTATTTTCCCTTGTTTGAATCTTTATTTATGATCTTGTATTCTCCCATGAATGTTGGGTTGAAATCTAAGGAACCCAATCATCTTCTAACAGCTTCATGATTTCCTCAATATGTTTTTCTTTGTCTTTATGTTGCACAGGTTCTAATTGTGTAGTTGGTGTTAATGTTTTCAAAGGATTCTCTTTATTTTTATCAAGTTGTAAGACACTATAAGGCTCATGATCAGTGTCAAGTGTGTACACTTTATTGCTGTAGACATACTTCATTTTATGATGAAGAGTAGAAGGCACCGCATGCATCTCATGAATGCAAGGTCTTCCTAAAAGAAGATTATATGAAAGATTATCGGGCATGACATGAATAGGGGTTTGTAATGTAGCCTTTCCAACTGTAATAGGCAAAGGGATCAACCCAAGTAGTTGTTTTCCTACATTGCCAAATCCACTAATAGATAAAGAGGTAGGTTGTTTTTTTTATTTATCCACACCAAGCCTATCCAAAAGGTTTATGCTACACACATTAAGGGTAGAGCCATTGTCAACAAGGGTTCCCTTTATGCCTCTTCCATTGCATTGAACTATTACCATGAAAGCATCATTTTTTTTTACACTTCCAAAGGAGGGAGCTCATTTTGGTGGAAAAAATGTCAGCATTTGTTCCTTGAATTGTGGCTACTATGTCATTTAGGTTTGCATTAGAGGGAATCACAATTTTTTGTAAGGCGGTTTGAAGCATAGTGTGATAATTAGGTGAATTCTAAATTAGGTCCCATAAGGATATCTTTATAGTAGTATTCTTAATTTGTTCAAAAATATCATACTCCTTTCCACTATGTGAAGGAAAACGAGGAGGTCCAGGTAAGATAGGGTTAGGAAGAGGTAAGGTTGTTGAGGTTGGTTGTCTTGGTTGCAGATTGTTTCTAGTGTTATATGTATGAGCAATGGTATTAGGCTTGGGTGGGTAAAGGATGAGTTCATTTTTTTTTTGAGTTCATGGTTTGTGTGAAGGTGGATAAAGAATTAGAGGATTCTTAGGATGTCCCATAGGGTATTTAGGAGGTCCATTAATCAAGGGAGATCTAATGGACACTTGCACATTCATAACCTCAACGGTCTTGGTTTGATGTATTTCTAATAAAGGGAAATCTAGAATCTTTTTACCATAACCTAAGGAAGCCGCATTACTATTGTTATCATTTTCTTCCACCATGATATCTTCCCTAAGAGGAGAGTTTTTAGGAGAACTAAAAACTAGATGTTCTTGACATTCAAGGATTGGTTCTTCTGAAATGACTTCATCACAAGTAGAGGGATGATCAATGGTTGAATTTTCTTGTTTATCAATGATGACATTATCTTGTTCAATAATGTTTTCCTTAGGGGAAGAAAGGAAACCAATTTTCTCATGAATTTCATCAATTAGATCTTCTAACATCAAAGTATCATCTTCTTGACTAGGAGAGATACTAGGAGGAGAAAAAATGTGATTTTCATGATCATTTATGCTTAATTCTTATGTCCCTTAATGTCCTCCAAAATAGGATAGGTAGGGGAAGGATTGTAAAGAGGGGTGTTATAGACCTTAAAGGTTTGGATTTCTAGCATTGACATATCCTCATCGTTTACAATCTCATCTTCCACTAAATCATTCTCACAAGCAAGAGGAGAATGGAGATTAGGTAAAGTAATGTTTAGAAATATGTCTAGATAATTTCATTCTCTTCCACTATAATATCTTCTCAAAGGGGACGAGGAGGAGGACAAGCAAGACTTTCATGATTCTCAATGATTGTATCTTCTTTCACCAAGATACCTTCATCACTAAAAGGAGAGGTATCGGGAGAAGAACAACTATGATCGTCATGAATGTCCATGCTTGTATCCTCTTCTATCACATAATTCCCACAAGTAGGAGAGAAAGATGGGTTGTAGGTTTAAGCCAAGTGTTACCATTTTCACTCTCTTGCACTAAGAGACTCTCATAACTAGGAAATGTATTGAACAAATGAATAACATGTTTATTGACTAACTTTTTCTTTTTAAACTTGGAAAAGACCAACAATAACATTTGTGAACAATAATCTATGCAAATTTAAAATTCAATGTAAAGGCCTAAAATAAAATGTGTAGATGCAATTTTTATATTTTAAACAAGGTAATTTACTTATTACACTATGCAATGATCTAAAAAAGAAATGTTGTAAATGCAAAATTGGAATTAAGCAATGCATCAAATGAACCACTTTAAGCTAGATTTAGTAAAATGCATGAAACATAAAGTCAACTCACCGAAACAGATAACCAATGGTAGCAAATAGAAGTGAAAAAACAAGGTTTTAAATGTTGTTAAATGCAGTTTCAGATGTGCACTGGGACTAATTTGCCCAGAGGGGCGTATGAGTCCTAGTGAGGGTTTTTTTCAAAAAAAATAGGGAATTTTAAGTGATTTTCATGATTTTTAGTTTGTATGACCTGAAGACTAAATAAAAATGCATATTTTATATGATTTTCAATTATTTGAGATGCAAAAATGCAACCTATATGCACTTTCACTAATGCAAAAATTAGAAACACTAGATGCTAATTAACTAATGCAAAACCTAATGCAAAGTTAATGCAAGCTAGATCTAGGATGATGATGGACTTCAAATCAAAAAATTAAATGTTCTAAATGTAGGTTCACCAAAATGAAAGGAATAAAATTGTGTGGGTTTCTATGCTTGGTAGATAGAATAGCAATCTTCTTCACACTTTCATTCAAGGATAACCCTAAAGATCTCAATCAAACGAAGATAGGGGAAAGAGATCTAGCAATAGGGTTGTCCTAAGGGATGTTTAATGACTAATTTGAGGGGTTAACCACCAAGCTAGGGCTTGGAAAGACTAATGCAATGTAAATCAAAATGCTTAAACCTAGTATGATGTAATCTTTCACTAAATGACCTAAAAATGCATGTAAAATAGAACAGAAAGCTACAAGATGAAATGTGTGCACCTAGAAATCTGAAGATGACTAGATGAGACTCTGAAATGTTGGAAATTTTGAATTTAATGCTAATTGGGACTCATTCGCCAAGCTGGGTGAATCAATCCCATATATGGGTTTTTGTGTAGAAACAAGAATCTAGCAAATGGGT